>JBBPBP010009777.1:21018577-21073321 GCA_037974735.1 Cicer chorassanicum
ATAAAGAAATAATAGTGTTCAAGATAAAAAGTAAAATAAAAATAAAAATAATAATCGTATAAAAACCAATTCTTACAAATATATCTCAAATCAATGATTGCAAAATATGTATTCTATTTTTTATCGGAAGAAAATATTCTGTAATGATTGAATGTTTAAAATAAAACAAAATGAATACAAACAATCACTCATCTTTTTTTAATAATATTTTTAGAGTCAAAATCACTCATGTTATTTAAATCTTTTTAATTGTGTATACAAACACTAACTCATCTTTTTTTAATCATATTATTTAGAATGAAAAACACTCATTTTATTATAAACTTTTCAATTGTTTCTATTCCATTTATTCTTTTGTTATACAACCACTATTCTTATAAACTAAGAAACTTACAAATTTGAAATCTTTTTTTCGATCAGATTGATACATTTATACACCATAAATATTATATTTAAACTTTTTAAAAAATTTATACCGAAAGAATATTTTATAAATTACACCCGCGCAACGTGCGAGTTATATTCTAGTTTGAATTAAATTAGAAGATAGTCAACGAACCATGTTTGATTAGATTTATTTATGGTTTGTACATAATGTGCTATGTCGGAGTGCTATTATATATGACTAAGTGAATATTTAACTATTGTTTATTTGCAGATAGGGTGCAAAATATTTATGTGCTGAATTGATGAAATTCATTATGTGTTTACAGATGAATATATATATATATATATATATATATATATATATATATATATATATGTAACCAAATAAACTATGTGTGATTATAAGGCTCAATAAAAATTATGTAATACCAAGCATCCATAAAATCATAATAATTATAATCATGTGTAGTAAATCTTCGAGTAAATTGCCTTGAAGTTGAAGGATAATACTTCCAATCCATAACAGATAATACCTATAATATTTTAAATTTTGAAAAATAATTTTGCTAGAGTCCTTTTCATCATAGTGATGAGTAATATAAATTGAATTTGTAGCCACTAGAATAAATTCATAAAAAAGTATCGTTTTATCTTGTGTCTTTGGGAGGTAATGAAAACCAAGAGGATAGTATTTACCATCCATTTGTAATGATGAACAACTATTAGCAAAATATCCAGGTTCTAATACAAATACGGGAATTTTATAAGGTTTTTTTAATAAAATCCAGGTTCTAATACAAATACGGGAATTTTTGGAAGACTAAAATGCTTGTTTTTGTTGTAATAATTTTAGCATTTTCAAAGGCTCTCCAACAAAATGTTTAGTAATAGCATATAATACTGTATTAGTAGCATCTTCTTCGTGTCCACCAGATTCACGCTTCATGGCATTTAGTATAGTTTGTCTATCTGAGTCAGACAAAATATAATATATATATATATATATATATATATATATATATATATATATATATATATATATATATATATATATATATATATGTATGTATATATATCCATGAATTGTCTATGAAGTTGATCATGGTGTAAGGAATTTCTTTATATGTTGGTGTATATATATGTTCATGCATACATAGTAAGTGACGTCTATGATTGATTAAAGTCATAGTGGCGCACATAATTGGTTGAAGCCATAATGGTTTGTCCATCATCGCCTGGAGTCCATAATCCCCGAATTGGAACTAGCATCGTGATCGTTTGCATAGATTTCACCCTTGTGGATCAATTGTAATGGTGATCCACCACCCACGACGAGGGACAATATATTCCAGAATCATATACACTATTATATGATTCTTGCATTTAGGGTGTATTTGCATTGCTATGTTTTACTTGATTGAATTATGAACATGCCTATGTTGATTTGTTGGTGATATGTTGTGCCATGTGTACTTACTATATGTAATTTGTATTTATGCTGCTTTTAGATTGTGACCCTTTACTTTATTTGTTGACTTGGGTGATGCCCTTAGGCAATATTAACGCATTCACATATGAAGATGATGCTTACAACGAAAACTTCGTGGGAGTTTCCTGATAGAGATCTTTCTACAACTTGGGCATTTGACCAATATCAGCCAGGGCGACGTACACCAAAAGGGTGGTGATGACTACTAGGAGGTCACATGAATGCTTTAGGAGATGTGATGGATGTTGAGGATGGAGTGGGAGAACCCACGAGAGCTTTTAGGATGGTCACATGAATGCTTTAGGAGATGTGATGGATGTTGAGGGTGGAGTGGGAGAACCAACGATAAGTGTAGTGTGAGGCGTCTTGTAGTGAAACCTAAGTAACTAACCTATTAAGTTTATAATAGTTCATCACGCTCTGTTGAAAATACAAAGGAATTTAAACTTAAAAACAATAAATAGATATACTTCAAAAGTGTATACATATATATATATATATATATAATAGAAAAGTATTAGGAATTTGCGAGTCCATAGGATACCGTATGATAAATGTGAGACCATGTATTCAAAATACATTCATATATCAAAACACTTAAAAGGAAAGACTCTAGAAATACACCTTGGCTATCAATAAGCCAGTTTTTTAGGTATGAAAACGAAGTAGGGTGGGGATCCAGTTCCCCTCCCCAATCCCCAATAGGGATGAAAATAGAACTCCAACCCTATACCCAATGGGGATCGAGTATACCCGCCTCACCAATCCCCGCATAAAAATCACCAGTACCCGCCGCAAACTCTAAACCCGTACCCGACCCTAGCATATAAAGTAACATGAAATGCTTTCTTTCATCACTATTTCATTAGGGTTTATATAAGGAGGTTTTCTAACTTAGGATTTTGTTTGAGGGTATCTAATTTAAGAGGGGTAATTATGTAATTTGCATACAAGAAAGGCAAGTTTGTGGTAGGTATCAGTGCCCCCATTACCCTGCCCACCCCCATATTTTAAAATCGGGGAAAACTTGAATCTAAACCCAAACTCAGTTAAAGTAAGTACAGGTTATGTTGCCAAACCTACATTTTTCCTCGTCACGCGTCACTAGCATCTCCATTTCTAGTTGTATAAGGAGTGTGGAGAAGTACTTAATCTCCAGTCACGAACTCCTCTTAAATTGGATCTAAAAATGCATATAAAGTACAAGGAAAAACACATAGGTGCTAAGATTCTAGAAACATCATAAAAATGGGAGGAAATTGTTAAACAATAAATTAATACACCAAACCAAAACAACCACACAACCTGAAGTCAATCATATCAAACCTCCTCAATGATATAACTCTTATATAATTTCCTATCCAACCTAAACTATATGCTGACAATGGTCAATCCTGATGCCACAAATGCTCCCAATTAATAGTTAGGTCAAGCGCCATATGACTTCATGTGGAATCTAGACATTATAAGTCGATCACAATCTCATTGAAGGCTTATCCAGTCTCCTAACTATGCTAGTAATGATATCATAATCTCAAAAGTAACTAGGCCAACAATAAATCTTGTGCACTCATACACACAACAATGGACTTATAACAACACAATACAATTTATATGTATCTCACTAACAAACCTCATTGAGTCATGGTAACTCAAACCACAAGTACAATAACCTCAACTAATATCATAACTCACCCATAATATCAATATCAATCACATAATAACCTTAGGTGATTTCCATGCACTTGTTCTTGTATCCAATATTTCATCAATAAGATCATGTACCTATTATTCTTATCATCATTATAATTTTCTTCATCCATATTCTCACTCAAACTTGCACTATGCAACCATCCTCAAGACATTAGATCATAAAGCATGTTTCTACAATTTTAAAGCATGTTTATAAACCAAACATATAAATCATGTCATCACAAATGAAACACATTTTACATATAACATATATCAATTACAATCCTAGGCATGTTCCTACAATCAAAAACAACATGCAAAAATAGATAACAATCATCCTCAAATCAACAGAGATCTGCTTAACAACAAGTGACTATCAATGGTCTAACTCCCAAATAGTATTACTCTAAAGAGTCACCAATTGATTGCTAAGTAATCAATAACTACTAAAACCTTTAGTAGGGCTTGGGTTACCCTATGCATATTAATTTAAATAGTTTTAAGCTACTCATCCTGAGTTTACTAAATCTTTCCCCCACCTTTGAAATAGCATCATGAGCTCAAGAACAATTTGTCAAAGCGAACATGTACACGACCCCACAATAAGTGTCAGCCAAATATTAAGTAAGATCATTCCCTAGAAGATAATCACACCTTCACATGCCCAAAAATCACACCAAATACATCCACAGGTTCCATATTTCACCAAAAGTATAAAACCACCGTTAGACCGGTTTAAGGATAAATGAAACACCAACTAGGAAACAATATTAAAAGGATCAATAGGTTGTTTCAAGCTTTACCTTATTGCCCAAAATTGATAAATATATGCACTCAGCCAATCATAACAACAAATGCATCCAACCGATCTATATTTCCCACGTAACACAAATATACAATCAGATCTAATTAAGGTTGAAAGAAACAAAACCTAATTATGAAAGGGTCAAAGATCAAGGTATTTATAAAAGAGATACATTCCTGCCATGGATAGATCTTAAATTTCCACTTATTCAAAAATAGCATCGTTTATACTAAAATGATCTATTATCCACCACGAGTTAAAACAATCAACATAACAAATTAAGGACAACCCAAGGGTAAACATACTCCACGAATTAAGAGGATAAAATGGTGATAAAACTTACCAATGCCACTTACAAATGGCCTGAAAATAACAAACATAATTTCAAAATCACCGAAAAGCCTACCAACAAATAGAGCCCTAAAATATTGGTTGATGAAGAATGTAACGCCCAGGATTTTTTTATTCAAAGCGTTACTTGAAAATATATTGATTAGAAAGATTTACGACAATTTTTTTTTCTAACTACTTTACATTTATTCATGCAAATAATTAGTAACAATCACGTTTATTTAATTTTATTAAGAAAATGTTTATTCAAGGCTATAATAAGAAAAACAATAATTCCTAACGAAAGGGAACTCATTTCCGTATTTCTAGAATCCTAGTGTATTTTAAAAGTTGGTGACAAAAGATTAAAAATAAATATTGCGAATCATTACAAAATTGTATTGAAAACCCATTTTTATCCCCCGTTCGTCGCACGTTAATACTCATCAACTACTCTTGAATCTCCTCGAACTCATTAGTACCTAAAATGTTGTTGTAAGGGTCAGTTTTATCCATCATCCACATCAAACCAAAGTTAAACATATAGAAGAATAACACAAAATATATAAGAGTAAAAACTTCCAATTTAAAAGAAAAATACACAAACCAATAAATTGCATAACAAAAATATATACATGATGCATGCTCCTAAAACTATATGATCCGGATATACCTGCCACTAAGGCAACTTCCACGAAGATGCATATGCCATGACATGATATGATGATATATTATCAAGAGATATATTTCCACACAGCCCACTAAGAATCATGTCATAAGCATTCAAATCACTTTTCAAAATCATCATCTTATTCACATATCACTAAGATCACATATCCATAACAAATAATCATGAAAATCATCACTTTCACCACATACACACAAAAATCAAGATTTGGTATCATACACACCATAAAGATTAACACGTTAACATATATAACAACAAGATTCAACTCCAACTCATACATCATCATAAAACTTTGTCACATATAACATACAAATTCAACTCTTCTTTCATATTCATTATAAAAATTAAAACCTTATTACATATAACATAAAATTCATACTTTACTTCATATTCGCCATAAAAATCAAAACTTCATCACATATAACATCAAAATTCATACTTTACTTCTTAAAAATCATATATTATATAATAAACTTAACACAAGGGATTGAGATTTCATTATTTTAATTCATTAGTCTACATATTATTCCTTTCAAAAAGTAAGCAATCACAATTATTTATTTCATGCCATCCAACCAACGGTCTAACTATAATTTGTGTGGGGAAAAACCCTTACCTTGGCCGCTTATCTTCCTAGTACAAATCTCTAAGCCCCACGAAGTTGTTCACAAGGAAAAAGAAGTTCCAAGCTTTGATGCACAAAGAAGAAGGGGTGATGGTGGCTAGGATTTTGGTATTCTTTACAGAATTTTTGTTTGTAAAGGGTTTGTGAAATAGGGTTTGTGATTGTGGCTAGGGTTTCAATATTCCTTTCTATTTAAAGTGAATATTATTGAGTAGATAGTGTTGGACCTGAATAAGGAATAGAAGAGAGAAAATATTATTATTATTATTATTATTATTATTATTATTATTATTATTATTATTATTATTATTATTATTTTTAGTTAACTTCATCAAAACAAGGCATAAACTCCCAGCCCAACTTTCTACTCATACAGATGGATTGTATGACACCAAGCCACAACCCTTAGCCCAAATTCTTCTTGCCTTAGAGATAAAAATACATCTACTAAATAATCCTTACTAACAACTTTACCACAATAAGTCGAACAAGGCGAATAATTACCACACCAAATTTAATATTGGAAAATATATATTTATCGATCCAAATTATTTTAATTAATAATTTTAGAGGATGTTACAAAGAACAAGACCTGTAACAAAAACCACTTATCATGTAACAACACTTATCAACAATTATGAAAACAAAATGTCAAAGATTTATAATCAAAACCCTATCTTGTACCAAAATACTAACAAAAACCAGGACCTGATTGATGCCTAAGCTGGATGAATTAGATGATGGATGGTTAATAGTTCAAGAAGTGGAATGATAATTCTTCATCATATGCATACTTTTCATTGTATTTATTCTTTAATTATCTTATTTTATTTTAGTTATTAGTTAATTTTAGAAGTTATTTGATACAGTTTGTTAACTCTAGTTCTTAAGTTTAATGGCGTGTTTATATTCGTATTTCTTTGATTAAGTAGATATTTTTCGTAATTTTGTGTTGTTTCGTTAGTTTACTGAAGTGGTGAATTTTGGTGAGAAATCAACATGACCTATGTGGAGTATTTCAACCATATTAGGAGTTGTAAATGTCCAAATAGAGTCAGTACATTTGAAAATTAAAGCTAAGATCAATATCTACAACTTTCTTGAAGGTGGCGGATCCAAATTTGGACATAAAAGAGGATAAAAATGCAATAGAAGTCAGACTTCAGTTGTTGTGCACTAGAGCAAAAATTCTTGCGCCTAAGGCATATTTATGCAGTTTTAAACAATTTGTTTCTTTCCCATGAGTGCTAGAGAACCCCTGGCATGCCATGAAGCAAACGAAGTGCTGTAGAATGCATAAAAGTGATATTTTATTAGTTTTTAGGTATCTTTTTTGGCTATTTTGACGTTAGGAAACTTGCGCTCTAGCATAGAAACTAATAGGAGGATGGTTCTAACAACATTGAAGGAGTTTTATCAAGAATCTTTCATGAATATTTCTTGTAATTCTTTTTTAATCTTTATCTTTTGTTTCTTTTTCATGCGAAACTAAACCTTTTTTTTTATAGATTTGAGTAGAACTTGATGAAACTATTATCTTTGTGCTTAATGCTGTTTATTGCTTGATCACTTTTAAAATGTTTCACTATTCGTATTTTGGAAGGTAAGTGGACTTTACGAATGCTTAAGATGAGAAATTCATGACTTTTTAGTTTAGGAATAGTTGCAGACGCATGAAACCAATTGAAATATTTGCAAAGCTAATAGATCAATACGAGAATTCTTGAACATTTAAGCCTAATTCTAATCTTAAATCCAATTAGGAACTTGGGGTTACTTTGGAATTATAGGTTTTTCACTAAGATATTAGGGCTAGAATAGTAAAGAGAATTTGGTAATAATGCAATAAAGGAATTCGGTAAACAAGATCAATTACTTGCTTCGATAGATAAATAAATCGTTTACTATTTGCAATATCATTCAAAACTATATTTAATACAAAATGTACTTATAAATATAATAACATAAAATGATGCATTCTGTAGACCACTTTTAATTATAACTAAATAAAATGAATTCTTTAGATGTAGATTAATTTTAAAATATATGTCCAGTAATATAATTCAATCGTATGTCCAGGTCTATTACTAAAAATTGGAATAAAGGACACATGCCTAGTGATACGATGATCTGATCATACACCCAAGTATTATTGAAAATTGAAATAAAAGAATATATGTCCTGTACCCATATAATTCGATCTAGTAACTATGACTACACATATATTGTCCAACTGTAATATATTCGATCGTATGCCCTGTGTTGATATAATTGATGGAATTGGGAAACGTATATCAAATTGATAGAATTAAGGCGTATGCCTTCTTCTTTTTTATTCATACCAGAGTGTATCGAATTAATGTGATGAAGAAGAGTGTACCTGGTCGTAGATACCGCTATAAGGTATTGGTATTGGGAGACACGGGCTTGTGGCAACAGAGCAGCTGCCGATCCCTTTTATTTTTTGTTCTTTCTTTCCGTGAGGAAGGCTAATGTGCGTGCGCACACACTCATATATATATATATATATATATGGTATAGGTATAGCTTAGGTTTTATTATTATTATTATTATTATTATTATTATAAGCTCACTCTATTAGCGCTGAAGTTAACAGACTAGTGCAGCAATACACAGGTTTATTTCTTGTTTTATTTATATATATATATATATATATATATATATATATATATATATATATATATATATATATATTAAAACAAATTCAATAATATTAATAATTCAAATAAATCACTAAGGCAAACACATAGGGAAACCGCGAAGGAAATTATAGCACATGTCAAACACACCAATAATAATAGTCGTGCATCATTATATCATTAAAATATAATAATAAGAATCACGCACTTGACTTTCGACTTCCCACGTAGCACTTTCACCAACAGCACCTCCGCAAACAACCTTAACCAATGAAATCATCTTACCCCTTAATTCCTTGACCTTTTGGTCCTCAATCCGTAGTGGTAAGGTCTCAAAAGTTAGATTCTCTTTTATTTGGACCTTTTCTGACTCAATCACATGTGAAGGATAAAAAACGTACTTGTGAAGTTGAGACACATGAAAGACACTATGAAGATTAGAAAGAGATGGAGGCAACGCGATCTGATATGCTATGTTATCGACACGTTTAAGAATTTGGTAAAGCCCTATAAATCGAGGAGTAAGCTTTCGCATTTATATCGCCCAACCAACTGCAGTTGTTGGAGTAACTCTCATAAATACATGATCACCCTCTTGAAACTCGAGGTCTTTCTTTCTTTTATCATGGTAACTCTTTTGCCTACTCTAAGACGCTCTCATCTTTTCCTGAATCATTTTTACTTTATTAGAAGTCGGTCGAACAATCTCAAGTCCTAATACAAGGTTATCACATATCTCAAACCAACACAGAGAGGTCCTACACCTTCTCCCATACAACACCTCAAAAGCGGCCGTTCCAATGCTAGAGTGGAAACTATTGTTATAGGTAAACTCTATAAATGGAAAAAAGTTATCCCAACTTCCATTTTGTTCCAATACACAAGCTTGCAACGAGTCTTCTAGGGATTGATTGGTTCGTTCAGTCTGACCATCTGTTTGTGGGTGGTAGGCTGAAGTCATTCTAAGGTTCGTACCTAAATCACTCTACAAGCTTTCCCAAAACTGAGAGGTAAATCTAGGGTCTCTATTTGACACTATACTTGATAGGGTTCCATGCAACTCCACAATTTCCTTTATGTATAGCTCGGCTAACTTTTCCATAGAATAAGTTATGTTCATCGGAATAAAATGAGCAAATTTAGTTAGTTTATCCACGATAGCCCAAATACTATCATACCTTTTTGAAGTTCGAGGTAAGCCTACAACAAAGTCCATAGAGATGCTACCCCACTTCCGTTCAGGAATACTCATAGGTTGCATCAAGCATGAAGGTTTTTGGTGTTCTACGTTATATTGCTAACATGTCAAACAAGCGTACACAAACTCTGCAACGTCCTTTTTCATTCTAGGCAACCAAAATATCTTCTTGAGGTCCTTATACATCTTTGTGGCTCCAGGGTGAATACTTAGACAACTCTTATGTCCTTCCTCTAAGATCAACTTTCTTAACTCATCTACATCGGGTACACAAATTCTATCCTTAAATCTCAAAATTCCATCCCCACCCATTTTGATATCAGGTTCTTTACCTTGGTCAATCAACTCTAACTTATCTAAAAGGTATAAATCCAACTTTTGACTCTTTTTAATCTATTCTAATAGTCCATTAGTCACCTTCAACATTCCCAATTTAAAACTTTCTGGTGTCACTTCACAAACTAAACTAAGGTCTCTAAAATGTTCCAACAATTCACTATGCTTCACCATTAAAGCAGACACACTCAAAGTCTTCCTACTTAAGGCATCAGCCGCTGCATTGGCCTTTCCATGGTGATACTTAAGCTCAAAATCAAAATCCTTAAGAAATTCCATCCACCTACGTTGTCTCATATTCAACTCCCTCTGGTCAAAAAGGTACTTAAGGATCTTATGGTCACTGAAAACCTCAAATCTAGATCCATACAAATAATCTCTCCACATCTTTAGTACAAAAAAAATTGTTGCTAGTTCTAATTCGTGGGTAAGGTAGTTCCTCTCATGAATCTTAAGGTGTCTAGAAGCATGCGCTACAACTCTCCCATCCTGCATAAACACTCCACCTAATCTCGAACCACACGCGTCATAATATACTACAAAGATTTCACTTCACTAGAGGTCAATCATTTCTTAAGCTCTTGGAAACTATTCTCACAATGGGTATCCCACATGAACAATTCCCCTTTTCGGGTCAACTTAGTTAAAGGTAAGGCCAACTTGGAGAATCGTTCTATGAACCTACGATAATAACCTGCCAATCCTAGAAAACTCCTAATATCAGTTGATGACTTAGGTGCTTTCCATTCTAAGACACTCTCCACCTTGGCAGGATTAACAATTATTCCACCTCATGATATTACATGTCTTAGGAAACTCACTTCCTCTAACAAAAATTCACACTTAAGACAACTTGGCAAATAATTGTTTCTCCTTAAGGGTTTGCAAGACTATCCTTAGATGTTCGCCATGCTCTTCCTTAGTCTTAGAGTACACTAAGATATCATCTATAAACACAACCACAAATGAGTCTAGGTAAGGATGAAAAAGTTCAGTTCATGTAATCCATAAACACCGCTGGTGCATTAGTCACACCAAAAGGCGTAACCAAATATGGATGATCCTCTCAGTTGGTCTATAAGGTCATCGATCCTAGGTAGCGGATACTTATTCTTGATTGTCACTTTATTAAGCTGGCGGTAATCCACACACATCCTCATAAAGCCATCCTTCTTTTTAACCAACAACATAGGTGCACCCCATGGTGACACACAAGGTCTTATAAATTGTTTATCTAAAAGCTCCTCGAATTGCTTCTTAAGCTCAAACAATCCTAAGGGAGACATCCTATACGGTGCCATGGATATGGGTCCAGTACCTGGTACAAGGTCAATGCTAAACTCAGTCTCACACTCTAGGGGCCAACTATTCATATCTTCCAGAAATACTTCAAGGAATTCACATACAATAGGAACATCTTGCACTATCACTTTTTCTTCAAATTCCTATGAGGCTAGGATCATGTATAACTAGGCATCTTCTTTCAAGAGTGCCTTCACTTGGTTGACGGACATGGTTGGAAGATAGCCAATCCATACCGAGAATCACACCGACTAGACGCATAGGTAGACACACTAAGTCAACTCGGAAGTCCCTTTCACACACATGGATAGAAATGTTAACACAAACACTAGAGGTGCAAACAGAATTACTAGCTGGAGTATTCACAATCAAATCATACTGCAAACGAGAGATAGGTAGTCCTAAATGCCTACCACAATCAAGAGACACAAAGGAATGAGTGGCACCACAGTCAAATAACACAAATAAAGGAGTATTACTTATGAGACACATACCATTGATCAAGTTGTCTTTTTCAGACACTCACACCACTAAGGGTAAAAACCTCTTCCATTAGATTTAGGCTGGCTGGCATGGGAACTTTGGTTTCCATGTTGTGGAGTCTTTTTTGGGTAGGGGAATGTGGTGCTGATGTGGCACTGTTGTTGACAATTAAAACAAGTAACTACAACATCCCTACACTAAAATGCCATATGACTCTCCTTACCACACTTGTGACATCGAATAGGTGTAGCCGGATCACCGTTGTTACCACTGTTGTTGCTTGAGACTTGGCTCATGTTGTTGTTATTCTCGTTACTAACTCCTCGTTCATTGGGGTTTCCTCTACCACCCCCATAACCATAACTGTTTTCATTTCCTTTTCCTGTACCACTACTATTTTCTCTTCCAATTGAAGAACTGTGTGGTTGATAATTCAGACCACTTCTAGATTTACTAAGAGGGAAAGAGTAAGGTTTTCCTATATTATGATGCATATGCCTTTTATCCTTCATCGGTCCAGTGTTTCGGTAATGTGCCTTTTCAGCACGACTATCCTCATCATAAATCCTACTCTTATTCACTAGTGTAGGAAAGTCACGGATCTCTTGAATTCCCACCTGCTTCATGATCTCTAGTTTGAGCCCCATTTCTAACTTGATGCACTTAGACTTTTCTCCTGTCTCTCCTACATATCATGGACAATACCTGGATAACTCCTCAAACTTAGCAGCATACTCCGCCATTGACATATTCCCTTGTTCTAATTTGACAAATTCCATTTCCTTCCTATTGCGAATGTCCTCAGGGAAATACTTGACTAGGAACATGTTTCTGAATACAGCCCAAGTAAGATGTTTATGAATACAGTGTAAGTAGTAGCTTGAGCAACAGCTTGAGCAGCAACCTGTGCAGCTTCGGTAGTAGCTTGAAGAGAGGCTTGTGCAGTAGCTTGGGATTCTGCCAAAGCCTGGAGAGCTTGCACTGTAACCTCCTGCCAGGGACTCTAGAGCCTCAACTGTCACAGTATCATTCCTCTCATTAGCCATCACTACCTACATCAATCAGGTAGGCCAATCAAATATAGTGAGACACTTAGAGAGAAGGGAAAACTAACTTAGTTCTACACCACTAACACAATAAAGACCATAACAACAACACACATATAACAGAGCTGACAAGAAAAACATAGCGAACACATAACACATTTTACGGTCTGATTGGACAGACCAGCTCTGATACCACTAATGTGACACCCTAAACCCCAAAAATTAAATTTTTTGAATTTTACACTAAACAAATCAAATTCTTCATTAAAAAAATAATAATAAACTTTTGAACTATTTTACAAGGTAAAGAGTATTACATAATCACTCAGCACGTCACGTTAATCCAAAAATATCCATCCAATTTAACAGACAGAAGTCATAATATTAGAAAAACATATTCTTTTGAAAATACACATATATAAGTTTAGTAATAAATGTCAATATAGTCCCAACCCGATGTCACTATTAGAGCGGGAATTCCCAAACTAAAAATACGTTAACAAAAGGAATATAATAAAATTCTTCAAGATAAGACGACTTCCGACATTCTGAGAGTATTAGTCATCACTTGCAGCTTGGAACTCGCAAACGCCAAACACGAACAACGAAGGGTGAGTTTCGAAATTATGTAACAGTATAAGATAAACGAGGAGAACACGCGCGTAGTCAAATTATCACAAGCATGAGAAATATTCAACATAATATCAAAAGTTAATCCAAATCAATCGTAATAATATAGTCACAAGGATGAAATGTTATGCATGTCCTATTCTCTATACTTCTTCATCAATTGGTACCATTCTACTCTGAGGTACTTGGTTTGGAGGCCTGATACTATGCCACTACAAGAGTGGACGGACAATTCATGAATGGCTAAGTCCTCATAGATCCCCTCACCTCAAGTCGAGACACATATACGCGACAATCGGGGTACTCTTGTGTTGCACGGTAGCTCCCGACATTAGGGAATAACCCACTAATCAACTTACGAATTCCGCACTAGAGATACCCGCAAGGTCTATCAGTCTTACCTTACATAGCACTAGAGATATATATATATATATCATTCATACAATAACAATTAGCATAATGTTTCATAAAATTAAATAACATGCAATCTTGATATAAATTAATTCACGACAATTCTATATAGGTTTCTAAATTATATTTTAGTCCTCATTATTACCATTCATATGTTGTTATCAATTATTATTACTCAATAGGGCTCGCTCGTACGAAGTAAGCTCCGAATGAACATCTAGGAATTATGGCATTCCCGTTCATCCCACATTATATTATACTTATAAAATCGAACCTTCTCTCACCCCTTATCTCAATTAAAGATTCCACTCAATGAATCGGATTTGGTAACGTTTCGTGTCTTCGTCGACCGTCGTTTCTAATAGTCCGCAGAAGGAATAAACAAATGCAAGAACCAAATACAGATTAATTACTTGCTTTAATAAATATATAAATCGATTACAATTTGCAATATCATTCAAAAATATATTTAATACAAAACGTACTTATAAATATAATAACATAAAATAAATGTATAATTTTAATTTAAATAAAACATAATCACATAGCATATATGTAATAAAACATAATCACGTAGTATATATATATGGTATAGGTATAGCTTAGGTTTTATTATTATTATTATCATCATCATCATCTTTACAATTATAAGCTCACACAGACTCGTGCAACAATACACAGGTTTATTTCTTGTTTTATTTTATATAAATATATATACATATATATATATATATATATGTATTAAAAAAATTCAATATTATTAATATTAATAATTTAAATAAATCACTAAGGCAAACACATAGGGCAACCGCAAAGGAAATTATCGCACATGTCAAAAACGCCGATAATAATAGTCGTGCATCTTTATATCATTGAAATATAATAATAAAAAATTGAGGTGTTACAGAGAAGACTTTAGAGAGAAACAATGATGGAAGAACGTAGGGAAATTGAACTAAAACAGATGGCTCAATTGCCAATTATAAGCTTAATTGGTGGGAAAAGGATTTCTACAAAGGGCTAGGACAAATTACTCTGAAGTATTTACCCCAATAGTTAGGATTGAAACCATTAGTCTGGCATTAACATTAACCAGTACAAGAGGCTGGGAGATGTACTAGCTTGATGTTAACCTAATTAGTATTTAATGATTTTCTTGAAGAAGTTATGTCTTTCCACCACCAGTATTTGGGATCAACGGAAATGAATATGAGGTGTTTAGATTTAGAAAATCCCTTATGATTTAAAGCAAGCTTCTAGAGCTTGGAATAAAAGGAGTAATTCACTTCTTACATAATTGACTTCACCAATATACAATAGAGTATGGTGTTATGTGAAGCACTACCCTAAAAAAAAAGTCAGCAATGTACTTAAATTGCGTGACACCTCAATATTTTCATATATATTACATAGGTGTCTTTTATTAATTGTCGCGATTTATTATTTAATTAATAATTTACTCTTTGTGTAAAGAATTTAAATTAAATTTTATCATCCTATATTTTATCTGAATAATTATAACTTTTGTTTTTATATAATTGTTCTGGCGTGACAATTACATAAGGACAATATATGGCATGCTTATTTCCTAAATGGACTATTGTGTATTTTGTTTATTTGATTAGTTTCGATAATCATGAAATTAATGTGTAAGATATGTTGGTTTTATTTTATTATGCGTGACCTGCAGTGATATTTTTTGGCTTGCTTGATTTATTTAGTTGATGAAAATATTAGTTGAATTATTTAATTAAATTAGAATTTATATAAGTTGTATTGTTTTTTAGTTTTATTTTGGACCAAATAAGTATTCGGTCTAGCAGATAGTAGAGTTATTGAGACCCGACTCTCATGTATGAGTGTTCTTGCTTGAAAATATTTTTGGTCCATCCATCTTTAGTATAAAAAAAATTGTGACTATCTCATTCCTTTTACCCTCCTTCATCACAAGATTTTATGACAATTCATGGTGTTGTTTTGACATAATGTAGACTTTATGTCCTTGTCTCAACCAATTATGAGAGGAGATAATGTACATTCCCTCATTCTTAACACCTTTAATTCATTTTTGAATGAAATATTACAAATTTAACTATGGGTCTTATCTTTTTTGTGCAATTAAGAGATGACAAAAAAAAGACTCTCCTCCTTTGTTATATCCCACACCTCCCTCTCTCTTAAACTAATATTATAATTATATTTTAATTCTCTACAAAAAGAATTCTAGGCAACTTTTGATGTAATAACTGTTACCAAAAAAAAATTAGAAGGTAGTCTACACACTATTCTATTCCAATAAATATATTCTTTTCTCCTAAGTTCCCAAATTTTCCACCACAAACAAAAGAAAGAAAAAAAGAGACAAACATAGTCTCCTTCCTTTTTCTTACACCATCATTATCGCCAAGTCGAATTACAATTTTCTTTCTTCTTTTTATACCATCTCAAGTAAAGTTTGGACCTATGTCTTATTCTTTGATTCATGGGGCTTAGAACGTGTTGCTAGGAAGTAAAGCGCATAAGGTAAGGGTTTTCCCCCATGCAAAGTTATGCTAGATATTAAATTAGTGGTTTATAAGATGTTGATATGATGTCTTGGTGTTGTAAAAGAAAAAGGTTGATTTTATGTTTGTCATAAAGAAAATATTTATAATGTTTTGATTTTTTGAGTAATATGTTTGTCTTGATGAACTTAATTATAAAGCTCTAGTTTTATTATTATAATATGATAAATATGCTTGTTGTGAAAATGTTTAATGTAAAGTTGCGTTTTTTGAATTGTTTTGGCGTACTAGTTATAAAGTTATGATTTCTATTATGATATCATGAGTAATATGTTTGTTAGGATGTATTTGATTTAAAGTTTCTATTGTTGTGTTATTTAATTTCAATGTTTTGATTTATATTAACACTACATGAGTCTTGAGGGAATTGATGAAAAAATTTAATTTTTAATTATGATAACATGATTAAGTTGATTATTTTGACGTGTTTAGTGTAAAGTTTGATTTGTATGCTTAAATGACGATTAATAGGAGAAATTTTATAGTAGAAGCAATAAAGTTTCTATTTGTATGTGTTCTTCATGATTTAAGTTTTAATGTCTATCAATAACACGTCGCTAATCCAATTTTATAATAAACAAAATGAAAGTTGTGATTTTGAGACATTTATTCATGTGTATATGTGTTCTATATTTGGGATAGCGAAATGACTGATTCTTAATTTCGAGCAACGATGAGAATATAAATTTAATGTCATATGTGATTAAAATTTAATCTTGAATATTTTATCTTTGTGGTTGCCTAAGTGGTTGATGGATTGTGTTTTGAACATTATTCTCTTTTTGGTTGCCTAAGTGGCTTGTGATTTTTGTGTTGAACATTGTTCTGTTTGTGGATGCCTAAGTGGCTGGTGATTTCTATTATGAACCTTTTATCTTTGTTGTTGCCTAAGTGGCCAATGATTTATGTGTTGAATATTTTATCTTTTTAGTTACCTAAGTGGATGATGACATGTACCTTTTGACCATCATTATCATTTCATGACACATCATATGCATCTTTGTGGACGCCTTAGTGGTTGGTTTAATTTTCTCCATTGATATGGGTGACTTCTGTGTGGACGCCTTAGTGGCTGGTTATATTGGGATCATATATTTTTAGGAGCATGCATAACTTGCATACATTTTATTGTTATTTTTATTTTGATCTAATTGTTTGTTCTAAGGTGAGTTGCTACTTGATTTATTTAGATACATTTAATGACTTTTGATATATCTTTGTGAATTATTAAATAATCAATTTATTTAAATCTTTTATTACAAAAAGATGTTATATTTATATTTTATGGCTCTTAACTTATTATTTGGTTTAATTTTTGTCATGGGATGAATTGACCCCTTACACCAACATTTAGGTACTAATGATCTCAAAGGGTTGCATGAATGATGTTTACTTGGTTCACGCGCGTGGAAAAAAGAGACTTTTACTTAAAAATAATGAGGAAGCGAGTTTTCTTTCGTTGAAAAATATTTGTATCGTAGTTAATTTCAATCAACCCTGTTTCTCATGAATTTCACCTAAAGAGAATTTAGTTTATTTTAGAGCGTGAATGAACATCAACCTAACAATTGGAAGATTAAATTTGTAAACAAATAAATAAATAATATTTTAGTATATTGTATTACGTTCTTTTACAAAAAAAGTATATCAAGTCATTTTCTGGCACATCTTTTATTTATTACATGATGAACCACTCCTAAGAAAAAAAGTTATAGTCATTTTTAAAAGAAAATAAATATTTTTAGGTAATGCTTTGGATCAAAATCTGGGGCATTACAAATTGTATGTAAGTGGGTGACTTATTGGTTACTGCCAGTAACAAGGAAATGATTGAAGGATTGAAAGTAATCAAGAAGATTGATTTGAGATGTCATATTAGGAAAGCTAACCTACTTCTTTGGTCTGACATTACTTAAGCAAAGAAAGGGCTAGTGAAACATTGAGAAGACTCAACATGATTGCCTACAATTTTACTGTCACACCAATTAGAGTCAATACCATTGGATACCATCTCTTTCAAATAGATTGTTGAGTCATCAAGTAATTGTGCAATAGTAGGCCTGTTACAACCATTACAGATACCTGGATGGAAATAGGAATTCATAATTATAGGATTTGCGAGTAAGTCTGACCTATACTTAGTCTGCATAAAATTCAATCTGAATAATTATAAATATGTTAACCAAGCTAGCCACTTCCTACCTGCAAGATCCTTACGTTGCTCTCTAGTTGACCAGACTAATTATAAATGAGATAATGAGGCTACATGAGCACCTTCCAACCTAATATTAGATCGTAATCCTAAGTTCACTTCAATGCTCTAAAGAACCTTTTCTTGAACCTTTAGGAACCTGCCTGAACTTTATAACTGATTACGATTCACAGGTTGATGAGCAAGCTGAAGAAATAATCCAGACTCTGTGAGACAGGTTGAGCCCTTCAGTTTTAGAGGATTACGGAAGTTGGGACAAGTAATTGCCTCTAGTAGTACTTACATATAAAATAGTTATCACATTGGTATAGGAAGGGCTTCATGTGAGGCAGTATAAGGTCACAAGTTCCAAATACCATAGCTTTTTCTTTACATTTTGAAAACCAAGCTGCATTTGATATTAAAAGATTTTTAAGTCCCCATTTGGTCTTAGGTCCTTGAGGGTTAGTTTTTTCTTTAAAGATAGATTTTTTTTTCTTAAGGTAGCAGTTTGGTTCAATATGACCAATCTTTGAGCAATAAGAACATTTTCTTATTACTTTTGGAGAAGGTTCTGACAGGATACCCGAACGTTCTTCCTTTTTGAGAGGTTGTCTTGATTTGAATTTTTCATTCGTTTTTTTAAAAAAGAACATGTGGAATTAAGATGTCCAATTTTATTGCAATAAGAAAATCTTATTTTGTATTTATCTTCTTTTCTTTCTGGTACAAAAAACTTTTTATAAAGTTTTTGCTTTTGAGATTTTACAAAACCAAGTCTAGCTTTATCAAATATTCCTACCTGTGATCCCATAATTTTTTGGAAGGTTTCAATAGATTTAATAAAGTTTGACAAATTATTTTTAAGTTTCTCAATTTTTGTTTTGAGCATAATGTTCTCCTTTTGAGTTACAGAACATTCTTGACACTCAAATTCATCTAATGTTTTAAAGTGAGACTCGTGTAGGCTTTGAATGACTTTTCTCAGTTTATCATTCATAGCTCGGACTTTTTCTTTGCAAACTTGATCTTTTATTGAACCACATTTTTTAGCAAGAAAGGTTGAGTCATTTAACAGATTGTCAAATTCTTTTTCCATTTGTTTACATAAAGGACATAGTTCAAAAATGGTTACCTCATCGATTTTCTATGTTTCCCATTAAGCACATGTTGTCTTCTTCATTTCTTCTATGTCTAATTCTTCATAATCATCCTAGGTAACCATAATGGATCTCTTCTTGAAAGGCAATCTTTTTGGTGCCTTTTTGTTTGAAGGACATTCAGTTTTGTAATGTCTTAGTTTGTTGCACCCATAACATGTAATTTGACTCTTAATTATTTATGTTCTAGTGTTTTCTGTTTTGTTTGGAAAACTTCATTTGATATGATCTCTTCTTCTCATCATTATTTGAATTTTTCTTGTAAGAAAAACTACTTCCTCATCAACTTCTTCTTAACCAATTTCTTCTAAGTCGTCTCTTTCATCTTATTGTGAAGATGAGCTTTCTTGAAGGTTTTGTGAAGCTATTAAGGCTATTGCCTTTGATTGCTGGTTTATCTTCTTGCAGCAGTACTTCATGTGCTCTTAAAGTTCCAATGAGCTCTTCCAATTTGAGTGTCTCAAGATTTTTGGCTTGACTTATGGTTGTGACCAATGTTTTCCATCTGATGGGGAGACATCTCAAAATTTTTCTTACTTTGTCTTGGATTGAGTATGCCTTACCCAGAGGGTGCATTTCATTTTCTATGGTTGTGAATTTTGAGTACATTTCATCAATGGTTTCTCCTTCATTCATCGCGAATAGTTCAAATTATCGTACACCAATATCAATTCTCATTCTTGTATCAAATTTTCGTACACCAATACCAATTCTCGTTTCTTTGACATGGCTTGTTCCTTCATGATGGGTTTGTAATGTATCCTATACCTTTTTAGTTGTATCACATTCATCGACTTGTTCGCTTTCCTCCCTGCTCAGTGCACAAGATAGAAATAATTGAGCTTTAGAGTTTAGAAGCACCTTAACTCAAGATTCAATCTTGGTTACGCAGAAAAATCTAGAACGTTCTTGGTTAGTTAAAAACAAATGAAATAGATTAGTTATACGTGATCACTGACAATGAGTGAGAAATAATAAATGATATGGATAAGAAAATCACACAATGATGTATCCTTGTTCACCCAAGGTGGGCTACATCCAGTCCACACAATTTGTGAGTTTTTCCACTAATGTGCTTCACACAAGAAGGTTTTTGTTTTCACACATTATTTCTGGATTAGTTACAACTTTCACCTTTCAATCTTGAAAGTATTTTTACATTCACCTTTCAATTCAGATAGGACTTTTACAAGATACCTTTTCATTACTAAAAGCATTTTTACAAAATACTCAATCTATCTAAGGAGATAGACTTGAGTTTCGAATGATGCTATGATAAGAGATTGTAGGATCAGACTCTACTCAACACTTGTTGGTGATTGATTATAACTCAATAAGGAGATCCATGAATATAGTATATTAGAGCTGGAGTTTTTGCTGGATTGAAGAGTTTTGTTTGCTCGAGTATGACTGCTTTAGTATTCAATTGACTGTACTGAAAACTCTTGCTATTGTCTTCATCTTGATGTTCCTTTTATAGGCATGAAGAAAGTTAGAGAGGACTAATTATAGCCGTTACTATCCTGAAGACAGACATCTGATTTGAGTGATTTTTAATACCTATGTCCGCTATTTAATCCATAACGTTCTTCTTTGTAACCAGAATGTTCTTGGTTCTGTGTTGGATGGAAAACTCGGTTGAAGGATTTAACTGTTGTCTGGTGTCAGTTCATTGCCTTACAAGCATGTCGAGTTTTCTGCAAAAGGTGTATCAGCAGTGTCTGATTTGTTGTCGCGCACGGGTCAAATACGAGTAATAAAATGTAGTGTAGGGGCAACAACTCGAGTCATTTCTATCGAACTTAGAATAATGAAATTAAAAAAAAAAGGTTTTCGAATTTAGGTTCGAACAAATTAAGAGAACGGATTACAATCACGTTTGAAACGATTAATCCACTGATTCGAGAGTTTCAAACCTATCACATATTCTATCAAGAGATTCAATTTCTAAATTGTAACTCTATTACTATTTGACTATAGAATTGATCAAACAAGCATAATCAACCCTATGTGAATTCTGTTTCTTTGACTTTATTAAGCATCACAGTAATCGATGTATTATAGTTAACGATCAAGCGTCGAAAAACTACAATTTAATTTAGAAACCGAATTATGTCAAACTAAGTTTATCGATCCTATTGAGATTCAAATTAAGATATAAGATATAACAGCATAATTGAATACAAAGAATTAGAATTAATATGAGAAATTAACATTATAAAATAAACATCAAGGTCTTGATGAAATTCTAAAAAAGTGGATTAATCTGAGAAATTAGCTTTCCATCGAAAATGTTCTTTATATCCCAAAAATAAGAAAACAAGTATTTGTATATCCTTTTCCAACTAGAACCGAAGCCCCCTTAAAAAAACAAATTACAAAATATATAGTACTCGAATTTGGGCTCTAAAAATAATTGGGTAGATAGTAAAAATTATTACAAAAAGCTCAGATCACGTAATCTGCAGTTTAGACCCAGTAAAGTTCGGAATTGGGATTTTGTGCCAACATAAAAGTTGCAACTCTGATTTTGTGCGTTTTTGTCATGCGTCAATTCGATATCCAGAGCTTAAGTTATGGCCTGTAGAGTGAGCAAGGATCAATATGCAATTAATAATATTAAAACTTAATTACGACCCAAAGTTTAGAAACATGCTAAAAAAACTAATCTAGGCTATAAAGAGCTTTCAAAATGTCACAATACAAAGTTAGAAACATGTACCAAAATACATTGATCAGTGTCCTTTTCATTCTTGTTGTCCTTGCAGTACTTGATCATAGTTCATTAATGTGGAGATTGATTTGTTATTGATTTTGATGTTGTTTTGCTTCTTTAGGCCTTTAGTTAGACTTTTAGGCTTGAGTATTGTTTTGAGTAGTCTAGATATTCGTTTATCTTAAGATATGGACTATAGGGAATGATTCGTTTTACTCATGTCCTTAAAACGAACTACCCAAAATGATCTTGGTAAAACATAATGATCTTATTATAAACCAAAATGGTCTTGATTACCCAGAATGATCTTGTTATAAACCAGAATGATCTTGTAATCAATTTCCAATTCAATTAAGGCATGATTTACTTTGATTTATATCATGGTGTGATCATTGATTGTTGTATGAATCTACTTGGTCGCCTATCTTTGAATAAAACTCAAAAACACAAGTTAAATAGCAACACAATCAAAATTATGATTAGAGATTAATTAACTTATTTGTTTATCTTCAAAACACTTGATTTGAGATTTTGTCTCAACAAATCATACTTCATCACCTTGACATAACATAATTCTTTTGTTTATTGACTTATTGGTATACCTTTGATTCCTATTCAATTTCCAAAACATATCCTTTAAAAGTTAATAGATATTTTTTCTTCTAAGGTAAAACTTAACTTACTTATGGAATTCTTTCCCATAGCTAATCTCCAAATCTTCTAAGGTAAAACTTAACTTACTTATGAAACATAATTCTTGTTAATATTGACACCTAAATAAATGATTACTCTTGAATGCTACCACTGACTAATGACTCTTTCTATAAATTGACGGTCTATTACAAATCCAAGGAAACAAATATTCATTATGATCGTGACTAAATCTCGTATTCTTCCTAAACAAACTTGTATTGAAGCTAAGACCTCAAGATCATGCAACACACTTTAGTTTCTTAATCATCAATGCTAAAACATACCGATTTCTTAAGATTTTTTCAACAATATTTGTTTTCCACTTCGATCCATAAACATAACTCTTGGAACAATCTAACCATCTCTATTTCAATAGATTCAACTTGTTCCAAATCAAACAAGGATTTTCAAGCTTTGATGATCACCAAACATAGTGAACCAATTCCTATGAAGGCAGTGCTCTCATATACTTATGTCCAATCCCAAATGCACTTAAATCCAATTGATAATTAGGTAATTCTTCTCATGAATCGTAATCTTCCTTGAAATTAAGATTATTTCTCAATCTTACTACATCAAAGCACAATGTACTCCTTGGTCGAACATATTACCATATATATCAAATTCTTCCAAAAGATCTAGAAAAACCAAGTGAACAATGAAACTAATCCCTTTCTCAATATTAAACTTGCCCGTTACTAATCTAACCAACCAAACAATTTCACTCTTTCTCAACAATTATATCATATACACAATGAAATCTTCTAAAAATCTTTTATAAATTCTTCTATACTCCAAAACTATAGACTTTAATAACTATACGTGGACATTCCCATTTTAGCATTGCACCAATATTAGACATATATACCACAATACTTCGTCAATTAATTACATTTCCAATCAATTGTACTTCCCAAAACCATAACTGTCGGTAATTGAACATCTTTGATCAAAATAGTTCATCCTTCATCACACATGGTATTCAAACACTCGTCTCCCTCCAAACATTAAATGAGTGTATGACCCATGAACTTCACGAAAATGTAGTCATTCTAAGGGTGAAAGATATCTCTCCAATAATTCCTTCACTCCTTATCCCAATATGCAACAACCCAAATTTAAAGCAAGTCTTGAAAATACGTCTCGACACCTCCTAAGTTGATCATTACAACTCTAAACAAGGATTACTGGGTACTAGAGACCCATTCGCTTCATCAAGCTGTTTGTGTTGAACTGGTAGTCAAAGCCATGCTCTACTAGACTTTCATCATCGTCCTGAACTCTGCATTAATAGCTCCTAAAAATCTAAGCCGTTCAATGCGATCCACATTAAATTAAAGTGTCACCAATTAAAATTAACAAATAGCATTTAATAGTTATGCAATCATAAAACAACAATTAAAAGTACATGCATATTTCTCATGGTATCAAAAAACGACTTGTGTGTCAAAGCATCCTAATCTCATGTGTCAAAACATCCTAATGTAACGTCTATATGTCAGTGCACATAATTTCAAGATTATCACCTCAATCACAAGAGCCTTTATCGAATGAAATTGTGAAGTACACCTAACAACACATCACCAAATATTACCACTAGAATTTGTGAATGTCCACCTACGGATTCACATCACCAATTCATCCATGGACATACTTCACCAAAATCCATAAAATATTTCACAACACCATATCATATTATATCGTTGGAATTAAATACATTATTCAATCATTATTTCATATGATACTCAAATGCATTATTCAAGAAAATTCACGTAACACCAAGTAATCAAAATATCATAAGCAAAACACCAATAATCAAGCAAAAGTTAGTGAAACAACATAATCAAGTATAACCTACACATGTTATGCTAAAAGATGGAAGGATCTATTAACTTGTCATAGTTTCTTATCAAAAACACAGTTAAAAATCTCGCTCGTTCTTACACCTTCAACCAATAATATGACTTAATAAAAATTAAGTCTATGAGGCCCTAAGTAACTCATACTTCGTCCCACTCTCTTCATTCCATAAGAGTAAGTTTTCCTCACTTCTAAAAACAAATCGCCATCACATATTTGTTTCCTTAACCTTTTTCCAAATAGTTTGACATCATACAAACAAAAATTAATTAGACTTTTTCCCACTACTAAATATAAATTTTAACTTGGGATGAATTAAATATGAATTTTTTAAATGTCATTTATTCAAGATAAAAATCCTAAATTTATGGACTCATAAATCGAATTTTGAGATCATTTTTTGAGGGACGAACTTATTATAGTGTTGTGAAAATGTATACAAAAGAATCATTGAAAAATATATGTTGATGTTTCAAGAGGGACTAAAAATATTTGCATAAAATTTTGCAAACTAAAAAATGTGATTCTTTTTACAGGGGCTAAAACCAAATTTCAAAATTTTATTGGGATAAAAAATTTATTTAAACTCCAAATTAGGACTCATTTACTTGAAATGAAACATATGAACATAAACTTAACAATAACAAAATCGTCAAATTAACATCAAAAGAAAGGAAAGCAAACAAAGAACAAAGTCTTTATGATACTTAGTCATAATCACATCACATCACTCACTTCATTTCTAAAAATTGTGTTGATCTTCTCAATGGACAGTGTATTTAATTATTGAAAAATAATTACAAACTTCTAATGTCGATAACTATTTTTACGGTAAAAATAATCAAATTTAATATTTTGCACTTGGAAAAGTATTTCTAAGACATTAATCACACCTCAATTAACTCAAATAAAAAGTTTCATCGAATTCCATTTTGTATTAAAATTTAACAGCAGTGCAATTGGGCTAATTGTTTTAAATACAAAAATAATTTAAGTTTTGGGTTTCAACAAATTTTTCATAGGAAACAAATAAAAGTAAAACAACGATGAAAATAAACCATGAACTTTTATTAACTTCAAACATAATCGGACATAACTCAGCAATATTGGAACCACTTTGGTTCTAGGAACAATTCCTTCATCATGTTTTGATGATAACAAAGGTACTTCGTGAGAACAATTTATTGCACTAATGATTTCATTGAGTGTGCAATAAATAGAACTAGGAAAGGGAGAAAACGATACCAAAGAAAGGTATCAGAGGAAAGATATCAAACGAAGATATCAAAAAAAGTGAAGATGTCATAGGAAACGAAGACATTAGAGTCAAGTGATGTCAAAGGAAGTCAACACAACATCCATACTTTGGGTGTTACACGCGTTGTTGTGTGTACGCATCTACCTCTGAAGATTTGTCTCTAAAGCCTCTGCCTAGTGTGCCTCCGAAACTTTAGCTTGTCTGCCTTTGAAGACTGCCTCTGAACACTAAAGCATGCCTCTGTTAAGCACGCCTCTAAAGACTGCCTCTGACGACTGAAGTATGACTTTGTTCATTCAAGTTGCCTCTAAAGATTATGTTCCGCTCGCTCTAAAGACTGCAACTTGCTCTAAGACGCTGCCTCTAACTTGCAGCACCCTCTGAAGTTGCACATACTCTAAAGATGCAACAAGGTGACATTTCCCATGCCACTAATTCTAAGTCATCCATTTATGTCGCTGCCTTTGACTAACTGAACCAAGCAACACATCATCTGACTCAGATGATCAAATTATATTATGCTGAAGAAAGTCAATGGCTCTGATGGGAAGTCAACGCTTTAATAAAGATTGAGTTGTATCATGATTCTGATGGTCGAAGTACAGATTCTGATATGTTCCCACTACTCTTAAACAAGCGTATGAAAGAAGATTCAAGGTGAATTATTTTCAAGCACTATCTGGACATTTTCACACATAACCATTCTAGAAGATTAGGTTGAGGATTTATTTTGGAATTAATCAAGCTTCAATAATCATATTCGCAAACCACATCTATCAAGGTTTAATTTTTGTGAAGATCTCTGTTGACCTCGCACAAGGAAGATATGCTCAGAAGATTAAAGAATAATTATTTTCAAGAGCTATCTGGACATTCTCGAATAGAATCATTCTAGAATATTTGGTAGAAGATTTTCTTTGGAGTTAATCAAGCTTCAACGGTCATATTACCAAACCATATTTATCAATGTTTATTTTTTGTGAAGATCTCTGTTGACCTCGCACATGGAAGATATGCTTAGAATATTCAAGGAGAAATATTCTCAAGCGCTATATGTACATTCTTGCACATAATCATTTTTGAAGATTTGGTTGAAGATTCTTTTGGAATTAATCAAGCTTCAACAATGATATTCCCAAACTATATCTATCAAAGTTTAATTTTTGTGATGATCTTTGTTAACCTCGCACAAATAAGATACATTTAAAATTTGTTTGGGAAAATATTGAAACCCTAATTAATGCTATATAAAGCAGTCAATTCTAAAGAAGAAAAAACCAACACAACAACTCAGAAAATACTACACATACAAAACTAAGAAATTCTAAAGTACTTAATTTCAAGGTTTCAGTTTAAAGCAAAAGCACTCATACAATTTGTATTACTTAGTGCTTAAAGTTCTATTTTAAGTGTGCAATTCATAGTAATCTTTCTGTTTAGTAGAAGCAATGCAAAAACAACTTTCACCCTTTTGTAACCTAGCCCGTTAGTGGTTGAGTACCTCAACGACTTGTAGGTTTCAAGTTGGATGTTGAGAAGACTTGACTTATAGGGTCAAGGTGTTGTAGTACCTCAACGGCTTGTGGGTTTCACGTTGGAAGTTGAGAAGACTAACTTGTAGGTTTAGGTGTAGCAATTCAGGTATTGAATTAAGTGGAGAAATCCTTTTGAGTGAAGAGACTGGACATAGCTACCATGTTGGTAGTGAACCAGTATAAATCCTGGTGTAATTTCCCATCTTTGCTAATTTAGGTATTGAATAGCTTTTAAATAAGGGAAAACACAATTCAACCCCTTTCTCATACTTTTTGCACCTTCAATTGACATCAGAGTTCGGTCTCAAGCTGAGCACGTAACAATGTTTGAGAAAAGATCCACCTTTTCTACATGTTTGGTTTTGGGGATGAAGCCATAAAAGGAAACATCAACATACCCATCTGTTTGATGGAGAGCGTTTTGAGTACTAGAACGATTGACTCAAAAGTTTCTTTATTTCATAAGATCTTGAGCTTTGGGATCTGGTTGAAGATTGGTACTCTACTCCTACCAACAAGAATGGTACTGAAGTTTCCACAAAGGAGATGAATGATGATCAGAAGAAGTAGTATAAAATGCATCATAAAGTCAGAACTTTTATGATGAATTTGATCACATTCAAGGAATTTGACAAGTGCACCAACAAGGAGACAGCTAAAAGTATCTACGATGATCTAGTTTTTACTTATGAAGGAAGCAAACAGGTCTAACAAGAAAAAGCAAATCTCCTTGTCATAAAGTATAAGCTTTTTTAGATGGAGGAAGATGAAGACATTGAGACTAAGTTTTCTAAGTCTCAAACTCTAGTCTCAAGGTTAAAAGTGCTTCAAAAGAGCCACACAACTGCATATCATGTCCAGAAGATTCTCAACAGTCTTCCTAGCAAGTGGAAACCCAAGATCACTGTTATTCAAGAAGCAAAGGGCTTGAACAGTGTTTGTTTGGAAGAGTTAATTAGTTATCGCAGGTCACACGAGATTGAGCTTGCAAATGATGAGCCTAAGAGTAAGTAGAAGACTTTGGCCCTCGGATCCAAGGATAAGAAGGCTCCTTAAGCAGCAGAAGAATCAGAAGATAGTGATTTAGTGGATCAAATTAAAGACTTAAAGGATAAGGAGCTTGAATACATCCCCAAAAAGATTCAAAGGATGTGGCACAACAAGAAGAATTATTTCCCTCAAGAGATTCCAAGCATTCCAATAGAGAAAAGCGTGATAAATCAGACAAGAAAAGTAATGGAGGCAATGAACCTGGTCATGTCAAATCAAAATGTCTGAATCTGAAGAAAGGAAAGATTCCAAGTCTAAGAAGAAGGTTCTGATGGCTACATATGATGACTCTGATGAATCTTCTAATGATGAAGAGCAAGTTGATATGGCACATGCTAACTCTGACTCTAGAAACGAGTCTGTGGATGAGGAAATTTAGGTACTCTTCGATTTATCTCGTTCTGAGTTAATTACTGTTATTAATGATTTTTTAAATAAAAATCACACTATTTCTTTAAAAGTGAATACTTTGAGAAAAGTTAATTTAAATTGAGTGAAGAATATAATTCTCTCAAAAATGATTTTGAAGAACTTAAGAAACAAAACCTGACTCTGAATGATAAATTTATTTCAAAACTTTCAGAGGAAACCATTTGCAACTCAGTCAAATATGAAGTAGCTTTCCAAGATTTCCTTGCAATCAACATAGAAAGAATAAAGCTTGCATATATGATCTATGTTGTTAGCAGAAATAATAAGAAAGGAATTGGTTTTAAAGAAACAGTTGTCAAAGCCATGTTTACTCCCTCTAATGAGATGTGTATTGTCTGCTCTAAGAAATGTCACAATAAAATATCATGTCCTATGCTAAAAACATGGAAAAACAACAAACCTTTCAGAACTAACAAATCAGGACCCAACCAAATTTGGGTACCAAAGGACCAAATTGTTTATGTTGCAGATGTCCTTAGCAGCAAAGTCAAAACACTAGTCATGGCACTTGGGTAGTGGATACTCACGACTCATGATGGTAGAAAAGCTTATGTCACAACCCCTGACCCTAGTGGAGGGAGGATTGCTCTACACATTAGATATCTGAAGAACCAAAACTATTAGATGAACCAGAACTGTTAGAGGAACCAGAACTAGCAAAAAAACCAAATACATCAACATAATCAGAATTCTCACATGAACAATAAGAATTAAGAGATGCACTTCAATCAATTTCCCGAAGATAGAAAACTTGGATGGGAATAAAAATACCTTTATCCAGAATCTCTGAATAGAGGATATGCAAATCTAAAAACCAGAAAGAAGAACCAATTGGATTTTCTTAAACAAACAAAAACAAGTTGATGTCTAGGTTATATTTTCAGTTTCTTAAATTTTTGTTTGATATTATGTTATATGTGGTGACAAGCAACTTGGCCTTAAAAAGTCAAAGCTAGTTTAAGATTTTGCTGGTTCTCAAAATCAAGAAGAACCAGGGAAACTAAAGGAACTATACCATACCGCAGAAGCATAATTCACCTCAGCAACTTTTTGCAGCATTTAAGTGTTTTGGATGAAGCAGCAACAAGAAGATTACAAGCCTTATGACAGTAACATTTTGAATACATGTGATAATGCATCGGCTCTCTATTTTACCAAAAATTCCATTATGCATTCTTGGGCAAAACACATAGAAATCAAACATCATTTTATTAGAGATGTTGTCCAAAATGGTATTTTAAACATACAATTTCTTGCACTAATCATCAGTTGGAAGACATCTTTACAAAACCCCTTGCTAAGGACTGTTTTGATTTTATTCAAAAAATTGACTCTAGTTTTTATATCTGAATGATGTTTTGATTTATATTTGCATTGCCTCTGGTAGAATAGCATTAGTAGTTAAACTGATTTATGATCTGATTTGATACATTGAAATTGTATTAACTCTATAGTCAAATGCAATTCAATCTTGTTGTTTGTGTAAGATTTATCTGAAATGCTCTAATTGACAATTATTCACTCTTTTTGTTAGATGACATAAAAGGGAGAATGCGGTTTTGAGAACAATTTAAGAAGTGGGAGTATATATTTTTTGAAATATTGTCAGAATGTTGCTTATAACTCTTACATTTAAAACATGCTTGCTTATAACTCTTACATTCAATACATGCTTAGAGTTAGGGGGAGATCTGTTGATGGCTATTGCCTTACTATGGTTTTTATTGTTCAATAAATTGTTCACAAAAATGACTATTTTGTCATCATCAAAAATGGGGAGATTGTTGGAACCAGATTAGTTCTATGAACAATTCCTTCATCATATTTTGATAATAACAAAGGTACTTTGTGAGATCAATTTATGGTACTAATGATTTCATTGAGTGTGTAGTAAATAGAACCTGGAAATAAAAGAAATGATACTAGAGGAAAGAATCAGACGAAGTATCAGAGGAAGTAAAGATGTTAGAGGAAACGAAGACGTCAGAGTCAAGTGAAGTCAAAGAAAGTCAACACAATGTTCAGACTCTTGGTGTTAAACGCGTTGTTGTGTGCGCGTATTTGCCTCTGAAGCTTCTGCTCATTGTGCCTCTAAAACTTCTTAGTGTCTGCCTCTAAAGACTGAAAATTGTCCCTAAAGACTAAAGCATGCCTCTAAAGACTTAAAACTGCCTTTAAAGACTGAAGCATGCCTCTATTGACTCAAGTTGACTATGAAGGTTATGACATGCTCGCTTAGAAGACTGCAATTTGCTCCAAAATGGTGCATCTAACTTGCAGCAGCCTTTGAAGTTGCACTCACTCTGAAGATGCAATAAGATGACGTTTCCCATGCTACTAATTCTAAGTCATGCATGTCTGCCTCTTACTACCAGAACCAAGCAACACTGTATCTAACTCCAATGATCAAGTTATATTCAGATGAAAGAAGTCAACGGCTCTGATGAAAGTCAACTCTCTGGTGAGAACTGAGTTGTTTCATGATTCTGATGTTCCAAAAACATATTATGATTTGTTCCCACTACTCTTAAACAAGCGTATGAAACAAGATTCAAAGTGAATTTATTTTCTAGCGCAACCTGAACAGTTTTGCACAGAGTCATTCTAGAAGATTTGGTTGAAGATTCATTTTGGAATTAATCAAGCTTCAATGGTCATATTCCTAAACCATGTCTATCAAGGTTTATTTTTTGTAAAGATCTCTGTTGACCTCACACAACGAAGATAAGCTTAGAAGATTCAAGCATAATTATTTTCAAGCGCTCTCTCGAAAATCTCGCACATAATCATTCTTGAGTATTTGGTTGAAGATTTGCTTTGAAATTAATCAAGCTTCAACAGTCATATTCCGAAACCAGATCTATCAAGGTTTATTTTTTGCAAAAATCTTTGTTGACCTTACACAAGGAAGATACACTCAGAAGATTCATAGAGAATTAATCTCATGCGCTATCTTGAGATTCTCCCATATAATCATTCTAGAAGAATTGGTTTAAGATTTGTTTCGGTATTGATCAAGCTTCAACGGTCATATTTCCAAACCGTATCTATCAAGGTTTAATTTTTGTGAAGATCTATGTCACTACAAGAAAATAGACATATGCCTACAGAAGCTTATAGCGACAACATAAAAACTGTAGGTATAGATAACCTATACCTACAGACAAACTATTTGTTGTTGGTATAGGTGTCTTATACCTTCGGTGACATAAATTTGTCACTAATTGTTATAGTGACACACTTAAATATGTGGCTATAGACATAAAATTAAAAAATAATTTATTTTTAAAGAAGATAAAATGTTAATTGTTTGTGAAAAAAAATTTGTACAAATATTTCATAATGTAAGCCAAAAAAATTTCAATAGAGGCAAAATTCTAATTTTTTTCAAAATCTTAAATTTTTCAATGGAGGCAAAAAAAATTTTCAATTGGACCAAAATCAAAATATTTTCAATGGAGCCAAAACAAATTTTAATGGAGCCAAAATGTATGCTGAACCAAAACATTAGCTTTTGGCCTAACCACAAAACACATTAGCTTTTACTCTCCCTTTACCCAAAACACAAAACACCTCAAATCCTTCTCCTCTTTCACCCTAAACCGACCGGTTTGCCATGCTCAATCTGTTGCCTTCACCTCGACGACAGCTTGGCCACCGTTTTCGCACCACCGTTCTCGCACCACCGTTTTCGCACCACCGTTTTCGCACCCCCGTTCTCGCACCACCTCCACGACGACAGCGTGACCACCATTCTCACACCACCGGGTAAATTTAGATTTTTTTATTTTTTTTTATTTTTATTTTTTTTATATTAGCTTAAACTTCATATGGAATATATATTTGAAATATTTGCTTAGTTATATGTAATTTCTGTGTTGTTTTGAATTTTTCCGAGTTTGATTGAGAGTTAGGGTTTATTTTAGGGATTAATTTTGAATTTTCATGAGTTTGATTGAGAGTTAGGGTTCATACTTGAGTTTCTGAGAGTTAGGGATTAACTTTATTTTTGCCCTGATTGCGTTGAATATGAAAATGTGCTTAACTTTTGGGCTGGTTATAGATGAGATTTGGTTAATGATGTTGATTGGTCTCAGAAGCATTTGACAGAATTTATTTAGAGTTTATTTTGCTCTATCTCACAATATAAACACTTGGGTAAGTGTGTGAAAAAAGTTATTATACAAATAGCTTATGATACATTATTCATAACTATTTTTTCGCTTATGAAGAACTTGTTCCGTGCGCCAGCTTGACAAGCCTTTCTTAATGCCAATAGAAGATGTTTTCTCTATTTAGGTAAGTAGAAGTTTTCTCTATTCAGGTAAGTAGAAATTTCATACCATAATATATGTATAGCAAAATTATTCTCATTCATGATTCAATGCCACATTTTGTTCTCTAATTCCTGCAATGACTAGTTCATATTTACTTTGGTTTATGTGAAGGGCCGTGGAACTGTCGTCGCCGGTCGTGTTGAACAAGGAACGATCCTACGGTTTTTATACGTTTACCTACAGATTTTCACTGTCACTAAATGTAAATTTTCTTGTAGTGTGTTGACCTTGTGCAAGGAAGATATGCTTGGAATTTGTTTGGGACATTATTGAAACTCTATTAATTATGAACTAGAAGACACAATACAATAACTCATAAAACCTTACGCATACAAAACTCAAAAATGCTAAAGTACTCAGTTTCAAGGTTTAAGTTTCAAAGCAAAAGTTCAAGGAACGATCCTTTCACGCAAACAGGTACACGACCACTTAATCAACTTTTGATTTTGATCATGCCTAAGAAACTAACCATACCTACATATGCCCACAAGTTACACCAGACATATCCATATTTCATTGAAGTACATAAACACCGTTAGATCAATTTAAGTGTATCTAGTACACCAACCAAGAGACAAGATTCAAAGGATCAAGAGGTTGTTCTAAGCCCTACCTTACTGCCCAAACATGAAGGGGGTACCTCCACTCACCAAATCATAACACCAAATATAATTAAGGATTAAAGAAACATAACCTATAGATGAAATGGCCAAGGTTTAAGGTATTGACCTAAGAAGTATCTTTTCTATCAAGGATGGATTTCAAACATCCACCAATCCAAAAATAACATTGTTTGTACCATAACGATCTATATTTCGCCACAAGTCCAAAACAATAAACATAAAGAATTTAGGACAACCCAAAGATAAACATACTCCATGTCGAAATCAAAGGATAAATGGCTTAGAAATAACAATTTCTTAATCACAGGAAAAATTACGAATGATTGGAGCTCTTAAACGTCATTTGATAAAAAATAAGACAAGGATTTGAGTTTAGAATCAAGAAACCAATCTTAGCTAATGGAAACAAATCCTCAAATCTTTAGAATCAAAACCCCATCTTGTATTGAAATATCGACGAAAACAATTATCCGATGGATGCCTAAACCAGATGAATTAGATGATAGATGGTTCAAGAAGTGGAACAAGCTCAAACAGCCTCTGGAGACATTTGGGCAAAGTTTTGTGAAAGGAAAAGTGTGTGAAAAGTGAATGAATTGAAGTGTAATTATAGGTGAAAAATATTTCATAAATTTGCCAGGCTAGCTTAAATTTGATAGTACTCGGAACCTCCTTCTATCACTCTTTAACAGAATTCAGAGCATGCCACGTCAAAAGGTAGTGATCATGAACAATTTCACTAGGCAAACTTTCCTAAGCAAACCCCTTTGGTGAAGGTATACCTTTAGCCAAGAAAATTTGGTTGACTAAAACTCATTTTACTACACTTAAACACTACAAGAATGGTACCCAAATCCCTTCCTAAACCCTAAGCACATACAAGCACAAAGCACACTAAAACACCCCATTGATTTAGGAAATGAAAAATGGGGTGTTACATATATGATTTTTAGTAGGGGCAAATTTAGTACTTATGACTAGAGGATATCATTATAGGGTCATCAAAGAATCTTCACACTTGAACAAATGTCAGGAATTAAGTTCTCTTATGTACTTTGTTATCATCAATACAAAATTAAGAGTCATTTTTCTTCAAATTAATTTGATTTTAACAAAAATATCTTTATTTTATCAACATCCTATACCTTTTAAAAAAATTTATCAAAAGATTCTTTTTTTTATTCTAAGAGCTTACTCTAATTTTAAAAATGATTTTTTTATAAAATAAACTTTTTAAACTACAATTTAACCTCCTTCTTGCGTTTAATTTCCTCATTTTGACTGTCGAATCTCATCCAACTCTCATGTCAGTATTCTATTTATGCTTGTTCTTTATGTTTATTTCTTGACACCATGCGAAATTCAACCATAAAGATAAACATTCATGCATTTTAATTTACACTAATTACTCGCACTATAATATAAACTTACACTTTGTTTTTTTGGTATGACTGCTCTACAAGATTTTTTTTTAGAAATGTACTACATGATTTCTTTAAACATATTCTACGAACTTCGATCCTCTATAAAAGTTGCATTGTGCATCAACAACGTAGACCATTAGATGAAGAAAAAAAAATTCTTTCACTAAATCTAACTTGCATCACAAATATTACATGATACAACAACCATAAAAGATCCACACAACATATCTTAAAAGACAAAATTTTGCTTATCAGTGTTATTTACTTTTTTATTTTTCCAGCAATTTAATATTTATGAGTTATATACTATATACAATTTTACCATACCAACATATTAAGGTGTAAATTTGCATTTCAATTTAAATTATTTTTTAAGTACAAAATCATATGACATAATAAAAATGTGTGCAGTAACGCATCAATTAATTGAGGAATAGGTGTGTTGTTTATAAACTCCTCTTAACTTTAATTTTCAAACAATGTGATATTTTTTGGTATGTGAATAAAAATTGGGATGAGAGCCAATCCGAGACTTTTTTATTTATATCCTTTTTTTTCTTTAAATTGATCAATTTGCCATACTACGAAAAAAATATACAGGAATGCTCTACTTTTTAACCCAGTTGTTGATCGCAACTTAGGGATGCGATGCCCTCAAGAGGTTTTTTTTTAATTCTAATAGAAGGTCGCATCCTGGATGCGACCGTGTGATAGTATGAATTTTTTGTATTCCTTTTTTATTTATAGGTTTAATTATTATTTAATAAATTATAAATAATTAAAATATCTAAAAAATCAAAATACTAATAATAAAATAAAATACATTATTAAAAAATAATAATAATAATAATAATAATAATAATATTAATAATAATAATAATAATTTTAATAATAATAATAATAATAATATTAATATTAATAATAATAATAATAATATTAATATTAATAATAATATTATTATTAATAATAAAAAGAAAATTATATTAATAAAAAAATATAAAAATACAGTAAATTGAAAGAAAAAAATACATTAATTTTGAGTAGATATGTCAGCAACGTTTGGACAATGTTTTCTAGTATGACCAGAGACCTTACATAATCCGCACTTTCTTGGCCAATATCCTTTGTTTGGTATAGGTTTGAACATTTCGTCGTACACTTTTAGTACCGTTTCCACTTTGTACACATCAGGTATAAGGCTCTAAAAATCATATTTGATGCTAGAACATGTTGCTATCACATGTGAACAAGGCATATGTTTAGCTTGATATTTCCCACAGTCGCACCAATTGTTAAGAAGGTTTACACTGAAATGACCAATTGGTCGCCCTTCTCTCGGATTTACTGTCTCGTGGACCATGAATGTATGGTTGCTCCGATCAAAACTATCGACTCTATGACTATTGGATTTACGTATTTTCGATTTCATAAAATTCATGCATGGTTTTGTGTATACCTGACCAGAAGCTAAAATTGATGCATGTTGTTTTGCCATGGTTGGAAACACTGTCCTTGTTATATAATATGTTGATTGGACCAAAGCAGTGATGAGAAGGTTGCGTGGTCCTTTTAAAACTCCGTTAATCGACTCCACAAGATTGTTGGTCATCTGACCCCAACGGCTACCTCCATCAAATGCTTGAATCCAATCTTGTCGCGGTATTTTGTCTAACCATTTCAACACTTCTGGGTTTACGATGCCGATTTCTCTACGGTAGTATCGATATGTAGGCTCATTGATTGAGTAACCTGTATTGAAATAGTAGACAATCCATTATTACACTAATTACAAAAATTAAGAATGAAGTTATTAAAAATTACGTTAATTATAAGAAGTAAGAATGAAATTATTACTCATAGAAATAACTTTTTTTTTCAAAGCATTATCCTTGAATTCCCTTGCAAAATTTTGTGAAATATGTCGGACGCAAAAGACATGCTTTGACGGAGGATCTTGTCAACCATTATTCGGGTTATTATAAGCACTCTTAATAGATTCGTCTCTATCTGAAATTAAACAAATGTTGGTTTGTGGAGTGACATATTTTCTCAAATTTCTTAAAAAGAAACTCCAACCCTCTTTTGTCTCACCTTCCACGAGAGCATAAGCAATAGGAATTATATTGTCGTTCCCATCATGTGCAACTGCTACCAATAGAGTTCTCTTATACTTATCGTACAACCAAGTCCCATCAACTTGTACAATTGGTTTGCAGAATTTAAACGCAGATATGCGCGGATCGTAAGCCCAAAATAGTTTATGAAGGATTCTCATCCCATTTATCAAACCATTCTCATGATAAGATTCTCAAGAAGTAATATATTCATTCACATTTAGTTGCACTTTTTTAATTATATTTTTTTATACCTTTTAATATTTACTTTAACCTATTTTTAACATATCAGTTTCGTTGGAGACCGTATCTCGGGTTCCAACACGAGGTACCCGAACAAGAGATGAACACTTGGACTGCATGTACCTATCTGCACTGTTATCATATCGTCGAAACACATCATGCAGGTAGAGTCGCACTTCAGTTCGGCTTCCATCAACAAATTTTGCAACCACCAGAGGATATGACAATCTACCATGAGGTCGACATGAGGAGTGGCATTGATGATAATTGGTATGTGGTTTGGAAAGATGAGATTCAACACTAGAATGAACGTCATAATTATGTATTGCAAGGTCAATTCGTAGAAGGTATTTTACGCCACAGTAAAGAATATATGAATTGGTTCAGAAATCACACCAAATTATATATATATGTGGAAAGATACATGTCCTGATGTTCACTCAACCCCTCAATCAACCCCACAACAACATACCATGCACCAAATACCGTCTTTATCATCACCAGCACATCTACATGAATCTGCAGATATACCGACTCAGTAAGACGTTCCTTCAATGCCACAAATACCAACTCTCGTTCATCCGAAAGGTAGTGCAATTTTCTATAATTTGTTTGGTACTCAATGCACAACTCATGAGTTGGCTTATGCTGCTTTTGATTCCATGTATAATGTCGAAACTCCAAATTACATGGAAGCAGATGGTAGTGGTTCTAATCCACATACAGATTATAACGAGGATAATGATCAAATTGATGATCAACCACAACAACCTCAAGTTGTACAAAGGGCTAGATGAGTTCGACAACCGCATAGATGTGGAACTAGAGGACATTTAGATGGAAATAATTAATTTAAATTTCATGTATTATTTTTTTCAATTTGTGGTTTTTTTCTTTAAATTAATGTATTTTTTTCTTTCAATTTAATGTATTTTTATTTTATTTTAATAATTTTCTTTTTATTATTATTATTATTATTATTATTATTATTATTATTAATATTATTATTATTAAAATTAATAATATTATTAAAATTATTATTATTAATAATATTATTAATATTATTATTATTAAAATTAATAATATTATTAAAATTATTATTATTATTATTATATAATGTATTTTATTTTATTATTAGTATTTTGATTTTTTAAATATTTTAATTATTTATAATTTATTAAATAATAATTAAACTTATAAATAAAAAAGGAATAAAAAAAATTCATACTATCACATGATCGCATCCCCAAGATTCGACCTTCTATTATAATTAAAAAAAAAATCTTCTTCAAGGCGTCGCATTATCAGGTTGTGATCAACAACTGAGGCTAAAAAATAGAGTATTCTTGTATATTTTTTTCGCAATGTGACAAATTGGTCAATTTAAAAAAAATATATAAATAAAAAAAAAAAAAAGTCACCAATCCGACATGATTCTACAAAAAGAACAAAGATATTTTGTAAATTTTGAAAGAACAAAAATGGATGCGGTCCTATTAATGACACGGCATGCAATTGGAAAAAGAATAAGCAAAGTTGATGTTCAGTATGGATGAAGTTAGTGAACTTTATAGGCCTCCACACCTCATCTGAATTTGCTAATGTGTTACCATAGAATGACAATCATTTAATCACATTTATATGACATTCCTTTCAATATGTTTCTTGAAAAATATATATAAAGCGTATCGAACAACCTAAATGTTAATTTATGCTAACATTCATTAAAATGAAATTCCAGGAAACTTAAATAGAAACATACCATTAGCTCAAATTATTTCCTAAATGACAAAATTTTCATACATTTGTGTGCAAGTTGTAAATGCCCCTTTGTGTTATTTCTAGATTTTTTTTTATTACGTCGTTTCTAGATTTTTTTTAATTGTTTATTTTTGTTTTATTTTTCATATTTAAATAATTAAAAAATGTGAAAACGATGATTTTTGCCGGTTGAGGCCGAAACCAAAAACTGTAAATGGGATAGTTGAGCCCAATACAATGAAAGAAGTCTTTCTAAAATAATTAAATCATGCTATTGCCACCTCACTCTACTTCATTTTGCTATCTTTTATTTAAGAGCAAAAAGACTAAAATACCCTTATAACCCAAATCATTCACAATATTATTATTTTCAACTCCTACTGAAAAATTTTAGGGGTAGGAAAGCATTTCAAATTTATATTAACTATCAAGCCATCAACTCAGATATTTAGTACATATTATTTTTGTCATAATTATCATAGGTTAAAAAAAAATTTGGCATTCAATAATTTATATATAAATTGTTACAGATTTAACATAGTAAAAATCACATTTTTAAAAAATTATATATTTTTTGTAAATGACCATAATTTTATAAGAAACTACTCAAAATAACACTTTTCTAATATTTTTTGAAATCTCATTATTTAAAAAAGTTGTGGCAAAAAGATGAATTAGTTTAAATAATTTTTTTATAAGTTATTTAAACTAATTTCTCTTTTAAATTTTTGTTTTCAAAACTATTTTTTAAAACAAATTAGAAAGAAAAAAAAAGAATATGCACTATTATTGTAAAATAGTTTTATATGAACACCAATAAAATTCGTATATTCTACCAAGTCATACACCACTAAACCATATTTTTAGACAAAATTGATAACTTTTACTGAAAGTGTACATCCATTAAACTCAAAGAATTAACTAAAAATGAAATATTTTAAATATCATTATTTTTTAAATGTAATAAGCGGAACCTTTCGTTTGTTTATTGGCTAGTTAATTTGGATTGCATATTTGTTCCTTAGGAAGCTTCATCTCAAAATTTTGACTTCTTAAGGATTCCCATATTTAGTGTTTTTGACCATCCTTAATTCCCAACTTATTTTAGAAATTATTTGAAACTTACAGAATTGAAAGGTAATAATTTTTGAGTAAATGTTGAACGACAAAAATAAGTTCTCTAAATTATGAAGATTATAAATGAAAGATTAATGCTGCAGATCTCTGACAATTTGATCGAATTCTTAACTAAGAGTGGCCATGTGTGAACTGAAGAAGGAATGTGACATGGATACTATTTCTCGATACACGTGATGATTATATTGTCTAAAAATAATTCATAGATAATGTCATCAATGAAAATATTATGGTAGTAGAGTATGCCATAAAGGAAAAAATAATAATGACTTAAAAAAATGTACTAGCTGTTGTGTTTTAATTTTCTTTAACCTTAAAAGCAAATATTAATTAAGGGTTTCTAGTACATTTACAATTAAGTTTATAGTAAATTGTTTTTTAGATCAATAAATTCACAGTCATTTTAATAAATAAAAATTTTATTAATAGATTTTTTATTTTAAAAAAAATTATTTCAAGAAAAAAATATTACTTTATTATTAATAAGCATTATATTAATTTTAACATTTTTATCATAAAAAATATTTAATATTCACTATTATAAATAAAAAATATGCTGAAAAAATTAAATTTTATTTTAATAATACTTTTGAAAAATAATATTAATTATTATAACAGTACATGTCAAATTGTAAAATATATCGAAGAAATTCTCAATAATTAATTGCTTCTTGCGTGTTTCTTGAAGAATCAACGAAGTCTTGATAAAAATGTTGTTTTAAGTTATAAAGTTGTGATTTTACAATTGTGAAGTCCTTATGTTTAGCCTTCTTATCTCCTCTACTATTAGGATGAAGAGAATTATGATTTTCTTGTGTACAATTAAATATGGTAACCATTTATTAATAATAAGCACATACCATTTCATAAAAGAGCTATGAGTATTTAACTTTTTATTATTTATATTTCTACCAATCATAAAAATAGAAATAACACTTGTGGTACCTACACAAAAAATTTCATAATAATTATATCACTAACAAAAAACTTTATATAATATAGATCACTTTAACTTAGATAATTAATATAATGACTTTAACTTATTTAAATATTATATTTGTGACTCAAAATTTCTATCATACATGAGTTTGGGGAACCAAAACAAATGCAGTGAACATTTATTTGTGATTTCTTCCCATCATTTATTTGTGATTTCTTCCCATCACATAAACTGTTGTATGGTTGCAACTGTCTGTTACCAAAAGAGATGGATAGAAAAGAAAACCATTTTCTATTTAATGGATAACTGCCACAATGTGCACCTGGTGGGTAGTTGTCACAATTTCCAAACCGTGAAAAATCAACATTCAACCACTTGGTGGTACAATTTCTAACATTCTATTTTTCAAAAATATTAACTGACAAAATTCTAATCATACAAATTCAGATTAGTATTTTTTTAAATAAAAATAAGATAACTTAAAATACTCTTTTACTTTTTATTTTTTTATAATAAAAGAAAACAAAAAAAAAAAAACTAAGACATGACTATGAGGAATAGGCTTCCCTCAAGTCTTTATCGAGCATTAAATGTACAATAATAGAAATAAAGTCTAACAAAATCATAGAAAAATCTTCATCATGACCAAGCAAAGTTCAAGCGTCTACACAAAAGTTTGTTTCCCAATGAATGTGATGCACTTCAATAAACTAACCCGAGATATGGATAATAGATAATATCTCATTAAGAAGAGGTTGAAGTTGGTAGATGGGAGTAAACCGATTATGAATCATAATGGAAACATGAACATAATCAGTTTCAAAAATGACATGAGTTACGTGCATATTTCTCGCCACATGAAGACCCGAGAGGATACCTCAAAGATCAACAAGAAGGACATTACTAGTTTCAAACTTCCCGGTAAAACCCTTCAAGTAATGACATTCATGATTTCTTATAAGACTTCCGCAAGCTGTCTACTTCACAAAACCTGGTGAGATTTCATTTAGTGAATTGTACGCAATCAAGCACCCTCATCATGAGAAGCAAGAGGAGTAGAGGTCTTCTTCTCAATTTAATATGCCATATTATGAAAAGTTAAATATGTTTTTGTTCCCTGTGAATATCCAAAGTTTCATTTTTTAGTTTATGTAAACATTTTCTTCAAATATTAGTCCCGTAAAAATTTTCTATACCAATTTTAGTCCCTAACATTATATTGAGATAATGGTCGCTGATGTGGCAGTGTACACGTGTCATTTTAATTTACATGACACTGTAAATATGTTCCACGTGTCATTATTTTGTTATTATTATATTAACTTATTAGCATTTTTTTTACTTATTATTATTTCAAAAAGAAAATAAGAAAAATGATTTCATAAAATCTCAAAAAGGAACCCTAATTTTGTTAGAACCAAGTTGGTTTGAAGAATTATGAACCTTACATGTTTTGATTATAACAACATTATTTTGTGGAAACAATTTAAAGCATTAATGTTTTATTTTAGTGTGTAGTCTTCAGAACAAGTTATTCCTTATGAGTTTACGTTGCATCCTCTGATGTTTAATCTAAGTTAAAGGAACACCAGGACTCCACTTTTTATTTTCGTACTCTAAGTTAAACGCGACTTTGGTCATTTTGTTATTGCAAGCGAATGCTCTAATTAGTTTGGCTCTAACGACTACAACAAGCATCTGACTATTTTGCTTCTGATAAGTGTGACAAGCAAGTGATCGACTGACTTTGATAAATAGTCTAAGAAGTCAACGCTCTGATAAGTCAACACTTTGATAATAGTAAACGCTCTAAAGAAGATAAAGTTTTTGTGCATCCTCTCATAAACAACCTGAAGGTCTAAACGACATAATCTGATCACAATATTCTCTATCCTTCTATCTCCATATCAAGATTAGAGGAATCAATTTCAAGGATATTTTTGACAAGGTTTAATGGAAAATCAATCTCATAAGATTTGATATGAAACTTCAAGCTACATACTGATTATTTGCAATCAGAACAACGACCAGAAACCCTAAAAATCTCTATAAAAAAACATGCAATTCTAATTGAAAAGTGCAAGCAATAATGTACCTCAATAAGCATTTTACAACCGTCTCTTCACTCTTGCTCTTTATCTTTTATCTTGTCTAAGTTTTGAGAAACATCTTTCTGAGAATAAAACATTGTAAACACCCCCTTGTGAGAGTTATTTAGAAAACCCTTAACTTTCTTTTGTAACCTAGCTCAATAGTGTCTACTTTGTAAAATACATGTTTTTGACGAAGACAAAAGACCAACAATTATGATCAAGGCAACAAGCTCAAAAAAGAAGTCCAAATACATGAGAACCATGCATCTTTACATATGCATAAAAAGTATTTTCAAAAATCAAACTTACATTTACAAAGTGTTAAAATTAATATTTTTAACAAAATACAAAGGTGTATTCGAATACATATGCTAAGTCAGTAGCAAAAGCTTCGCATCTGTATTCGACTACGACCTGCTGTAGTCGAATACAACCAGCAAGTCAGTAGCAAAATTGACAAATATGTATTCGACTACATGCCTGTGTATTCGAATACAATGTGTAATTTTTGAATAAATTTAAACGTTACAAAGAGGTGTATTCGAATACATTCATCCTGTATTCGAATACAACTGGAAGCAATGCAATTTTTCAGATCTGAAATGGTTCTAGATCATTGCATTTGTTCATCAAACCTCTTGGATCAATGGCCACGAATCTGAAGAGATGTTTATGGAGTATAAATACACCATAACTTCAGATTAATCGGTACACAATCCTACCACACAACTTGAAAGACTTTGAACAACTTTTCTGATTTTTTTCAAAGTCATTTTTCATAATTCAAGTACTTGCATTTCATTTTCATATCCTTGACAACAGTTCTCAAAGTACTTGAAGCATGAAGCAATATTGTATTGATATCATTCTGCCTCTCTTTCATTCTTATATCCTTATCAAATCACATTGTTTATAAAAAGAAAGTAGTACTTTCTTTAAGTAGTCTTATCTAAGATAGTGGTGTGTTATCTTAGAAGTGTTGTTAGAAGTTTGTAGCAGAGATCCAAAGGTGGGACTTGTACATTTTCTGACAATAGTGGAGAAATCTCTTGTGGTGTGCAAGAGAACTGGATGTACCCTTGGTCATAAGGGGAACCAAGATAATATTACTGTGTTCATTACATTACTGCTAGTTACTTTATCATTTACTATCCTTAAGCGCAAAAATCGATCGCTAATTCGCTGAAAACAAGACAAACTCCTAAACACCTAATTCACCCCCTCCTCTTAGGTGCTCATATGTACTTACAATTGGCATCAGAGCAGGTTCAGGTAACTTACTCCTCGATCATTTACTCATGGCTTCTGCACAACCTGTTCTCAGAGACGGTGGTAGTAGTAGCAAGCCACCATGCTTCGTTTGAGAGCACTATGACTTTTGGAAGATACGTATGTAAGCGTATCTTGAAGCACAAGGAGACGACATATGGGATGCAGTTGAAAATGGTCCTTACATTCCAAAAACAGTCATCAATAACAAAGAAGAAAAAAGATAAAGAATTCATGGACTGATGATGATAAAAGAAAAGTGTTGTTCGATAAGAAGGCTAAAAATATGTTACAATCAGCACTAGGAATGGATGAATTTTTCTGCGTATCTCAGTGTAAAACAGCCAAAGAAATATGGGATACGCTGGAAGTAACTCATGAAGGCACCGTTGAGGTAAAAAGATCTAAACTCAATACACTTTCTCAAGAATATGAGTTATTCTGTATGCAGCCCGAAGAGTCTATCTTAGACTTACAGAAAAGATTTTCCCACTTAACAAACCACTTGACGGCTCTCGGGAAAGTCTTCACCAACGATGAACTAAATCTAAAAGTATTAAGATCATTGATGAGGGCTTGGAAACCAAAGGTGACATCAATCTCTGAAAAGAAAAGTCTATCCAAAATGTCTCTTCCGGCATTGTTTGGAAAACTTCAAGAACACGAAATCGAACTTGGAAGACCAAAAACATTGCTCTAAAGACCGAATCAAAGGAACAAATCAAAGACGAAAATTTTGATGAAGACGAAAACATACTTTCCTCGTTAAGAAATTTGGTAAGTTTCTTAAAAATGATAGAACTTTTAAAAAGAAAAGTTTCAGAAAGAAAGATAGCTCTACTTCAAACCAAAACTTCACTTGCTTTGAATGCGGGAAGCAAGGACACATCAAGGCAGATTGTCGGAACCTTATCAAGAAAAATTCCATCAAAAAGAAGGACTTTAAAACGGCATACATAGCTTGGGAAGACAACGAAGTGAGTTCATCTTCAGAAACAGAAAGTGAAGAATGCGCTAATGTTGCATTGATGGCATTGCATTAATCAGATGACGAAGAAGAGGTTAGTAACATAGACTCCCCTCATCATAATAAAACTAATAATGAATTAATTATCGAATATAATGATGCTCAAAACGCCATTAAGAAACTTCTTATTGAATGTAAAAATCTGTTCAAACTAGTGTCCACACAAAAGAGACAAATCTCAAGTCTTCAAGAAAAAAGTTGACATTATGGAGAAGAATTCCGAAAAACTAAAACAGAATTTTACATGCAATAAATGTGATTCCTTCTCATTCAAGATCGTTCAATTAAATAGAGTAATTGAACGATACGAAAAAGGACAAATGGTTTTGGAAAATGTTTTGAATATGCAAAATACTCAAATGATAAAAGTGGTCTTGAATACTCAAAATTTGATAAACCAAGCTTGAATAAGACCATTGTTGTTAAAGCAAGTAATCAATCCAATCAAGAAAAGATTACAATTTTACAAAAGGATCATCATTATAAAGAGAAAATTATTCAAAATAAATTTCATACACATGCTATTAAAAATAGATTTACTCCTACTTGTTCTTATTGTGGTCTTCATGGTCACACACCTAATGTCTGTCACGTAAGAAACATTAGTGTTCCAAAAGGGCATTACGTATGGGTAAAGAAAGGTACTAACCATCAAGGACCCAAAGCACATTGGGTACCTAATAAAACTTGTTTTTAATTTTATAGGTATGCACACAAAGTACCTCAAATATGTGGTACTTAGATAGTGGATGCTCCAAACATATGACGGGTGATATAACAAAATTTTCAGTTTTGACTCTTGAATTAAAGGGATATATAGTCTATGGAGACAACAACAAAGGAAAAATTTTAGGCATTGGAAAAGTCGGTACAGCCCATTCCCCCTCGATTGAAGATGTCTTATATGTTGAAGGTCTAAAACACAATCTCATAAGCATTAGCCAGCTATGCGACAAAGGATACAAGATAGCCTTCAACAAAGATGAATGCATCATCCAAAATGAAGCTACAAATGAAATTCAATCTATTGGTAAGCATTTCAAAAACATCTTTATACTTAATCTTGACGATTTATCCTTAAAAATGAAATGTCTTTTGGTGAGCGACAACAATGATGCATGGCTATGGCACAAAAGAATTGTACATATCCACATGGATCATTTAAACAAATTGGTCAAGCATGATCTTGTTGTGGGCTTACCGAAAATGAAATTTATAAAGGACAAATTGTGTGACGCTTGTCAAAAAGGTAAGCAAACAAAGACTTCTTTCAACCTAAAAATATTATATCAACTTCAAGACCACTTCAATTAATACATATGGACTTGTTTGGTCCATCAAGAACCAAAAGTCTTGGTGGAAACTCATATGGACTAGTGATTGTTGATGATTACTCAAGGTTCACTTGGACTTGGCAAGTAAAAATGAAGCGTTTAAAGCTTTTAAAAATTATGCCAAGCTAGTCCAAAATGAACAATCATCCAAAATTGTATCAATTAGAAGTGATCACGGAGGTGAATTTCAAAATACCTCCTTTGAAGAATTTTGTGAAGAAAATGGAATTTTAAACAATTTTTCTGCACCTAGAACACCTCAACAAAATGGGGTTGTTGAGAGAAAGAACAGATCTTTGGTAGAACTCGCAAGGACTATGCTAAGCGATTCAAGCCTACCAAAATATTTTTGGGTAGATGACGTAAACACTGCATGCTATGTTTCTAACCGAGTAATCATTCGGCCGATTCTTAAGAAAACTCCTTATGAACTCTACAAAGGAAGAAAGCCTAATATCTCTCACTTCCACATCTTTGGATGTAAGTGTTTTGTGCTAAACAACGGTAAAGATAACCTTGGAAAATTCGACGAAAAAGCCGATGAAGGTATTTTTATTAGCTATTCTTTATCTAGTAAAACATTTAGAATTTTCAATAAAAGAACTTTATTAGTCGAAGAATCAATGCATGTAACTTTTGATGAAACTAACCCCTTGAAAGAGGACAAAATTATTTCTTATGATGATGATGACCTTGAAAGTAATGATACAAGCAAAGACCATAAAATTGATCAACCAAGTCAAAATAGTGAAGTCAACATTGAAAAGCAAGATGATAATCTTCCTAAGGAATGGAGAACCCATAGAGACCACCTAATTGATAAGATTATTGGTGATATCAACAAAGGAGTTACAACAAGACTAAAACTACAAGATGCTTGCTTGAACATGGCATTCGTTTCTCAAATCGAACCCTCCAAGATTGGTGAAGCCCTAAAAGATGATCAATGGATACTTGCCATGCAAGAAGAACTCAACCAATTCGAAAGAAGCAAAGTATGGGAACTTGTTTCTAATCCGAGAAATAAACACATCATTAGCACAAAATGAGTGTTTAAAAATAAACTTGATGAAAACGGTATAGTTTTTCGCAACAAGGCAAGATTGGTCGCTCAAGGATACAATCAAGAAGAAGGAATTGATTTTGACGAAACATTTGCTTCAGTAGCAAGGTTAGAAGTAATACGATTACTACTTGCTTATGCTTGTTCTAGGAACTTTGAACTGTTTCAGATGGATGTGAAGAGTGCTTTTCTCAATGGATACATCAACGAAGAAGTATATGTCAAGCAGTCACCCGACTTTGAAGACTTCAAGAATCCTTCACATGTTTTCAAATTAAGAAAGACTCTCTATGGTCTAAAACAAGCTCAAAGAGCTTGGTATGATAGATTAAGTACCTTTCTATGTGAACAAGGATTTGAAAAGGACAAAGTCGATAAGACATTATTTATTAAGAGAAATAATGGTCACACCTTATTGGTCTAAATCTACGTTGATGATGTTATATTCGGATCAACAAACAACGACATATGTCAAAAATTCTCATTAATGATGCAAGGAGAATTTGAAATGTCCATGATGGGAAAATTAAACTATTTTCTTGGCCTTCACATCAAGCAACTCAAGCATGGCATCTTCATAAATCAAGCAAAGTATTGCAAAGAATTGCTAAAAAGATTTGAAATGGAAAACTGTAAGGAAAGTGCGACTCCTATGGGCTCCGGAACCTATGTTGATAAAGATGAATCTGGTATTTCAATAGACATATCAAAGTATCGAAGTATGATTGGATCCTTATTATATCTAACGGCTAGCCGGCCAGATATTATGTTTAGTGTCTGTTTTTGTGCAAGATTTCAGGCGGATCCTAAAGAATCACACCTTGTAGCAGTCAAGAGAATTAAGAAACGTTTAAAAGGAACAACCAATGTAGGCCTATGGTATCCAAAAGGTAGCATATGCAGTCTCAATGGCTATTCTGATTCAGTTTATGCAGGATGCAAAGCATACCGTAAAAGCACAAGCGGCACTTGCCATGTCATGGGAAATGCACTAGTATCATGGTCATGTAAAAAGCAAGTGTGTGTTGCACTTAGTACTGCTGAAGGTGAATACATAGCAGCAGGAAGTTGTTGTGCACAAATATTGTGGCTCAAGCAACAACTATATGACTATGGACATGACCTCGGATGGATTCCACTACGATGTGACAACACTAGTGCAATCAATATTTCAAAGAATCCAATCATGCACTCTCGCACTAAACACATTGATATACGTCATCATTTTCTACGAGATCATGTGCTTAAAGGAAATGTTGAAGTAACTTTTGTGGATACTCACAATCAATTGGCGGACATCTTCACAAAACCTCTTCCTAAAGACTCCTTTTACAAAATTCGAAGAGAACTTGGCGTCTTAAGTGAAAATGATCTTTAAATACAAGGTACTTTGTCATCATTCTTCAAGATTTCCTCTTGCTAAGATGTTAGAATTAAGTCATTAATGTTTAAATTTTTCTTAAATATGTTTTTTTGCTCTTAAAATATGTGAATATATGCATTTCTTGGTATATTCTTTGTGATAAAATCGTCCTGTTTGCAAAAATTCGAAACTGTAGTCGAATACATAGTATCTGTAATCGAATACACATTTGCAGAATTTTTGTATTCGAATACAGTATAAATGTAATCGAATACACATTCCCAGAAACACTTGTATTCGAATACAACACAAGTGTAGTCGAATACAGATTCGCGTTTTTCAGTCATATATAAAGTTGTTTCAATTTTTAGTCATACTTTACATTTAGGTATTCGAATACAACCAGTTATCTCAATCATCCCTTCCAAAATTCTCAACTTCTCTCACTTGCAACTGATTACCCAATCATTATTTCTTGCAACCAAGATCAATCATTACTCATACCCTCCATTCAAATTCAGATTTCTTAACTAAACCCTAAAAACCCATTTTTCCCAAATCCGTCAAATCTTATTCAACATCATGGACGCACGCAAACCAGGACCAAGGACTAAGCATACATCAGTGGGACCCTCATAGAAAAGGACAAAGAATGCCAATATCACGGATTTATCTCGACTCCTACACTCACCAGAAGAGATTGAACGGTTTCGCACAATCTACTCGGACAAGCAGCTGATCATTCCCAAATTTGGTACTTTAGACTCTTTCTCTGCATTTAAATTCCCTGATTTACTTAAGGCCCAACATGTTGAAGAGTTTATCGGATACAAAGGTTCTGTCTATTCCGATTTAGTTAGGGTCTTTTACTGCAATTTGACCAAAGATGAAAAGCTGCTAAAGTCTCGAGTTAAGGGTAAAACTATTCAGTTAGATACCAAAACCAATGGGGAAATTTTGAACATTCTCTTCAAAGGACAGAAAACTAGTCCCAACAACTTGTGTGAATGGGGTAGTGTTGGTAAGTATGATGCTTATGTTACTTTATGTCGGTATGACAAAAACACTATGGAGCAAAGAGGATTCAAGCGGGCTCTAAATTTGCGCAGCAACGGTATGGAGTTGGGAATCTTACTATTGATTATCGTCTGCTACATTATTTATTAAGTTACATTTTGGTTCCGAAGGCTGGGAATTACTCCCAAATTTCAGATTTTGAACTACAAATCATGTACTTCATGTTCGAGGGCCTTCCACTAAACTGGACATATTTTGTTAAATCTGTTATGTTTGTGTCAAAAGAAGCTATTGGGTTGCCATATTCTAATGAGGTCACTCGAATTTCGGAACATTTCAGGGTCGACTTCTCTAAAGAAGTACTGTATACACCCACTAAAGACAATTTGCTGGATTTAGGTGTGCTTCCAAGCATGAAAATCATATGGCATGAACCGCTTCAGAAATACGTGCATAAGAGTGATCTTGGTCAATCATCTGCTGCAGCTCACGAGGATACTGCTGCCCCCGCAACTTTTGCTCCACATGCGGACGGTGATGAAGAGGATACTGCTTCTGATGATGACCATGTGTCGAATCGCATGGTGATGGCCAAACTTGACTCTCTGCAAACCTATCTCACAGGCTTGAACACCTCTGTAGACACTCACTTCCATGCTATTGAAACCACCATCGCAACCAACCATGAAACCATGCTCACCGAACTTGTTGCTTTATCCGACAAGATTGACCACCTCCATCTACCTCTTGGACGCCACTAATCCGTCTTTCGATTACTAGGAATAGTTTGAATTTCGATTACTAGGACTAGTTTGTTTCATTTAGCTTATTTGTATTTGACGTTACTTATGATATATTCATTAACTTTTCGTTATATTTGGTTTTATTTGTAATCTATGACATTATCTCTGGATTCTTATGCAACTTTCTCTTTTATCATTCCCGTGTGTGGTGCTATCCCTTAGCATTCGTTAATTGCTTGGATTTTTCTTTATATCTTGTCTCTATTTTTCTTCCTTCTTTTTGATCATGTCAAAAGGGGGAGAAATTTGGTAAATTGTTGTTTCTTAAACCATTTGTAGGTCTTTAAAAATGTCACATTGATCACATCTGTATTCGACTATGACCTGTTGTAGTCGAATACAACCAACAAGTTAGTAGCAACATTGACAAATCTGTATTCGACTACATTCCTGTGTATTCGAATACAAGGTGTAATTTTTGAATAAATTTAAACGTTACAAAGAGGTGTATTCGAATACATACATCCTGTATTCGAATACAACTGGAAGCAATGCAATTTTTCAGATCTGAAATGGTTCTAGATCATTGCATTTGTTCATCAAACCTCTTGGATCAATGGCCACAAATCTGAAGAGATGGGATAGATTGTGGGTACTATATTATGAGGTTCATGAAAGAGATTGTCACTTCTAATCAAATAGTGATTCCAAATACGGTATATTATTTCATTATTCAATATTTTTTATTTAATTAATTTTAACTTAGTTGCATTATATTTTGCAGTACCTTGATGAATTCAAATGTTCGAATTACTCTGAAGATGAATTAACTGAAGTTAAGGAAGATTGGTGACAATACATGCTCGGAATAAGATTCATACGAGTTGTTAATTCAATGTTTTTTAGAAACCATTTGATCTTTCAAAATTCAGTACATGTTTGATCCAATTGGTATGTCCCTGGTCTACTACTGAATTTGTCACTGATTTCAGTCTTGCCAGGGCAGCAAAGTTTAGTTTATAGTATTGATTGTTTTATCTTTGATTGTATATATTGGTCGCTCAGTTAATGTAATTAGTCGTGTTTGTAACAAGGTTGCGCATGAGTTGGCTCAAGCAGCTAAGACTATATGTTCTCAAATAAGATGGGGTCAAAATTTTGTTTTTAGAATACAAGGAGCATTATGTAATTAATTATAAAATAATTTCCTATAAATTATATTTTTGAACTTTTAAGATATCATTATAATTTTGTGTAAATATGTTTTTGTGTACTTCAACAAAATGAAGGAAAAATTTATGTACGAGTGCTTCTATGGATAGCAATATAAAATATTGGATGTTTTGATAAAAATAACTATATTCTTTCATAGCGCTTATACAAAAAAAAAGTGTTGTTATTGGTTGACCTTTTACAACGCTTTATAAGTTGAAGCGATGTTATAGGTTACATTTGATAACGCATATATTTAAAAAGTGTTGTTATAGGTTAAATTAGAGAGGGCTTACATTTAAACAACGTTGTTATAGGTTACATTAGACCGTGCTTACATTTAAAAAGCATTGTTATATTTTACATTAAACAACGCTTTTTGTTACCTTTAATAACAAACAGAGGAAACAGCAATTTAGTAGCAACATATTTTACAATCATTGTTCATACAAACAGAGAAAAATAAGGTATTTTTTTTGTTTTAGTTTTAATGTGTAACCATTATTATTATATGAAGTATGTTAGGAATAAAAATAAAATTTTGTTGTTGTTATGTGTCTGATACCTTACTGAGTTAGGAATAAAAACGAAATTTTTTGTTGTTACATTGTTTGATCCCTGAGGTATATAAAAAGGTTAGAACGGCGTTTAAAAAAATCAAACCTTCAAGTCTCCTGAAAGCCGACCATACCCTTTATCCCAACTGTGCTTGGCCCCTTGATCTTCTTCTCAGCCCTTTTTTTCTCTCTATTTGTTTCTCTGCGTTTCCCTTTTGTGCGCTACTTGTTCTTTGAGTTTTCTGGGTTCTGATTTCCTCAAGCCAGCCGCGCGTCATTGGGTTTCGTTTTGCCTCCTAGCCGTGTGCCGCCCCTCTTTGATTCGTTAGGGTTTTGTTCTGTGCCGCCCCCTCTTTGATTCGCTAGGGTTTTGTCTGTGCCGCCCTCTCTTTGATTCGATTTGTTCTATTTTTCCCTCAAGACATCCTTTCTGTTTACCAACTAGGGTTCTGGAAGCAAAAAGATTTGGGCCCTAAGCCCATCAGTTTTTTTTTCCATACAGTCCAGTTGTTCATTTTATTTTATTTTTTATTTTTGTTTTTGTTCCTCTTCTTTTATTAGGTCTAACATTTTTTTTTCTTTCTCTTAACCCAATCTTTTATTTTAACAAAGCATATACTAATTTCAATCAATTTCTAATAGATACTAATCCTTATGCTTTTCAAAATATATTTTATTTTATTATTATTAAAGATTAATTGGATATGACATCTTTTAATCTTTGAGTTATTAAGACACAAGTTGCATTACTTGATATTTTTAAAACTTAACATTTAAAATAAAAATGATAAAAATATTCTTAAAAGGATTAAATTAGATGCGACATCTTTTTATTCCTTAAACTTTTTTGAGATGCCATTTATTTTACTTGATTTTTTTAAAAAACTTAACATTTAAAATAGAAAATGATAAAAATATTCTTAAAAGGATTAAATTAGATGCGACA
>JBBPBP010009777.1:21073545-21095154 GCA_037974735.1 Cicer chorassanicum
TTTTTTTTAAAACTTAACATTTAAGATAAAAAATGACAAAAATATTCTTAAAAGGATTAAATTAGATGCGACATCTTTTTACTCCTTAAACTTTTCGAGATACCATTTATATTACTTGATTTTTTTTTTAAATTTAACATTCAAAATAAAAAATGATAAAAATATTCTTAAAAGGATTAAATTAGATGTGACATCTTTTTATTCCTTAAATTTTTTGAGACACGAGTTGTATGACTAGATGGTCTTAAAGCTTGCATTTTAAATTATTATTTAAATCAAACAATTTTTTTTTTTTCAAAACAATTTTTTGTATCAACAACCAAACACAATTTCTTTAAAAATAATAACACATCCGCATTTTCTATCCAAGAACTACGTAGCTTTGATTTCTCCATCGCACCGGGAGATACGTAGGAGCAAGATCGAACTCTTGTCAAGCATAATAACAAAAAACTTTTTTTTCTCTCTATATTTTAAATGTATATTTATCATTAGATTATTTTCATAACAATATTATATTTGCATTTTAAAAAGGAGAAATAAATATATTTAAGTTAATATTAATTTTGCACAATTAATTATAGGTAACCGTTTTTTTACGGATGTCGTAGGGTGCTAATACCTTCCCTACGCATAATCGACTCCCGAACTCAAAATTTGGTTTCAAAGACCATTTTATTTTTTGTTATTATTTTTTTTTATTTTTAAGGGTTTTTCCAATATTTTCCCTATTTTAAAATAAACTTTGGTGGTGACTCCATTGAATTCGAGAAACACTCGAAATTTTAGGCCGCGACAGCTGGCGACTCCACTGGGGACTGTTAGAGAGTCAAGCCTAATATAATTAATTGTGCAAATTTTTTTTGATTTCTTTTATATTTATTTTTCCTTTCATTTTCTTTACTTTATGCCTTTATTGTTTATTAGTTATTTTCTTGTAGTCATTATCTTTATATATATATTTATATATGTGTGTTGAGTTATCTTATATATTTTATTGGATTGTGATTCTCGTCACACACTACACATTCACTTACACACACCTTTATGAGTGAGACCCTATACCCGGGCCTGAGTGAAGCCTAAGTTTAGTTAGGGATTTAGTGGTAATCATATTGGATGTACATCCTATTTGGTTATTGCGAAAATCTCGTCTAGAGTGTGACTCTATTGAAAATACCTACATTTTGGATGTACTTCCTATTTGTAGTGATGTTTCAATACGAGTACTTGGCTCTAGAGACCAATGAATTTTAGGACTATAGAACCCGCCCAGGAAAGAATTCACGAATTTAGAAGCTTATAGACTTTAAAATTTCTCTAATTTTTGTTAGAATGCATCTAAGTCATATCCTAGCTTTCTTGCTTTTAAATGGTAAATTTTTATTTTTATTTTTTATTTTTATTATGTTTATTTTATTTATTATTTTTTATTTTTTTTTTGTTTTTTCCCCACCATCCGACGTTAGTATACCTCTCAATTTTTTTTATTGCATTAATGCAAGTAGCTTTCATCGTTAATGTTAAAGTTAAATTTTTTTAAGTACCATGCATTCCTTTCATGCATTAAAAGTTATTTTCAACACCATACCATACATTATTCATAATCATTCATTTTTATGTAGGTCCATTAGAGAACCATTGAATTCAAAGCTAGGGTGTGGATATCTTTGATTAAAAATGGGATCCAACAATGAAACTGCAACCCCAATGCTAAGGAAAACTATGAATGTGAAAGCCAAAAAGCCTCAGGTTGACAGTTTAAAAGAACTTCGTAGTTTGTTGGAACTTAATCATCGGTCAACATTTACTAGGAAATATGGAAAGATTCTTGATTTATTGGATGTGGATGTATAAAAGAAAGATTCTTTTATATTTATCTTTCCACATTTACTAGGAAATATGGAAAGATTCTTGATTTAGGCTACTCCCTAGAAAAAGGGAAACCTTATCGTTACATGGGGAATTATCCATCCACAACCAAAATAGCTGAGATACTAAGGGTTGAAGAGGAAATATTGATTAGCCAAAAGAAGAAAGGGACTTCTGGTTTCCTAAGAAGTTTTTTTGAGAAAAGAGCACATCATTTAGCTAAAGCCCAAGATTGGAGTGCTTTTATGGAGGTGCTAGCTCTCACCATCTATGGAGTAGTTCTATTCCCAGGTGATGAAGAAATTATAGATTTACCAGCAATCGATGTCATCCTAGCCTTGAAGAATAGAGGAGAAAATCCTACAACAGCCGTCCTCGCTGATGTGTACTATACACTTAACTACTGTCATGAAAAAAAGGGCAAACGAATTTTGTGTTGTTTACCAGTTTTGTACGTCTGGTTGGTGAATCACATGTTTGATAGTGGGTGCCAAAAGCGTTGCCCTATCAATGATTTCAAGAACTGTTGTGTTAACATAAAGGATGATCGAGAATGGGCTCAGAGGTTGGTAGATCTTAATGAAAAAACAGTTCGATGGTATGCGAGATGGCGAGAGGTAAAAGAAGTAATATACCAATGTGGAACATTCCCTAATGTGCCACTTATGGGGACTAGAGGTTGTGTGAATTATAATCCAGTATTGGCCTTGAGGCAACTTGGGTATCCTATCATAGGAGAACCAATGCAAAAATTAATAACCCCTTTTATTCTTTATGACATGGGTTTAGAAAACATTGAAGATTTGAGGAGAGTACGTCAATCTTGGAAGACGATAATCAGAAAAAGGAAGGAACTTGGAAGTAGAAGTTGTGGTGCAGATGATTGCTACCGACAGTGGGTCAAGAATAGGGTCCAAAAGATCAAGCTGCCTTTTCGTCGTACATCTGAGGTGGTCGATGAAACACCAATGCAACCCATTATCGTTAGTGAAGGAGTTCAGAAGTTGCAAGCATCAATTCTAGAGGCGGAAGAGGAAAAGAAGAATATACGAGAAGAGTTGATGGCAGTTCGTCGAGCATATGAGTTCGCCCTGTTGGAAAATGAGCAGAAGACGATTTCTCTTGAAAGAGCAAATAAGAGGGCAAAGGTAGAGGAGGATTATAAGCTCAAGCTTCAATGCAATTTAAGGGCTTCAGACGAGTCTTTATGTTTGAGAAGACAAGAAAGAGACCAGGCGCGGGAGGAGGTTGAAAAGTTGAGAAAATGGTTGAAAGATTCAGAAAGCAGTGAAAGAAATACGAAGAGACAATTGGAAGATTTGAAACAACAATTGGAGAGAGTGGTAGTAGAATATAAGACAAGGATAGAAGAAGAAAAAATTGAGAAACAAGAAGTGGTTGCTATGTACCGAGATGCGTGGTTGAAGGAACAAAAAGAAGCAAATATGTTAAGAAACCGAATGATGGAACAAGTAGAAGCAATAAAGATGTTGGGGCAAGAAGGGGTAATGTGGATGGATCGTTGTGAAAAACTCACTTCCATAGCCAACCAAGCCATCGAAAGGGTTCCCGTACTCTTAAGGAAAGCGGAAGCAAGCATAGTTCCATCTGTCACACCTGCTGAGATTATTACTTTCATTCAACATTGTAATAGTTTGATAGAAGCAATGAATAGTTTAATTCGCCGAGAGCGATAGAAACAATGTATTTCAGATACAGAGAGAAATGTTGCACTTGTACCCTTTTTAATTATCAATGAAAGAGCTTGTTTTATGTTTTCTAAAAAGATGTTTGTGCCTAGGTTGCGAAATCAATGGTTCTCTAATACCCACATGCATGCATATAAATCTTCATTTTTTTAACTAGCATCATATGATCTTTCAGAAAAAATCAATAAAGCTGTTTCCCCGACACCCTTATTGGACTCGCGCAAACTCCAAGATCATGGACGAACTTGAACAAAACCAAGAAGAGATGAGAGCGGATGTTAGCCAATTGAAAGACAAAGTTGATCGAATCCTAGAGGCTATACAAGCTTTAACAACGAAGGATAATACAGATGGGAATCCTCCAACTACAAATGAAGAACACCGAGCTACTCCGTCTCACCCACCAGGCTTTACCCCAACTACCCAACAATTTCGCGCGCCAACCATGCAATTTCCTATGTATGGTCTCCCACATGGTTATACTCCACCCTTAGTCATCAATCCCATGGACAATAATCCAAACCCCTCAAATATCAACTCTCAAAGCCTAAACCAACCGCAAATCTCATCTCCTCAGGGCTATGTGCCACCCCAAAACACTATGCCTTCAGAAAATATTCCATTTAGTGCACCCGAAGTACCCCATTTTGATGCTAATTGGCAACAACCTCATGTTGGTGATGATACACAATCGAAAGAAAAATTTCATGTTTTAGAAGAACGAATAAAAGCAATTGAAGGAAGTAATGCCTATGGTCTCGAAGCTTTTGATATGTGCTTGGTTCCCGATGTGGTGATCCCTTCAAAATTCAAGACACCTGAGTTTGAAAAATACAGAGGTGTCACATGCCCTAAAAACCATCTGACCATGTATTGTAGAAAAATGGCTTCTCATGCTCATAATGACAAACTTCTCATCCATTTCTTTCAAGACAGTTTAAGTGGGGCATCATTAAATTGGTATATGCATCTCGAGCGAAATCGAATCCGTTCATGGAAAGATTTGGCTGATGCCTTCCTGAAACAATACAGGTATAACATTGATATAGCCCCTGACAGGATGCAATTGCAAAATTCGTCGAAAAAGGACAATGAAACATTCAAAGAATATGCACAACGGTGGAGAGAATTGGCATCGCAAGTAGATCCTCCTTTATCTGAAAGGGAAATGGTTGGTATGTTTATGGATACTCTTCAGTCTCCCTTTTATGATAAGATGATTGGGAGTATGTCATCAAACTTTTCTGACATGGTCATGATAGGAGAAAGAGTTGAAAGTGGCATGAGAAGTGGTAAGATCGCATGTGCAACGAGTGGTGTGAAGAAACCCCAGATGGGATTCACAAAGAAGAAAGAGGGGGATGCTAACGTTGTAATGGCAAACCCAAAGGTTTCTTATTCTCCAACCATGAATTCTTATCGACCTTCGAATTTTCAGCCTCCGATACCCCAAATTCCCTACATTCCTTATCCATATGTGGCTGCAACCTCACAAACTCCATACCCGCAATATCACCCTTCAAGGCCACCTTATTATCAACCACCTTTGGTCCAACCACCACCTGCTGCGTTTTCGCAACAAAACCAATGGAACCCAAATCCAACCCCGAATCACTATAGACCACCAGTTAATCGAGAGAAAAAGATAACCCGTTTCGACCCGATTCCCATCACATATAGCCAATTGTTGCCTCACCTACTCCAGAATTCAATGATAGTTTTAAGACCAATGAAACCTCTGGAACCACCATTCCCAAAATGGTACAACCCAAATGCCAAATGTGATTACCATGCAGGAGCCGTAGGGCATTCCATCGAAGATTGTCAAGCCCTAAAATCTAAAGTGCAAGAACTAATCAATGCAAAATGGCTTACCTTCAAGGAAGACGGTCCCAACGTAGGAAGTAACCCTTTGCCGGGCCATGGGGATACCTCTGTCAACGCCATTGAAGAGTGTGCAAAAGATGATCATGTGTTGACCATAAAGCCGTGCAAGGAAAATAGTAGATCTTTCCCAAGACCATTGGAAATCCTCTATAGAAAAGAGAATCTCAAACCAACTCTTCACAAGCCCAATGCAATAATTGTCCAAGCACCAACTCATTTTCCTTATAAAAATACCAAGGCGGTACCATGGAATTATGAGGCCACGTCCCACTTGGCCAATCATAAATCGAGTGACAGCTGTGAACCTAAGGGTACTGATGTCACAAACATTTCAGGGATTGGCGGGATGACTCGAAGTGGTCGAGTATATGCCCCCGGTCAACCTAAGGAAAAGGAGGGCCATGGAGGAAAAGGCAAAGAAGTGACGAATCATGCTGTAAAAGGGCCAGAGACATGCAAAAGGACGGTGCCTGAAGAAGAAGCTAATGAATTTTTGAAATTCATCAAGCAAAGTGAATATAAAGTGGTTGACCAATTAAATCAAACTCCTTCCAAGATATCTGTTCTCTCTTTGTTATTGAATTCTGAAGCTCATAGAGGGGCACTGATGAAGGTTTTAAATGAGGCCCATGTTAATCATAATATCACTGTCGACCAATTTGATGGGGTTGTCGGTAACATCACCGCTAGTAGCTGTCTGAGTTTTAGTGATGTCGAATTACCAGCTGAAGGGACAGAGCATAATAAAGCACTACACATCTCTGTGAAGTGTCATGATTATAGTCTTGCACGAGTGCTTGTTGATAATGGTTCATCGTTGAATGTCATGCCGAAATCAACACTATCAAAACTATTTGTTGATGGAGCTTGTTTGAAGCCGGGTGCTTTGGTGGTGAAAGCGTTTGATGGATCCAGAAGACAAGTTGTTGGTGAGATTGACCTGCCAATTCAAATCGGACCCCATAACTTTGGAATAACCTTCCAAGTGATGGATATTAAACCAGCGTACAGTTGCCTTTTAGGGAGACCGTGGATTCACGCTGCTGGAGCAGTAACATCCACTCTCCATCAAAAGCTAAAGTTTATAGTGAACAATAAGCTGGTGATAATATCTGGGGAAGAAGATATGATAGTTAGTCATCTGTCTTCTACGGGCTACATTGAGGACACGGAGGAAGCCATAGAGACTTCCTTTCAAGCATTAGAAATTGCCAATGCTGTCTTCATGGGTGAAGGATCTCCTTTAAAAGAACCAAAGTTGCCTACCACATCCTTAAAGTCTACCAAATCATTGTTGGAAGGAGGAGTTTTTGCGAAATTGGGAAAATTGTTAGATATACCCGAAAAGAATGATAGGTACGGTTTGGGATATGTACCTACTGAAGCTGACAAAGAAAAGGCTAAAAAGGAAAAAAGGGAAAGCAAGATGGCTTGTTTGGAAAATCAGACACTGAATTCACAGAAGATTTCTATTTGTGACATTCGCCAAACATTTCAGAGCGCGGGAATAGTATATGCGGACCATGTGGCTGTTACGGAAGAAGATGACCATGTTGATGATGATACCCTCAAATTGGTGTACCCTTGTCCTCCAAACACCAGTCTCAACAATTGGAAGATCATCGAGTTTCCCGTGTTTGTTAATTCATGTTCAAAGTAATTGTGTACTTTAACTCCTTTTGCTCTGCCCAAGGCTATAAGGATAACTAATTAGGGCGCATGTATTTCAATTCCGTACTTATTATCAATAAATGCATTTTTGAATTCTTCAACTGCTTTTGTTTTTCTCCTTTCTCTTTTTGACAATCTTTATTCATATTTTCTTTTTTCTTCTTAATTTAAACAATGCATTTTTGAATTCTTCAACTACTTTTGTTTTTCTCTTTTCTCTTTTTCGCAATCCTTATTCATATTTTTCTTTTTTCTTTCTCTTCTTAATTCAAACAATGCAGAGTCGAAAACGAATATGTTGAAAATAGCAGCGCTAGAACCCATTCTTGTAATTTTGAACGCCCAATTAATCACACTGATGAGGATTGTGAAGACGATTGTGAGCCTCCCCCAGAACTAGAAAGTTTAATTGAACAAGAAGCTAAGATAATCCAACCCTATCAAGAACCTGTTGAGGTGATCAATCTAGGGACTGAGCATGATAAGAAAGAAATTAAAATTGGAATGTCTATGAAAGAAACTGAACGAGAAAAGTTGGTTAAACTTTTATTTGATTATGTGGATGTCTTTGCATGGTCATACCAAGATATGTCTGGGCTAGATACTAACATAGTTGAACACAAGCTACCACTCAAGCCTGAATGTGCTCCAATTAAACAAAAATTGAGGAGGATGAGGCCTGATATGTCACTTAAAATTAGAGAAGAGGTCAAGAAACAATTTGATGCTGGTTTCTTAGCAGTAGCCAAATATTCTCAATGGGTTGCTAATATTGTCCCAGTTCCAAAAAAGGACGGAAAGGTTCGAATGTGCGTTGATTATCGGGATTTAAATAAAGCTAGTCCTAAAGACGATTTTCCTTTGCCTCATATTGATGTCCTAGTGGATAGCACTGCTCAATATTCTCTTTTCTCCTTCATGGATGGTTTCTCAGGTTACAATCAAATTAAGATGGCTCCCGAGGATATGGAAAAAACTACATTCATCACACAATGGGGGACTTTCTGTTATAAAGTGATGCCATTTGGATTGAAGAATGCTGGGGCAACCTATCAAAGAGCAATGGTAACTTTGTTTCATGACATGATGCATAAGGAAATAGAGGTTTACGTGGACGATATGATTGCCAAATCTCGAAACGAAGAAGACCATGTTGTTAACCTTCAAAAGTTATTTGTGCGACTAAGAAAGTTCAGACTCCGTTTAAACCCTGCTAAATGCACTTTTGGTGTAAGATCAGGCAAGTTACTTGGTTTTATCGTTAGTCAAAAAGGGATAGAAGTGGACCCAGATAAAGTAAGAGCAATACAAGAAATGCCCGCTCCACGCACGGAAAAAGAAGTTCGTGGCTTTTTGGGTAGATTGAATTACATTGCTAGGTTCATATCTCATCTCACTGCTACATGCGAGCCAATTTTCAAGTTGTTACGCAAAGACCAAAAGGTTGAATGGAATGAGAATTGTCAAAGAGCTTTTGAAAAGATTAAACAGTACTTGTCAAAACCTCCAATCTTAGTGCCTCCTGTTCCTGGGAAACCACTTATTATGTACTTAACTGTACTTGACGAGTCAATGGGTTGTGTATTGGGGCAGCATGACGAATCCGGTAAGAAAGAACATGCTATCTATTATTTGAGCAAAAAGTTCACCAGCTGTGAAACAAGGTATTCACTCCTTGAACGAACATGTTGCGCATTAGCATGGGCTGCTCGTCGATTGAGGCAATACATGTTATGTCATACAACTTGGTTGGTATCCAAAATGGACCCAATTAAGTACATCTTTGAGAAACCTGCTCTTACTGGAAGGATTGCTCGTTGGCAGATGTTGTTATCAGAATATGATTTGGTATACGTTACACAAAAAGCTATCAAAGGAAGCGCCCTGGCAGAGTACTTGGCCCAACAACCTGTAGAAGATTATCAATCAATGCAGTGTGAATTCCCCGATGAAGGCATAATGACTTTATTTGAAGAGACTGAATCATCTGATAGAGAAAAATGGACATTGGTGTTTGATGGTGCTTCTAACGCATTAGGACATGGAATTGGAGCCATTTTGATTTCCCCAGAGAACCAGTTAACTCCATTTACTGCTAGGTTGTGTTTTGACTGCACAAACAATATTGCAGAATACGAGGCATGTGTTATGGGCATTAAAGCTGCTATTGAATCAAAAGCAAAAATTCTCGAGGTATATGGAGACTCATTGTTAGTCATCCATCAAACGAAAGGAGAGTGGGAAACGCGGGATTCCAAATTGATTCTGTATCAAACCCATATCAAAGAATTGACAGAACAATTCGAGAAGATTACTTTTCACCATATCCCTCGAGAAGAAAACCAATTAGCTGACGCCCTGGCCACATTGTCGTCAATGTTCAAAATTAGCACCGGTCAGGACGTGCCAGTCATAAAAATTCAACAAAGGGATAAACCTGCATATTGTCTATCAATAGAAGAAGAGTCCGACGGCAAGCCATGGTTTTATGATATCAAATCCTATGTCAAGAACAAGGAATATCCATTGGGTATTTCAGAGAACGACAAAAGGGTTTTAAGGAGGTTGTCAATGAACTTCTTCTTAAATGGTGAGGTGCTTTACAAGAGAAATCATGATATGGTTCTCCTCATATGCGTGGACCAAGCGGAAGCAGAGAAAATCATTCAAGAGGTTCACGAAGGTTCTTTCGGAACTCATGCAAATGGGCACGCTATGGCGAAAAAAATCTTAAGGGCTGGCTACTATTGGTTGACCATGGAGTCTGATTGCTGTCGTTACATAAAGAAATGTCATAAATGTCAAATCTATGCTGACAAAATACATGTACCGCCCACCTCTCTGAACGTTTTAACATCACCATGGCCATTTTCAATGTGGGGGATGGATGTTATTGGGCTCATCGAGCCTAAAGCTTCAAATGGGCACCGATTTATCCTAGTAGCTATTGATTACTTCACAAAATGGGTTGAAGCCGCTTCTTATGCCAATGTGACGAGAAGTGTGGTTGCCAAATTCATCAAAAGAGAATTGATTTGTCGATATGGCTTGCCAAATAAGATCATCACCGACAATGCGACCAATCTGAATAATAAAATGATGAAGGAGTTGTGTGATAATTTTAAAATTCAACACCATAATTCTTCTCCATATCGTCCAAAAATGAATGGGGCTGTAGAAGCAGCAAATAAGAATATCAAGAAGATCGTACAAAAGATGGTGGAGACGTATAAGGATTGGCACGAAATGCTTCCCTTTGCATTACATGGCTACAGAACTTCTGTTCGAACCTCAACAGGGGCAACTCCTTTCTCATTGGTGTACGGAATGGAAGCGGTACTTCCCATTGAAGTTGAAATTCCCTCGATTAGAGTCCTGATGGAAACAAAACTAGAAGAGGCTGAGTGGGTTCAATCATGATACGACCAATTGAATCTCATAGAAGAGAAGAGGATGATAGCTTTGTGTCATGGCCAGCTATATCAAAGAAGACTTAAAAAAGCATATGACAAAAAAGTTCGTCCTCGAGAGTTTCAAGAAGGAGACTTAGTGTTAAAGAAAATATTGCCCATCAAAAGAGATTCTCGTGGAAAATGGACCCCGAACTATGAGGGGCCATATGTTGTGAAAAAAGCTTTCTCTGGGGGAGCTCTAATACTTGCAGAAATGGATGGAGATGAGCTTCCACTTCCAGTAAACTCAGATGCAGTTAAAAAGTATTATGCTTGAAAAAAAATATAGGGAAAAATGGGCTCGCTAGGTTGAAAACCTGAAAAGGCGACCTAGGCAAAAATTAGAGCATCCCGATGGATTGAAAACTTGAAAGAGCGGTCCATGCAAAAGTTAGGGATAACAAACAAATCAAGCGGTTCAAACTGGGGCATTTTATTATTCTTAGAAGTCCTAAATTACAAGAATGACTAGCGTTGTTATCTCTCCAACTAAAGCTAAACACATTCATCCCTACATTGTAACCTTTAGTTCAATTGTATTATGCTCAAATTAATGAATGTACATTTTCCAATCTTGTCATTCGATGCTATACATTATCCTCTTTCTAAGATGATTCAATCTCATGTTTTTTGGTTTTAATATTTTTCAAAAATTTTATTTTATGATAATAAATTTTTGGAATCTGAAATATGTGTAAATATATATAAAAAAATATTTTAATTTTATTTTGACACTTGAAAAATATATACACGGGAACTCAATGGATTCTCAATGGGTATAAAAAAAGGGTAATTATTTTAAAAACAATGCATTCGCCTCGAAAAAAGGGGAAGTCATACAAGATATACTAGAGTCATCATGCAAAGAATGATTGTTATCTTCATTGATCCATTGAATCTTGTAGGCGTATAAAGTCGTATAAGGATCGGGAAACCGAAAAATAAAAAAAAATAATAATAAAAGAATTTACTTACATTGCATGCATCTTACATTTTTCATGTAGTCACACATGATCTATGCATCTTCATTCATATTTTAAATATACTCAAGAACCTTGTGCAATACATAATGAATGAGTCATGCATATCTTATATTTATACTTTATTTATACTCAACAACTTTTGTGTCACATTCTTCCTTATATGTTTGCATTGCAATTACCATAATATGTTTCTCTTTTATTTATTTATTTATTTATTTTTATTTAATTTATTTATTTATATATATATATATATATAAAAACAAAAAAAACACAAATTTCAATCTCTTTGATCATTTTATTTACATAATTTTATTAATCATTTTATTAATGTCGATCTACGCATCGGTAACCAATCCGAAGACGATCATTTGTATTTACGCGATCATTTTATTTACATCATCATTTTATTAACGTCGATCTATGCATCGGTAACCAATCCGAAGACGATCATTTTGTTTACGATCATTTTATTAATGTCGATCTACGCATCGGTAACCAATCCGAAGACGATCATTTTATTTTATCTACGCTTTTTATTTTGTCACGATATTTTATTTTATCTACGCATCGGTAACCAACCCAAAGACGATATTTTATTTACGCTTTTTATTTTATCAATCAACCCTTTTTTTAGTTTATACAAAATTCAGGTACCTATATTTAATTATATTTTACTAGTAAAAAATAATTAAATAGGGGCAGCTGTAGTACCTCAATTTTGTCCTATTAACTAAAATAACTCTAAAATATAATTTAATAATTATTTTACAATAATTATCAAAAATCTAAAAAAAATGATCATAAATTTTATTTATCCCAATTTTATTTTATTTGATTAGACAAATTTTATTTTATTTTAGTCACATATTTTTTAGTCATATATTTATGTAATTTTTTTTTTTTTTGGTCTGCCATCTTTTATTTTGGTCTAAAACAAATGCCTGGTCTAAAACAAAGTCCTTCCAATGCCAAAGTCCCTGCAATACCAATTGGTCTAAAACAGGTCTAAAACAAAGTTCCAAAACAGGTCTAAAACAAAGTTCCTGCAATGCCAAAGTTCCCGCAATATCAACTGGTTTACAACAAATATCAACTGGTTTACAATAAATATCAACTGGTCTAAAACAGGTCTAAACACAAAGTTCTTGCAATACCAACTGGTCTAAAACAGAATATCAAACAGGTCTAAACACAAAGTTCTTGCAATACCAACTGGTCTAAAACAGAATATCAACTGGTCTAAAACAGGTCTAAACACAAAGTTCTTGCAATACCAACTGGTCTAAAACAGAAGTCCCTGCAAATGCCAATTGATTTGAGTCACATTTCAACTCAACCCTGGCAACACAGCAACATGTTCACGCTTCCTCATTATATTCAACACAAAGCAAGCCATTTCCTGCAGAATAACAATATAACAACACAGATCTCAGCATCACACTTGTATTTTTAAAATATGTGTACTCTTGAAAATGTGAAAAATATTATTTTTTTCCTTAATTATACATTGCTTAAAAGTTGTTAAAAAACAATACAAAATCCAGTTAAATTTGTATGTAAAACAGTACAGTGTCCAGAGCTTAATTTTATCTAATGAACTAAAGATTTTACCACTTTAGCCTATAAATGTTGATTTCGAAAATCAGAATGGGAGAGGATTTTTGTGGGGAAACGATTTGTTAAAAAAAAAACACTAAAACAAAATCTATCTTAACAGCAAGTTAGTAACAAACAGAGGAAACAGCAATTTAGTAGCAACATATTTTACAATCATTGTTCATACAAACAGAGAAAAATAAGGTATTTTTTTTGTTTTAGTTTTAATGTGTAACCATTATTATTATATGAAGTATGTTAGGAATAAAAATAAAATTTTGTTGTTGTTATGTGTCTGATACCTTACTGAGTTAGGAATAAAAACGAAATTTTTTGTTGTTACATTGTTTGATCCCTGAGGTATATAAAAAGGTTAGAACGGCGTTTAAAAAAATCAAACCTTCAAGTCTCCTGAAAGCCGACCATACCCTTTATCCCAACTGTGCTTGGCCCCTTGATCTTCTTCTCAGCCCTTTTTTTCTCTCTTTTTGTTTCTCTGCGTTTCCCTTTTGTGCGCTACTTGTTCTTTGAGTTTTCTGGGTTCTGATTTCCTCAAGCCAGCCGCGCGTCATTGGGTTTCGTTTTGCCTCCTAGCCGTGTGCCGCCCCTCTTTGATTCGTTAGGGTTTTGTTCTGTGCCGCCCCCTCTTTGATTCGCTAGGGTTTTGTCTGTGCCGCCCTCTCTTTGATTCGATTTGTTCTATTTTTCCCTCAAGACATCCTTTCTGTTTACCAACTAGGGTTCTGGAAGCAAAAAGATTTGGGCCCTAAGCCCATCAGTTTTTTTTTCCATACAGTCCAGTTGTTCATTTTATTTTATTTTTTATTTTTGTTTTTGTTCCTCTTCTTTTATTAGGTCTAACATTTTTTTTTCTTTCTCTTAACCCAATCTTTTATTTTAACAAAGCATATACTAATTTCAATCAATTTCTAATAGATACTAATCCTTATGCTTTTCAAAATATATTTTATTTTATTATTATTAAAGATTAATTGCATATGACATCTTTTAATCTTTGAGTTATTAAGACACAAGTTGCATTACTTGATATTTTTAAAACTTAACATTTAAAATAAAAATGATAAAAATATTCTTAAAAGGATTAAATTAGATCCGACATCTTTTTATTCCTTAAACTTTTTTGAGATGCCATTTATTTTACTTGATTTTTTAAAAAACTTAACATTTAAAATAGAAAATGATAAAAATATTCTTAAAAGGATTAAATTAGATGCGACATCTTTTTATTCCTTAAACTTTTTGAGATACCATTTATTTTGCTTGATTTTTTTTTAAAACTTAACATTTAAGATAAAAAATGACAAAAATATTCTTAAAAGGATTAAATTAGATGCGACATCTTTTTACTCCTTAAACTTTTCGAGATACCATTTATATTACTTGATTTTTTTTTTAAATTTAACATTCAAAATAAAAAATGATAAAAATATTCTTAAAAGGATTAAATTAGATGTGACATCTTTTTATTCCTTAAATTTTTTGAGACACGAGTTGTATGACTAGATGGTCTTAAAGCTTGCATTTTAAATTATTATTTAAATCAAACAATTTTTTTTTTTTTCAAAACAATTTTTTGTATCAACAACCAAACACAATTTCTTTAAAAATAATAACACATCCGCATTTTCTATCCAAGAACTACGTAGCTTTGATTTCTCCATCGCACCGGGAGATACGTAGGAGCAAGATCGAACTCTTGTCAAGCATAATAACAAAAAACTTTTTTTTCTCTCTATATTTTAAATGTATATTTATCATTAGATTAATTTCATAACAATATTATATTTGCATTTTAAAAAGGAGAAATAAATATATTTAAGTTAATATTAATTTTGCACAATTAATTATAGGTAACCGTTTTTTTACGGATGTCGTAGGGTGCTAATACCTTCCCTACGCATAATCGACTCCCGAACTCAAAATTTGGTTTCAAAGACCATTTTATTTTTTGTTATTATTATTTTTTTTTTTTAAGGGTTTTTCCAATATTTTCCCTATTTTAAAATAAACTTTGGTGGCGACTCCATTGAATTCGAGAAACACTCGAAATTTTAGGCCGCGACAAATATCTCACAAATCTTGGTTGCAAACTCGGACCCAACCTTTCAATGTCCAACTTACAAGTATTTCTAATAAAGTTTAGCGCTATATGACCAAAGCAAGCTATATTGCTTGCTAGAATCCTCCTCAACAACTTATCTTGCAAGCTTCCTAGCCTTAACTACCCTGCATCCTAGAATTTTAGTGGAATCTCTTGTCCTTGTATCATCCATAACCTCAGCCAACTCCATCTTTTTTCATTGTTCTTAAACTTGTCAACAATAACTTTAGCATCCCATGAAGCCTTAGCACTTTTGTTGTCAAAACACCTTGGATGTTGTTGTCCTAACAACTTGTAACACCTAAATTTTAACACTGAATCTTGAAAAAATATCTTACACAATGCAAATGAAACAAGAATTTGATTTAAAATTTCTTAGTGCTTGCAAATGAATAGAAATTCTTTTGTAAATTCTTGAAATAACTTAGAATACTAAAACATTTACAAATTTTTAAAAAAACCTTCAAGTGAGACTTAATCAAACTATAAACTCTAATCTAGATTCAAGACATGATCCGGATCTGACTCGTGACATTAATAGACTGATGAGCAATCCAGATACTCCTTAGACATCCAACATTTACCTATTAGCTAGAAAACATCACCCCTAATATAGTGAGCATATAACTCAGTAAAATAGATTAAATAAAAACAATTATAGATGTTTTCCAACCATGTTAGTGTGCTAAACTTGGAAAATCCTCTCGACAAACAATACCTCAATTTAATAAAATATTTATTCCACATAAGTTGTACTCAAATACATCTTCTACCTCTAGCCTCAATTCTTTCAAACAATTTAAGCCACTAGACGTGAGTAACCTAATGACTTAAACTCTAACTAACACGTAAGTCATAAAGATTACATTGGTTTTTCCCGATGCCCTCTACTTGAATTATCTCTTTTGCTAAAATTGGACATAATTAAGTCTGTAAGTGGTGCTCCACTTACCCTAACTTACCGCTTGCTCCCATCGTATATAGACGTAGAGTTCATCTAACTAGAATGAACCATATATATATATATATATCCTTAATCATCATTTATGATTAATCATCGACTTCACTCACACAATAAAATGTGTACATATAATATAGAAATCAAATTTATCAATTGTCACCCTCAAGCTACGACTGAATACATTATGTATTCTACCATACATTCAACTTTGCAAAACCTTATGATTTTAAGTCATATAACTCAACATCTCTCAATCATGTAATAATATGCATTCTTAAGTACGACACACTATAGTAACCATATAATATGTAAAGGAATACCAAAGAAAATGATTTTGAGAGATTTTACCACAAAATAGCCCAAATTTACGTTTTCAGTAGACATGCATCAACTTTGACAATTTAATTAAAACATCAAACAATGTCTGATTTGAGTAAAAAAAATCATTCATTGGAAAGCTTAAGATGTCTAGTTTATAAATATATTTTATTTTTTAAGATGAATATCCATTTAGTTCACTTTATTAAAAGAAGACATAAGGTGCAAAAACATGACAACAAATGATACCTAACTTGTAACCCGGATTCTACTACTATAATCAATGAAATTCAATTATCTAAGTGTCTATTTTGAAGACAATTTTGTTTACTGTCTAATGGTTTGAGAATCATTATGATACGATGCCAATAGAGAAAGGTATAAACAGAATACTGGTGAGATGTCTATACGAGATTGAATGATTAAATTTTCCTCTTATCTATTTTACCCAAATTAGTCACTTGTCATTGCATACGAAATTCATCTATATCATAATTTCAATTCAACATTTTATACCTATCACTATATCAAATTTTAACAAGACTAATAAACTCAAAAGTTATATGCAAGCATCAAATCAAATAGAAATAGTCATGAAAAATATTTTTCCAAAATTAAAACACATTAACTTCTTTCCATGCCATAATCAGAAGTTTATCCTAACATGCAAGAGAAAGGAACGAAATAAACTCATAATACAAAGACATTCAAATTAATTTCAAACCCTAAACACACGTAAGAGAGGTTTTAAGAGGATTTCTATGTTACCTTAAAGAAATTACAAGGAGAAGAGAGCGTAATAGATTTGTCTTGAGTTTTTCCCCTTTCTCTTGTTCGAGTCGTAGCTCTTTCTCTTTCATATCCATCTTTTTCATCCACTCATGGATTCTTTCTTCTTCCTCAACATCTCATTGCCCTTCCCACTCTTTCTCACCCTTCTCTTTTTTATTTTACCTTTTCTTTCTTCTTATATCACGTTATCCTCTTCTCACTTCCTCTTCCTATTCTCTCTTTTTCTTTTCTTTCCTTTCCCCTCTTCTTCTGTTTTCACGATGCTTTCTACAAACACTCACTATTTTTATACTTTTATTCCTATTCCTATTTCTATTTTTAATTTGTATTTCTATACTCTATTTTCTTGTAATTCATTTATTAGTAGTTACTACTTACTCAACCTTCTACTTATACAAATAAATTATACCTTCTCTTTAAATCATATAGAGCATAAAACTAGTTATTCCTATTAGTATAACTATTCTACTAACATTAAAAGTGATCCTAAGGTGCATAAAAAAAATATACTAAAGTTTGTTAAACATTTACCATTTGAATTTCCATGGATTATGCTATCACTAAATTACCATTGCATGGGATATTATAAGGAATTAGTGCATTTATCTATTTTAATAATAACAATAATAGTAATAGTGATAATAATAACGACATATTAATAATAATAGTTTATACATAGAAAGTTGGGGTGTTCCACAACTCTACTGCATAGTACAAAGTAACAACATTTCTTCTTGTACTTGCATAGCACTCTAACTCTAATACCATCATTCTTTGCATATTATCACTTGCCCCACATTCAGTACATTGTGTTCAAGCACATCATCTTTGAAATGTTACCTCCTATACCAGCTTTAAACTTAAAATTGTTAGTCGTTTCATTTTCTGAATTGAACCTCACTAGTGGTTGCCAACCTTCAGCATTACTGTCAACGTCCGATGCACTGTCATGTTGATCTATGAAATACTCATTTTCAATGAGGTGTTGTTTTTCTAAATCAGGTGTAATTAAAATACTAGGTTGTTGTTTAACATCTTGTTCATCAAATAAGTTCGTAGGAGTCTTAGTATTTTTACTTGGAAGAAGTGATTTCTCATGTGTGGTTTTAATCCTCAATACCTTTCTTCAACTAGGTGAACAACCAGTAAGAACAGAGACCACAACAGTATGGTTGTCATTCATAAAATCATGAAAGCTATCATTTGTTCCAACTGGCTTCTCCTCTTCACTATCATGAGAGTGAATATCTCTAACTTAATCATCATTGTTATGTTCTTCAGTGTCAGCACTTAAACCTTCATCATCAACTACACATTTTCCCTTTCTTTGCCTTTCAATCCGCTCAATTCAAATAGGACCACTAGAATTTTTCCAACAACTACGTTGTGTTCCACATATATTTCAACCTCAGACTTGTTATCCTCAACATATATGCACATTTATACTGAATCTACATCATCTCTAAATGCCTTCAAGTCATCATCCAATGATCAAGCGCAATGTTTCCATGGTTCCACCATAGTCTAACTACACCTTGATCAAACGTGGGTCCATTTGCTTCATGATGTCATGTGCCTCAAAGTGCGACCACTTTTACCCACATCCAATCCCTTCTATGTGTAAATATCTCCACCTTTATACCTTAACTTTGGGTATTTAACCCCAAAAAACCTTGGTATAGAACATTATTGTAAACAGACTCATATGCTGAAAAATAGAGGAAAGAAATGGAGTAAATACCATATTTGAAACACAAAAAAGACCATACACATAACACACAAAAATACCATATTTTAAACAAAAAAATAGCATATTTGAAAAACAAAAAATACCATATACGAAATGAAATACACTAACCGACAATACTCATACTTGTAATACAAACACACATACAGTTCATATGATATGAAATAGTACAATACATTACACACACAACAATACACAGTTCACGAAGACACGAAAAAACCATATACATGACACAAAACACCATATTCGAAATGCAAATACACATAATACTCAATATACAAGACCAACATGCAGAAAAAGTATACATAAAATATGAAACAGATACATATGCTCGAAGAAAAAAAAACCCTACCCCACATCTTTTAAATATTGAGAAAATGTCTGTATCGAAATCTAACACTACTCTACCAAATAATAACACACTAAAAAATACTTAAATAGCATATGGGAACCAACCTTAGTGTTGAAACAACCTTCACAAGTTTCTATATCAGGGGACCACCTTCTTCAACCTTTGAGGGACAACAAAACGCTTCCAATCCCACTTCTTCAAGCACTTGAATCGAACAAATATGAGACAACGAGAGTGTGAGAGCATATCACAATTGATATCGAGATTGAGGGCAAAAGTGAGAGAGGGAGAGTGAGATTAGGGTTTCTTTTTTGGATTTTACAGTTTCAGAAGGGAGGAGGGGGATTTCACAATGAAGAAGAAGGGGTGGGGAAATTAGGTTTTCATTTTGGAATTTTATAAAATCAGTTTTATTTTTTCATTTTAAAATAATAATAATAGTAAGTCAAAAAAAATTAATAATTTAATATAATAATAGTAATAATAATAAAGACACGTGGAACATTTACGGAGCTATGTCAATTAAAATAACACATGTACTTGAAGTGACGATGTCGATTTACACGAAAAGGGGTTTGAATTGTAAATGCACCCTTTTAAAATTTCATGTTAAAAAATTGAGAAAATAACTCAAGATTGATCTTGGTTGTGAAAACAGAAAACGGAGAACGTTCTTGGTTCTGGAAACATAAAACGAAGAACGTTCTTGGTTAGTTAAAATCAAAGTTTTAGCTTCTCTATTTAACTTGATAATTAAAATGACTGAAAGTAAATAGAAATAAGGAGGAGATACTACACAAAGATATATCATGGCTCACCCAACTCGGACTACGTCTAGTTCTCACAACTGTGAGATTTTTCACTCAGTGTTCAAACGGAGAAAGATCTTGGTTATACACACCCAGCTCAGATCAACCTTGATCTGTTACAACATAAAACATTTCCACCCAAAAAAGAGTTCAATCAGGTCACCTATCAATCTTTAGATAGGATTTTATAGTTCACCTTTTAACCATAAAAGGATTTTTACAAAACTACTCAAACTATAAACAACCCTTATAGTTTTGAGTTTACACAATAATGATTTAAAGAGATTGGTAGAATCTGAGTATGCTCAACTTGTGTTTGAGAATAGATTCCTGATAAAAGATTTTAGTGGAATGATTCTGATATTTGAAGAGAAAACATAACTGAATCCTTTTGGGATTTGAGAAGCTTTCAAGTATGTAAGTGTATGTAAGTGATGGATTTTCTTAGCACTTGAAGTTTTGCGTTTTCCTTGAGCTTGACCTTCCTTTTATATGCTTTAGGAAGGTTGATGGCAGTCAAAAGAGTCGTTGGAAAGTGCTCTGCTGTCATGTGTCAGCTTTGACCAGAAACCAGACTTAATGAATTAAAAAAATGTTCATGTCTTTGAACATTCTGCGTTCTGTTTTTGTGATGGGAATGGATGGTCTGAAGCTTCTCATTCTTGATGTTGTTGATCCTTTGTTTAGGCACACAAGCATCTCAGATATGTTTGTAACTTATACAAATTTGTTTGATAATGGGAGATGAGAGAGATGGTTGATTTGAGGATTATTATAAATTTGTTTGTCATAATTGGGTGACATTTGTCCCAAAGGTAAGACACGGAGAGCTTCATAACTTAGACCATCTCTAACAGTGAACTCAATATGGGTTTATGGGATCCACTGTGCCACATTATCTCCAAGAAACTCATTCATTTTTTACTCCAGCGGTGAACTCAACATGGATTCATTAAATAGGACCCACTGTACCACAAACAAAACCATGTTAAGTTCCACAATATTAATTTATACATTAATATTTTAATTATATTTAATTTTATTACAACTTAAAATGTTAATTTAAATATTTCAATTAATATTATTATACATTATTTTAATTTTAATTTAAAATAAAATTGAACTTAAATTTTTATAACAATAATAAAAAATTAAATGTTAGAATACATGACATAAATAATTAAAAATGATAAAAGTAAATAATAATAGGGTAACGGTCATAAATTTATTATTATTATTAATAAAATAATAAAAAAGGTAACAGATATAAATTTATTAGGCTAAATAGCACTTGCGATCCCTTAACTTAATTTCAATTAACGTTTTAGTCCTTTATCT
>JBBPBP010009777.1:21095331-21119118 GCA_037974735.1 Cicer chorassanicum
GGTCCTATATTTTAATTTTAAGTGACAATTTGATCTTTTATGTTTTAAAATATCAACAATGTTATTCTTTTTTTTTTACAAAAAATTCAAAATTTTCTCAAAATTTTCAAACAAAACCTATAAAATTAATTATCATCTTCAATATAATGCAAATTTCATCAAATACATAACTCAAATATTCAAATAAACTCATATTTTCATCTCCAAAAACATCAAATTCATTAAATAAAGAATGAAAATATGAGTTTATTTAAAAATTTAAGTTATGAATTTGATGAAATTTGCATTATATTGAAGATGATAATTAATTTTATGGGTTTTGTTTGAAAATTTTGATGGATTTTTTGAATTTTTGTAAGAAAAATAATAACATTGTTGACATTTTAAAACATAAAAAACTAAATTGTCACTTAAAATTAAAATAAAGGACCAAATCGAGAAAACAAAAAAAGATAAAGGACCAAAACGTTAACTGAAATTAAATTAAGGGACGCGGATGCTATTTAGCCAATTTATTATTATTAATAAATTAATAAAAAAGGTAACGGTTATAAATTTATTATTATTAAATTATGAAAGTATGGTTCCTTCTTGAGAGAAATTATAGTTTGACACAACTCCAACAGTGTACTTCCAAAAAATTCACTTTTACGTCATTCCATGCTGGCGGACGAATTTATGATTCACTTTTACGTCACTTCACGCTAGCGGACGAATTTATTTTACTACCGTTGGAGATGCTCTTGTACGTCTTACTTTCTTTACTTTCTTATGAAGATGATGGATTATGTTGAAAAAATATGATAAAGTAACGTAGTAACGTAGTTGACATTAATTTGATAATTTGAAAGGAGAGAGAAAGTTGATTTGAAAATAAGTAATTTGTTTGTTTGAGTTACACTTATCAATCATGTAAAACATGGACAACTTGATATCTTATAGAAAATCTTACTTTATATTATATATAGATTTTAACTAACCATAGGAAATTATTTTATATTAATTGTACTACTATAAAATTATTTATAATATAAAACCAAACATTATAAAAATGTTTCTATTTTCTTTGTGTCTAAAACCGAAGTCTTTAACACAAAAAATGATTTTATTACAAAATCAATCTGAATGTAAAATATTAATCTTGTGCCTTTTCCACGTTTTTAAAGAAAAATAGAAGTTTTTACCGATTACAAACGAGTTTGCAAAAAAAAAAAAAACTAATTTTCTACTAAATAAGAATTAAATCTTTAAGTCTAACACATTAACTCATACTAAAACTGAAACTTTAATCGATTAAAATCATAAGTAAAAACTTTTTAAATAGTAAGTGTTTCTTAGGATCTATTCCCTATTTTAATAGCCCCAAATCATAAAAAGCAATTCATAGAACCAACTTTTTTAAATAGGACCAAAATCACAAAGAAAAACAAGGTAACCCCTTTAACAACAACAATTACTACACCATTAAAAAAACTAAAAAGGTTCCCTTTTTTTTTTGTTCCATTGATCCAACGTATATATAAAAGTGATTTAAGATCGCCAAATCCAAACCTACTTTAAACCAAGGATATTCTTAATTGACTCAAATAGAAAATAAAACTGTAAATAAAATATATTAATAAATCGAAATTAGTGGTAGATGTTATACACTAAAATTTGAACAAAGTGAAACAACACAACCACCCACTATCGAAACTTAGTTTTCTGGTTTCGTATAGAATGGACCTATGAAAAATTGGTCCACTTTGGGCCAATCTTACTGCAGCCCTTGATTTAATAGTAAAATAATGGAATGGCGGAGATGCAAACGGGTTACCTGTTATGGAGGTCATGTGTGAAAGAATAGAAAAATTGTACTATTAACTATTAGTTTTGTTGTAATTATTTTTGTTGAAAAGATTAATAGATCAAAATTACCAAAAAAAAAAGTAGAAGGTTGATGACCCAAAATTGGATTTATTTGATTCAATATTGACCAAAAACATCACCCATCCTTGTAATACAAGGTGTGTTTATTAAGGCTGCGAACGCGATTTCTGCAATTTTTTTTTATTTTTTATTTTCAAGGCTCAAAGCATTTTGAATGCACAAAAGGGTTTCTTTTCTGCATAATTTATAAGTATTAAATACCATTCTTTAATGGGTTTGGGGTATTTGGATCTGTTCTTATTTTAACATTTTTTTTCAAGCATTTAGCTTCTCAGCAACTAAACAGTGACGAGTACTTTCTGTTTGAGTTTTTGAAGAAAATGGGTTTAACATCATCCTCCAAAGTTGACAATTTTTCTTCTTTTGATTCTGTTTGTTCATGGAAAGGGGTTTTCTGTGATGCCAACAAAGAACATGTTTTAGAGTTGAAGTTTTCTGGCATTGGTCTCACTGGTCCTATTCCTGAAACCACTTTAGGCAAACTTAGCAAGCTTCAAGCTTTGGATCTTAGCTTCAATAAATCACTGCTTTACCTTCAGATTTTTGGAATTTGACCTCTCTCAAGCCTACTGGGTTTTGATAATGATGGAAAGAAGTCATTTTTTTTTTAAATAAATAAACCAATTCTTATTGATCTCATGTTTTGGAATAAATAAACCAAGTTATTTTCCTGGGATCCAATTTATTATAATCTATTTTATTTTATTAAAATTTTTAATGTATTTATTTTATAATTTTTATAAGTTTAGGAAAACTATTAAAATTTTCATATATATTGTGGAGGAATATATAAATAATGAGATAATTTGATAAAACCTTCAATAGTAGGTAAAATTAATTGGTCCAGCATGAACCAAAACATGTAGAGGTCCAAGCTAAATGGACCCTAGTTTTCTTCACTGCTACTGCTTTTTTTCTTTCTCCCGTATCTCACGCACGCGACACTCATCAAAGGAACCAAAACTTCGCTGCTATATTTGTAGCTATTATCTAATTAGGGATTTTATATCTTTACTTATAAATAAACATGGGCCAAGCCCAATAAATCTCTTTTATCCAATAAATATATAAATAGCAAAGTGATAGTATAAATAAAAAAATTTCCAAAAAATAAAATTGATAACCCATTAAATAATAGACTTTAGTTACATCATAAATGATAAACTCATGTATTATTAAATAATAATATTATTATAAATTTTAATAATATTAATTTTCTAATTAATTTCTAATATTACTAAACTACCCTCAATTTTAATGAAAAAATCTTGCAACTATACCACCTTACTTAATTAAAATTAACTGGAATTAGTGTCAACTATATAATAAAATCAAACGACAATGTATTGCATATACTACTAATAATTATAATAAAAACATGCGTCTTGAACAATTTATCACTAGAATTAATAAGAAACAAAGCACATGATTCATAATAATAGATCTTCTTAACTGAGTATTATTTTCTATATATTACAATATAAAATGCATCTAAATAAAATCATATAATTAATAAATAAATTCCTATCATCTATGTTAATTTTAATTCTAAAATTTAAAAAAATATTTCTCAATAATTAAATGTGCATACTGAAGAAATTCAAATATCAGAGAATATCATACATAGAAAGATAAAGCATGTAATTAAATTGAAATAGATAATTTAGATATATAAATTAGATGTAAAATTTATATTAGTTGGCATATTTACTTTAATAATTAGTTGAACTTTTTAACCTTTAGGCCTTTTAATTTTATTATGCATTATTAGCATTATATATGTGGTCTTATTAAGACATTTAAAATTACCCAAAATGAATGAAGAAATTGTGTTTTAATTTTGTTCTCCTTTCTTTTTTAAAGAGTATGCAATTAGATTTAAATAGATAATTTAGTTGTCTCCTCTACTATCTCATCTCATTCCTCTTCTTGGTTGATCTTTATTTTTTATCAAAGAAAGGTGGTTTATGGCCAATTTTTTATCCTTAATCACCCATATAAGTGCAACTATGATCAATTATTTTGGCGGTGTCAATGTTATAGCTCTGAAAGCATACGTATTTCAGATACCTCAATTTTGTTATAGGCTTTATCTCATTTGTAGATATTTTGCCGTATTATGCTATTAACCTAGGTGTTGTGAGTTTCTTCACAGATTCAAACTTTTTGATTTTAGCGACTTTGAATTGTAATATTCTGGATCTATGTAATCTCTTTTAGTTTGAATGAATGAATATCGTTTTTTAGTAAATAAAAAAAAATGATATTTAGGCTAGTCAGTTGAATAGATTATGTTTTTAAAATTGAGTTCAAAGGTCTTCCTTACCTTAGATTAGGTTACTGTCCTCTCACCCTAAATTAATTTATAAAAAAAAATGGATTGGTGTCTATTCTATCAAGTACTTAGACATGCACACAAACCAAACAAAATTGTAATTAAAATTAAGATTATTTCGTCCCAAAATTAAAAGATAGTCTTAAGTTAATTTTGTAGGTGGAAAATGCACAAGAAATGGAGGAGGTGAATTGTGTATTCGATTTTTAAGAAATTTATGGGTTTACTCTCACTAGAGGATGGTTATAATATTGCTCACATACTTGACACAACTAGAATGATATTACAATTGAGTGCTAAATAAAGTCTAAGTAATTTATGATTGATATTCAGTTCGCATGAATTTTTTTTTCTTCTTGCTTCGTGTATAGTTCCTCAAGTGGTGAGTACCTTTTATAAATGGCAATTGTTTGAGCTTTTCAAATTGCTTCTTCTTCTTCTTCTTCCAACGTTCAGATTTTTTGATTCTAGTTACTTCAATTTTCTAATCTTCCTATTGCATTCAAATCTAATGATCGTTGCTTTGATTTATGTCCAGATGCTTAATCGATTGTTGCTTTGAATTTGTTTTTTGTTTTTTAGCTTTGAATTTTCTGATCGTTGTTTGACAGTTGCAAAAATTCAATTCTTGATCGTTGCTAGACAGTTACTGAGATTCAATTCTTGATCGTCGTTTGACGGTTACTGACATTCAATTCTTGATCATCGTTTGATGGTTACTGACATTCAATTTTTGATCGTTGCTTTGATTTCAGGATGTTCTATCTTTGATTGTGCATATCTGTTGTCGTGAATTTGAATTGGACCGTTTCTATTTGATGAGATATTCAATTCGGTGCAATTAAAAATGTAACTAATGGGCAATTTAATCCACTCAAGTGTGAATAAAAATGTAACTGCTTGGACATTTGAATCTTTAGTATCAGAATCAGAGGCAGTGAGCCTTCATCAGATTATGTTTTTTAGTCGTGTGTAGAGCGTGTGTCTTTAGAGTCAACTTCCAGAGTCACGACTTTTATTACAGTCATAGCCGTTAACTTTTTCTTGAATCATTGACTTTTTCATGTTGCTTTTACTTTTACATGTTGTATTGACTTTTTCATGTTATGTTGACTTTTTCATGTTGTGTTGACTGTTTCATCAAAGGCATTGACTTAGAGGAAAAGGCATATCCATATAGGCATCTCTTTTGGAGACAACGAAGGGCGCGTGTTGTTCCTTTCCTCTAATCCGTCCTTTTATTCCATGTGCTCTTAATCTGGTTGCTTCCCCTAATGCACAATTCAACATAGAGAAGGGCGCGTGTTATTGCTTTCCTTTGATCTGTTTGTTTCCTCTAGTGGTATCTTCTGGTGATATCCTCTGGTGGATGTGTTTCATCTGATTGGAGGCACTTTCTCTGATCATGGGCGCTTCTAGCTTATTTCCTAGATACTCAATTAAACTATTAGTGCATTAAATTGTTCCCACAAAATACTTTTTGTGATCATCAAAACAAGGTAATGATTTGTTCTCCAAACCATCCTGATTCTAACAATCTCCCTCCTTTTGATTATGATAAAACATCTATTTTTATGAACATTTTAACAAAGATAATAAAGCATAATATATAACAATAAAGCTTAAGGCTCCCCCTAACTCTAAGCATATTTAAAAATAAGAGTAATGTTATTACTGTTAAAAGAACTCCCCCTATTTGAAGGTTTCAAATAAGAGAAAATTGGGGTTGTTTAAAATTGTTCTCCAAAACTATTCTTCCTCTTCTTGTCATCAGACAAAATGATTGATTCTATCATACTTATTACACAAATAGACTTACATAAATATTTCAGAGTATATAAGTAATTGGAGCATAGCTTTTATATATATATATATATATAACTTAGAAATTCTATAATGTCATATCAAAGGCAAAAGCAAATCAGAATCATTATTCAATTATAGAAACAATATTCATATTTTCTTTTATACACATAAACCTTTCTGCAGTAAGGGGTTTTGTTTGAATGTTTGCCCACTGATGCTCAGTCTCAACAAACTTAATATCTAAAGTTCCTTTTTGGAAAAAGTCTCTTATGAAGTGATGTTTTATTTCTATGTGTTTAGGCCTAGAATGCAAAATTGAATTTTAAGTTAAGCATATGGCAGAAGTGTTATCACATAATATAGAAATTTTAGTCTTATAAAGTTTGTAGTCTTCTAGCCGATGTTTCACCCATAGGAGTCGAGTACTACATCCTGCTACATGGATGTATTCTGCTTTTGTTGTTGACATAACAATGGTGCTTTATCTCTTGTTGGACCATGATGTCATATTGCCACCTAGGAAAGTGCAGTTTCCACTCGTGTTTTTCCTTAAAGTCTGTCTTTTGCATAGTCAGCATCACAGTATCCCACTAACCTGTACCCAGAAGATTTCTTATAAAATAAACCAAGGTTAGTAGTACCTTTTAGGTATCTAAAGATCCTTTTAACTACTGTTAAGTGGGATTCTTTTGGATCTACCTGAAATCTGGCACACACACACTAAACATAATATTAAGCCTAGATGTAGTTAACTAAAGTAAATAACTTATCATGCCTCTAAATTGTTTTTGAACAACCTTCTTGTCTAACTAATCTTTGTCTAGTGAGCAGGTTGGATGCATTGGAGTGCTCATTGGTTTGCATTCAACCTTCTTGAGAAGTTCTTTTGTATACTTAGTCTAATGAATCAAAACTCCATTTTTCTTTTGTTGAATCTGAATTCCTAAGACGAACATCAGTTCTCTCATCATGCTCATTTGGAATACCTTTCCACTGGAGCAAATGTCTCAGTGTAGTCAATACCTTCTTGTTGACTATAACCTTGAGCTACTAGTCTAGCTTTTATTTGTTATTACTTCTTCTTTTTCATTCAGCTTATTTCTAAACACCCACTTTATTCCTTTAGGCTTCTTATCTTCGGGTCTTGGAACAAGATTCCAAACACTATTTCTCTTGAATTCATTCAGTTCTTCCTGCATTGCCAGAATCCAACCATTGTCTGATAAAGCTTCATCTACAGAGGTTGGTTTAATATGAGATAATAGACCATAAAATGACACGCAGTGTTCACTATGAATTATGTAGGAGATCATTCTCTTCACAGAAGTTATCCAGACTCTGTTCTGAACATAACACGCAGTGTTCACTTCTTCTGCCCAAAAGTGTTTTGCATCATTCATTTCATTAATCATGGTGTGTGCCATTTCTTAAAGATACCTATTTTTCCCCTCTAAAACACCATTATGTTGAGGTGTTCTAGGAGAAGAAGAATTATGTAGCAGATCATTCTCTTCACAGAAGTTATCAAAAAAATGAGTTTTCAAACTCACCACAATGATCACTACGAATTGTTGTGATTGAAAGGCATTTTTCATTTTGCACTTGCTTATAGAAGGTAGTGAATACCTTGTGTGACTCATCCTTGTGTCTTAGGAATTTTACACATGTCCATCTAGTGTAATCATCAACAATAACAAGTCCATATTTTTTTACCATTGACAGAGGCAATTTTAACTAGACCAAACAAATATATGTGTAAAAGCTCAAGGGGTTTTGTTGTGGAAACAAAGTTTTTTGAAGAAAAAGAAATCTAAGTTTGTTTTCCTTTATGACATGCTTCACAAAAAACTTTTGATTTGTACTTGAGATTTGGCAGCCATCTAACCAGTTCCAATTTGCTCAATTTAGAGATTAATCTCAAATTAGCATGCCATAATCTCTTGTGCCAAGTCAGTTATTCCTCATTAACAGACATAAGACACTTGACCTCTTGTTTTTCTAGATTAAAAAGATTTCTGTACAAGTTATTCTTCCTTTGACCAGTAAAAAGTAAAGCCCCATCAGTTTGATTGATTGCCCTACAAGACTTTTGATTGAAGACAACGTCATAACCATTGTCGCTTAATTGAGTTATGCTTAGTAGGTTATGCTTCAGTCCTTTGACAAATAAAACATTTCTAATAAAGGGTGAAGAGCCATTACTAGTTGTAGTGGAACGTGTTATCCTTCCTTTCTGGTTGCCTCTAAAGCTTACCATTCCTCCTTTCTTCATAATCTATCATGTGTCGTGAGCATCCACTATCTAGGTACCATGATTGGTGTTTTAATCTTACTGCTAAGGACATCTGCAAGAGGAATTATTTTGCTTCTACTTAGGCTCATCCTCTGATAGTTCAATTTCATGAGATCGGAGGGAGATCATTAATTCTTCTAGAGGCAGATTGTTCAAGTCTTTAGCTTCTTGAATAGAAGTTACTTAAGGTCTCCATTAAATTTCCTCCCATTGCCTCATCACCATAGTTAGACATACTTGAAAGGTGGAAAATGCACAAGAAAAGGGGGTTTGAATTGTGTATTCGGTTGTTAAGAAATTTATGGGTTTACTCTCATTAGAAAATAGTTACAATATTACTCACAAACTTAGCACAACCAGAATAATATTACAATTAAGTGCTAAATAAATTCTAAGTAATTTATGATTGATGATTGATTGATATTCAACTCGAATAATTTTTTCGTTGTTCTTGCTTCGTGTATGGTTCCTCTAGTGGTGAGAACTTTTTATAGATGCCAACTGTTTGAACTTTTCAAATTGCTTCTTATTCACTTTTCTAATATTCTTGTTGCATTCAAATTCTAATGATTGTTGCTTTGATTTGTGTCCAGATGCTTAGTCGATCGTTGCTTTGAATTTTTTCTTTGTTCTTGAGCTTTGAATTTTCTGATCGTTGTTTGACGGTTGCTAAAATTCAATTCTTGATCATTTCTTGACGGTTATTGACATTCAATTCTTGATCGTCGTTTGACGGTTACTGACATTCAATTCTTCATCATCTTTTGATGGTTACTAACATTCAATTCTTGATTGTTGCTTTGATTTCAAGATGTACTATCTTTGATTGCACAGATCCGTTGTCGTGAATTTGAATTGGACCATTTCTATTTGATGAGATATTCAACTCAGTGCAATTAAGAATGTAACTAAGTGGGCACTTAAATCCATTCAAGTGTGGACAAAAGTAACCGGTTGTACATTTTAATCTTCAGTATCAAAATTAAAGGCAATGAGCCTTCATCAGATTCTGTTTCTGAGTCGTGTGTAGAACGTGTCTTTAGAGTCAACTTCCCGAGTCACGACTTTTATTACAATCAGAGTCGTTAAATTTTTCCAGAGTCATTGACTTTTTCATGTTATGCAGACTTTTCATGTTGTGTTGACTTTTTCATCAAAGGCCTTTCCTCAGAGTCAAACGCTTGCTTTTGTTAGAGGCAGGGTTTAATATTTAGAGTCAGAAGTAGTATGAAGTTCAAAGTCAGACCCAATCATATTCTGATGTTGAATTACCTGCTAGAGGCAACTTAGTAGAGGCATAGTCAACATTCTATGTGAGAGTCAGATGCTTGCCTCAAAGTTGCTTTGTTGGAGGCAGCTTATGGGAGCATGTTGCACTTGACTTTAGAGTCTTATCTTCAGAGGTAAGACCTTGGAGTCAGATCCTTAGACTTAGTTACTTAGAGGCAGACGCAGATCCTTAGAGACATCTACTTTGGAGATAGCGAAGGGCACATGTTTTTCCTTTCCTCTGATCCATCATTTTATTCCATTTCCTCTTAATCTGGTTGCTTCCTTTGATGCACAATGCAACACAACGAAGGGCACATGTTGTTCTTTTCCTATGATTCGTTTGCTTCTGATTGCTTCCTTTCCTCTGATCTGTTTGATATTGATTGTTTCCTTTTCTCTAATTCGTTTGCTTTCTTAGGTGGTATTCTTTGGTTGTATCCTCTGGTGGTACCATCTGGTAGTATCCTCTAGTGGCGTCCTCTGGTAGTATCTTTTGATCCTTGGCACGTCCTCTAATCTTAGGCGCTTCTAGCTTATTTTCTGCACACTCAATTAAATTATTAGTGCATTAAATTGTTCCCACAAAATACTTTTCGTTATCATCAAAACAAGGTAAGAATTTGTTCTCCAAACCATCCTGGTTCTAACAAATTCAATGACCAAAAGACTAATATGATATGGTTCAACCTTGTCATAAACCTTAAGACCACAAAAATTGTCATTAACTTACTTGTCTTCTCCTTTCAATCAATGACCCTGTCACTCTTGAAGCTTCTTAATTGTCACCCTTCAATCAATGCCAAATCGCGCACGCATGTCTATGAAAAAGTGAACTAACAATTCCTTTTGTAAGAGAAATATAGTTAAACAAAAATTGATGTATTTAGTCAATATATGGACCTAATACATCCACTTTTATCGACTCAACTATCTTTTAGCGAATAACAATTCCTTTTGCGGAGTATTTCTACAAATTTCAATTATTGGAACCACTATGAGACTAATATTTACTCAAATGTATAGGTTGTAGTCCAACATTTTCACCTATTTCAAATAACTTTGTTTGAGAATTTGTGTATGTAATTTTAGTTAGTGAGTTGGGTAGATTAATGTTATGTCTGATTTAAGTAAATAAAATGAGAAAATAAAAATTAAAAAAATAATATTAAAAAATAAAAATATTTTATTATTTGATTGATTAAAAGAAATTAAGTTTAAGTTATATGATTTATGTCCTCATATTTGATTGGGTAGAAAATGAATAAAAAAGGTATATTTATAAAAATGACATATTTGTTTACCCCTAAGAATAAAAAATTTGATAGCTCAAAATAGTAAGCAGTCAAATTTGAGGGTAAAATAATTTACCATAGCCAAAGTAAGGTCAGGTGTACCAAGAAGCAGCCAAATGTGAGTTAGTTGAATCTTTCTCAAGCCTACAAATGTTTGTTCTAAACAAGTTGGTTTTCCTCTTGTGATTTTGATGTTAACAAAGGTATTTTATAATGACAATTTTTTTGGACTAATGGCTTCATTAAGTGTGTAACAATTAGAACAAGAAAATCAGAGGAAAGTACTAAAGGAAGCGACCAGAGGAAGGTACCAGAGGAAGCGGTCAAAGGAAGTCACTAGAGGATTAGATGATAGGAACACAAAAGCATATGAGTGCCTTTGAACATATGCCTCTTAAAGCAACATGCATATGAAGAGTTTATATCAAGCTATCATTAACTCTGAAGAGATTGTTCAAGCCATGCATTCAAAGTTCATATTTTGCAAATAAAAAGGTTGCCTCTGATATGCAGCCTCTGATGTTGCACTAACTCTGATGATTCAACAATGTGATTTTCCCAAAGCCACTAATTCTAAGTCATGCAATTTTGCCTCTGACTTTTATTATTCAAGAAACACAACATCTCACTCCAACAAGAAAGTCAATGGCTCTGTTGGAAAGTCAACGACTCTAATTGAAAGAATTCATTCTAAAGAAAATACTTAGCTGAATAATTTTTTTTGAATATTCCAGAACAAGCCTGAATCCATTCGCCTTCCAATCAATCAAGATTACAAAGGAAGATTCGGGTGAAGAAGTTTTTTAACACAATATGAAATTAGATACGATTCAGAATTATAATAGAAGGAAATCTCTAACCAAAGTGAAAATGAGATATGACCAAAATAATGTTCACAAGAAGATATGGTCAATATATTGTTCACATAATGATATAGCCAAAATATTGTTCACAAGAAGATATGGTCAAAATATTCTTCACAACTAGATATGGTCAAAATATTGTTCACAAGAAGATATGGCAAAAATATTGTTCAGAAGAAGATGTAGTAAAAAATATTGTTCACAAGAAGATATGCTTAGAATTTGCTCACAAGAAGATATGCCCAAAATTTTCTCACAAGAAGCTATGCTCAGAATTTGTTTACAAGAAGATATGTTCAAAATATTGTTCACAAGAAGATATGGCAAAAATATTATTCACAAGAAGATATGTTCAAAATTTTTTCACAAGAAGATACATTCAGAATTATTCACACGAAGATACACTCATAATTATTCACAAGAAGAAACACTCATAACTATTCAAAAGAAGATAGACTCATAATTTGTTCACAAAAAAATACATTCTGAATTTTTTTAGAAAAAAGATATGATCCAGATTTTACAAGGACAAAAATGAAACCCTAATCTATTCTATAAATAGATACTTAAGGTTGAAGAAGAAATCACAAAATCATTAACTCAGAAATCCATATAATTCAAAAAAACTTTTGAGAGCTCAAATTTCCTAAGTATTCAAAGTTCAAAGGTGTAAGTTCTAGAGAAACACTTGCTCAAGTAATTATTTTCTAAGTGTTTTAGTGTGAGAAATCAATTGTAACAATCTGCTAAGTTGAAGAAGAACACAATCCATTCCAAACTTGTGTAGCCCATCCCGATAGTGGCTTTAGTGTTCCTTAAGAAATCTGTGGTTTTTAGGTTGTGTTGAGAAGACTTGACTTGTAAGGTCAAGGTGTAGTTGCCTTCAACAATCTTTGGTTTTTAGGTTTTTGGAGAAGGCTTGACTTGTAGGTTCAAGGTGTTTGCTTTCCTCAAAAAGTTTGTAGGTGTCATGTTGTTTTGAGAAGACAAACTTATAGGGTCTGGTGCCGTGTAATTCAAGGATTCGATTTAGTGGTTAAATCCTTCTAAGTGAAGGGGCTAGATGTTGCTACCGAGTTGGTGTTGAATTAGGATAAATCCGCTTGTGTCACTTTAGTTCTGCTCTCTTTACTTTACTGTTGCATATGATTACTGTTTAACCCCCTTCTCGTGTTTGCACCTTCAATTAGCATCAAGAGCCCGATCTCAAGGTTGAGCACTTTACAGTGTTTGAGGAAAGATCCAATGATTCAACATGTTTGTATTCGATGAAGAAGCCTCTGGTGGAAACATCAACATACCACCTCTTTTTGATGAAGAAAGATTTGAGTACTGGAAGGACATAGTCATAAACTTTTTATTTCACAAGATCCTGAACTTAGGGACTCAGTGGAAGATAGATACACTACTCCAACAAATACCGATGGCACTAAAATTCCAAGGAAAGAGATGGATGTTGAACAGAAGAAGATGAACAAGATGCATCACAAGTCTAGAACCTTCATGATAAATGCAATCATTTTTAAGGAGTTTGACAAATACACTGACAAAGAAACAACAAAGAGCATCTATGACAATTTGGTTCTAAATTATGAAGGAAGCAAGCAAGTTCAAGAAGCAAAAACCAACCTCTTAATAAGAAAATATGAACTATTTCAGATGGAAGAAGATGAGGACATTGAAACAATATTTTCCAACCTCTGATCTCAAGATTAAAGCTTCTTGAAAAGAGTTATACTACTGTTGATCATGTGAAGAAAATTCTTAGGAGATTGCCAAGCAAGTGGAGACCTAAGATTACAACCATTGAAGAAGCTAAGGATCTGAATACTCTTTATAGGAAGAACTGATTAGTTCCTTGAGATCACATGAAATTGAACTTGCAGAGGACGAGCACAACCACAAGTAGAAGACTTTGGCTTTCAAATCCAAGCAAAAGAAGGCTCTGAAGGTAACATCAGAATCAGAGGAAAATGATTCAGATGACTAGAATATAAACTCAGAGGATGAGGAGCTGACTTTCATATCCAGAAAAATTTAGAGGATGTGGCACAACAGAAAGAAGCCATTCCCTCAAAGAAATTCTAGGTAGTCCAACAGAGAAAATGATGACAAGTCTGACAAGAAAAGCATCATCTTTTATGGACGCAATGAACTTGGGCATGTCAAGTCTGAATGTCGAAATATGGAGAAAAAAAAAGGGAAACATCTTCTTGGGTCTGGAGTCTTTCCTCTAATGTTTCCTTTTTTTTTTCTCCATAATTCGAGATTCAGACTTGACATGCCCTAGTTCATTGCGTCCATAACAGATGATGCTTTAATGGCTCATACTAACTCTGAATCCAAAACTGATCATAATTCTGACTCAGATTCTAGAAGTGAATAATCAGATGAAGAAAATGAGGTACTTTCTGACCTAACCTGGTCTAAATTAATTAAATTCATAAATGATTTCTTAAATAAAAACAACAATTTGTCTCTAAAACTGAAAACACATAGGAAAGTAAATGCAAACCTTACTAAAGATATTAATGTTTTAAAAAAATGAAAGTGTTGAGCTTAAAACATAAAATACAACTCTGTAAGATAACCATGTCTCAAAACATTTTCAAAAATTGTGATACGTAATCCTAATAATTATGAAGTAGCATTCCAAAAATTTCTTACTAATAGTATAGAAAAAACCAAGTATGCTTCTGTGATTTATGGAGTTAGTAGAAATGGTAAAAGAGGTCTAGGATACCAAGAAATAGTAACTAAGTCTAAACTTATCAAACCTGGTGTTATATGTACTATTTTCTCCAAGAAAGTTCACTCAAAAATATCGTGTCCAATGGTAAACACAAGAAGAGACAAGAAACCTTTCAAGACTAACAAACCAGGACCCAACCAAATTTGGGTACCTAAGAACAAAATTATATATGTTGCAGATGTTTTCAGCAACCAAGTTGAAACACCAGTCATGGTACTTGGACAGTGATGCTCGTGACATATGAAGAGAGAAAAGTCTATGTTCCAAGACCTAACTTTGATCAAAGGAGGCACAATAACTTTTGGAGGAAAGCAGAAAGGTCAGATCATTGGACACATCACAATTGGTAATGGCACTTCTCCTTCCATTAATGATGTTTTGTTTGTTAAAGGTGTTAAATATAATTTATTAACTATTAGTCAATTAAGTAATAATAACTATGATATTATATTTAACCAAAAATCATGCAAAACAATTAGTCAAAAAGATGGATTTGTACTATTTACATGTCAAAGGCAAAATAACTTATATAAGATAAATCTATTTAGCTTAGAGAAACAAGATGTTAGGTGTCTCATGTCAGTAAATGAAGAAAAATTAATTTGGCACAAAAGGTTAGGTCAAGCAAACCTAAGATTAATCTCAAAATTGAATAAACTCCAAGTTGTTTGAGGTCTACCTAAGCTTAGCTACAAAACTGAAATTATGTGTGAAGCTTGTCAAAAGGGAAAACAGACTAAGAACTCCTTTACCCCTAAGAACTTAGTCTCTACCTCCAAACCCTTTGAACTCTTACATGTAGATCTCTTTGGGCGAGTGAAAACAGGCTTAGTAAATGAAAAGAAATATGGGTTTGTAATAGTAGATGATTACACAAGGTGGACTTGGGTAAAATTCTTAAGAAATAAAGATGACTACCACAAAGTGTTTATTGCATTTTGCAAACAAGTAATGAATGAAAAATGTCTTAGGATTATAACAATTAGAAGTGATCATGGAGGAGAATTTGAAAAAAAAGTTCTTTGAAAGTTTTTGTGATGAGAGTGGAATCTCATACAACTTCTCATCTCCTAGAACACAATAAAAAAAGGGAGTTGTAGAAAGAAAGAATAGACCCCTTCAAGAAATGGCTAGAACCATGTTAAATGAGATGGATTTTGCAAAACATTTATGGGTAGAGGCAATTAACACTGCATGCTATATTCATAATTGAATTTTAATTAGGCCAATATTGAAAAAAAACACCATATGAAACATGGAAGGGTAAAAAGCCTAATATCTCTTACTTTAAGAAATTTGGTTGTATTTGTTATATGTTAAACACTAAAGACAACATTGACAAGTTTGATCCCCGCTCACAAAAGTGTACCTTCCTTGAATACTCTGAAAAATCCAAAGCTTATAGAGTGTTCTATGGGGAAACTCAAAAGTGGAGGAGTTAATACATGTTAAATTTGAGGAAAAATAGTTTGACCATAAAAAGTCAAAAAAAGTTGAGGATATTGCAGGTTTACTGGAAGAACCCAAACAATCAGAGGATGCAAGTATATCAAAGGAAGATGACAAAACATCAGAACATGAATCTGACCAAGTTAGAAGCAGTTAAAATAACTTAGAAGTCAAAACTGGATGGAAGTACAAGTCATCCCATCTTGAAAATCTAATTAATGGAAATTACAATGATCCTTCACAGACTAGATCATCACTAAAGGACACAACCTTGTTTGGTCTACTATCATCAATTGAACCTACCTCTGTTGATGAAGCATTGGTAGATGATGGATGGATCCTTGAATGCAAAAAGAATTGAATGAATTTAAAAGGAATGATATTTAGGATCTAGTACCCAAACCAAAGAAAAAAATTATCAGAACCAATAGGGTTTTCATAAACAAGTTAAATGAAAAGGGAGAAGTTATCATAAACAAGGCCAGATTGGTTATACAAGGTTACAATCAAAAGGAAGGTATTGATTACACTAAGACATTTGCTCCAGTGGCCAAATTAGAGGCAATTCATATTCTACTCTCCTTTGCTACTTATAATAACATTACATTATTTCATATGGATGTTAAAAGTGCATTCCTTAATGGGTATATAAGTGAAGAAGTCTATGTTAAGCAACTCCTATGTTTTGAAGTTTCTGTTAAGCATGGTAATGATAGATTAAGTAATTTCTTGTTTAAAAACAATTTTGAAAGAGGACAAGTAGACATCACCCTATTTACAAAATCAATAGGAGATGACATTCTTATTATTCAAATTTATGTTGATGACATTATTTTTGGATCTAATAAGTGCATTCTTTGTCAAGAGTTTGCTAAGTTGATGCAACTTGAATTTCAAAGGAGCATGATGGGAGAACTGAAGTTCTTCTTAGCGATACAAATTCAGGAAAGTTAGAAGAACATATACATTCATCAAACCAAGTATACAAAAGAGCTTCTCAAGAATTTAAGATGAATGATTGCAAACCTATGGCTACACCAACACACCATACATGCTCACAGGAAAAAGATGAATCAAACCAGAAGGTTGACTAGAAAACATACAAATGAATGATTGGATCACTTCTGTACCTTACTGCTTCCTGACCTTATATTTTATTTAGTGTGTGTGTGCAAGATTACAGGTTGATCCAACGGAATCTCACTTTACTATTGTTAAGAGGATCCTTAGATACTTGAAAGGTACTTCCAACATTGGATTGTTCTATAAGAAGTATACTAAGTACAAATTAAGTGGCTATTGTGATGCTGACTATGCTGGCGACAAACTTGAAAGAAAAAGCACCAGTGGAAATTGCACATTTCTTGGTGAAAACTTAATCTCCTAGTTAAGTAAGAGACAAAGCACAATTGCAGTATCAACAACAAAGGTTGAGTACATCTCAGCAGCTAGATGTAGCTTTCAATTGCTATGGATGAAACACCAATTGGAAGATTACAAAATCCTTGAGAGTAACATTCTCATAGTGTGCGATAATAGTTTTGCTACTTGCCTAACAAAGAACCCAATCCTGCATTCTAGGGCTAAGCACATAGAAATTAAACATCACTTTGTTAGGAATTTGTTCAAAAGGTTAGGTAAGATTAATCTCAAAATGGAATAAACTTGTTAAAGGTCTACCTAAGTTAGAAACAAAACTGAAAAATTATGTGTGAAACTTGTCAAAAGGGAAAACAAACTAAGAACTCTTTTATATCACTAGCTGAAGACAAATTTGAATTCATTAAGACAAATATGAACCTTACCTTTATATTTGATTATTGTTGTACTATGTCTAGATTAGTTTAGATTCATATGAGTATGTATTTTATGTTTTATCTATTCTCTTTAAAAAAATTCAAGTTTTTTTGTCTGTTGACAAAAAGGGGAGAAACATATTTTAGAACACTTTCTTTTTTGATCTGTTTATGTGGGGAGAGAAATTGTATGCATGTGGAGAGAAAAGAAATGTAAAACTACTTAGACTTAGGGAGAGCCTTAAGTCAGGGGAAGTCAAGTAATAAAAGAAAATAATATGTTATCAAATATTACAGTTTTGTTATCATCAAAAAGGGAGAGATTGATGGAACGAAGTTGATTTTCTTCTTCTGATTTTGATGTTAACAATGGTATTTTATGAGAACCATTTGTTTGGAATCATGGCTTTATTAAGTGTGCAGCAAATAGAACAAGAAAATAAGAGGAAGGTACCCAGAGATAGGTGCTAAGAGAAGCTACCGGATAAATGTACCTGAGGAAGGTACTAGAGAAAGTCACATAAGAATAAGATCAGAGGAACACAAAAGCATATGCGTCTGCCTCTGAACATATGCCTCTAAAAGCAACATGCCTCTAAAAGCAACATGCCTCTGAAGAGTTTATATCAAGCTATCATTAACTATCAAGCTATCATTAACTCTGAAGAGGTTGTTCAAGCCATGCATTCAAAGCTCATATTCTGCTAATCAAAAGTTGCATCAGACTCAAAATGTTGCCTCTGATTTGCAGCCTCTAATGTTGCACTAACTCTAATGATTCAAAAATGTGATTTTCCTAAAGCCACTAATTCTAAGTCATGCAATTTTGCCTCAAGAAACACAACATCTCATTCCAACAAGAAAGTCAATGACTCTGATGGAAAGTCAACAACGACTTTAATTGAAAGCATTCATTCTACAGATAAGACTTAGCCAAATCAGAATTTTGGAGTATTCAAGAACAGGCCCGAATCTATTCCTGAACCAATCAATAAAGAGTATGAAGGAAAATTCACGTGAATAAGTTTTTGAACACAATCTGAAATTAGATACGATTCAAAATTATAAATGAAGGAAATCTTTGACCAAGGTGAAAAGAAGATATGGTCAAAATATTGTTCACAAGAAGATATAGTCAAAATATTGTTCACAAGAAGATATGGCCGAAATATTGTTCACATGAAGATATGGTCAAAATATTGTTCACAAGAAGATATGGTCAAAAATATTGTTCACAAGAAGATATGGTCAAAATATTGTTGACAAGAAGATATGGTCAAAATATTGTTCACAAGAAGATATGGTCAAAATATTGTTCACAAGAAGATACACTCGAAATTCTTCATAAGAAGATACGCTCAGAATTATTCACAAGAAGAAACACTCAAAATTATTGACAAGAAGATACACTGAAAATTTCTCCACTAGAAGATACATTCAGAATTTGTTCACAAGAAAAATATGATCCAGATTTTACAAGACTAAAGAAGAAAGCATAAACTCATAAACTCTAAAATCCATACAATTCAAAAAAACTTTTGAGAGCTCAAATTTCCTATGTAATCAAAGTTCAAAGGTTTAAGTTCTAAAGAAGCACTTGCTCAAAGAATTATATTTTAAGTGTTTTAGTGTGAGAAATTAATTGTAACAATCTGCTTAGTTGAAGCAAAACACAGTCTGTTCCAAACTTGTGTAACCCAGCCCGATATTAGTTTTAGTGTTCCTCAATCAATTTGTGGTTTTTAGGTTGTGTTGAGAAAACTTGACTTGTAGGGTCAAGGTGTAGTTGCCATCAACAATTTGTGGTTTTCAAGTTGTGTGGAGAAGACTTGACTTGTAGTGTTAAAGTGTTTGTTTGCCTCAAAAAGTCTATAGGTGTCAAGTTGTTTTGAGACTACTGACTTGTAGGGTCAGGTACATGTAATTCAATGATTTGAATTAGTGGTTAAATCCTCTAAGTGAAGGAATTGGATGTAGCTACCAAGTTTGTGGTGAACCAGGATAAACATGTTTGTGTCACTTTACTTCTGCACTCTTTACTTCATTGCTGCCTCTAATTACTTAAGTCTGATTGCTACTGCATCTTTTTAGTTAAAATCTCTAAACCCGAACCAATTCTTCAATAAACAATTAAAAAGAATCCAACTTAGACAAACACAATTCAACCCCCTTTTCGTTTTTGCACCTTCAATGTCAACAAAAGTTGCCAAAGTTTACGAATAGGTCAAAATTCGGTTGAAGTTGATAATTTAGCAGTTACGTTCGTATTCTACTTTCTTGGCGCCACTAACACTCAACACAGAGGCACAATTTTATGAAAAAGCACGAGCAGATATTTCCAATGAGACATGCCAAGAAGATAAGAAAAACGAGCTTGTCGTGGGGCACCACGCGGAAGTTATCACACATTACCCGCGTAATTTGTCAAGTAAGGCTACATTTCTCTAGACCACAACTTATGACCATTAGTTAATTCTCTCATACGCGGAAGTTATCACACATTACACGCGTAATTAGCCGAGTAAGGCTACATTTCTATAGGCCACAACTTATGACCATTAGTTTTGCCTATAAATAGTACTTGTAATATTTTTAGATACACTCAATCAATCAAACAAGCTTTTTACGCATATCTATCATTTTTATCAGTTTATTTACTTTAGGCACTCTTTAGTTCAGTAGCTTAAACACAAACACACTATATTTAACACTCTTTAGAGTAGTTAAAAAATCCATAGTCAAAGGACATAATTCCTTTTCCAGTGTAATCATTTATAATAAAAGGGAATCATAGTTGAGAACAGTTAACCAATTCTTCGGTGAATTCTTAATCCCAACAACAATCTCAAAAGTTCTTTTTAAAAAGTATTGATACTTCCATTCATTATTCACTATGTTTTCCTTCCTTTCCCCTTGATTTTACATTCATCAAAATTTATTTAGTTGACAGTTCCTATCAAATGAAAAAGAAAAAGACTTGCATACCCCAGAATATAACAATTACTTGTTAGTTGTGATTTATATTATTTTCAAGCATAATTAAAGATATATCTAGGAGTTATATACAACTGCATTTCATGAACTACCTAGTGTCTTAATAAATGTTGTTAAAATTGTTTTCAGGCTTCCCCTATTATTGCTGTTGAAGATAAAAAGAACTGCTATAAAAGCCTATATAGGCTAGAACTTTTAAGAAGGGATAAGAAATATAGTTGTGGTTTTGGCATAAATGAATTCACAAACCAAGGATTAATAAAAACACCACACAAGTGGAAAATAAATTCCTATAGAGTAAGCACCTTGGACACAAATTCCAAGTCTAATAACAGAATCTGTTAATCAGTTACTTGTATTTTATTTTTATTTTGGTTCCTTTTCACTGCAAAGACTTTTGGAATCATTCACAAATCAATTATTTAATTCATACCACATTTCTTACCTTTTCATATCATAAAACAACAAGATAACAAATAACTGATATAAGAAATAAAAAAAGTAAAATCAAATATCATCAAAGTTATGGAGCAATGATTCAAAGAATTTCAGTTTGAATCTTTGTTAAAACAATCATTTATTATACTTTATTTTTCTCCAATCAAACTCTAAATTAACAAAAGAGTTAAAACAAAATAAACATGAACCCACAAATCAATTAATGAAATCATTCATTATTTCTTCTTTCTTCATATCATAATACAATAAGATAACAAAGAACTAAGATATATATATATATATATATATATATATATATATATATATATATATATATATATATATATATATATATATATATATATATATATATATATATATATATATATATATATATATATATATATATAAAAGAAATCAAAGAAAACCAAGTTTATGGTTGAATCGTTCGAGAGAATCTGCGTTCAAATCTTTACTAGCACAATTATTGGTCATACTTTACTTATCTCTCAATCAAATTATGTATTACCAGAGTTATTTCCTTTAGACCAAGATGGTTAATACAAAAAAAAAGATAACATCAAATTTATTTTATTTTCTGCAAGTTGGATACAAAACTTGATGCAGCAAAACCAGCAGAACCACCAACAACACTGAACAAAGCAACCACAACCTGCAATCCAACTTCTCCAAAGTTGTCTTCAGGAACAAGGTAAACAATCAAAGGTCCTAAAAGAAGTAAAACAAAGCTGAGTGTGAAAAGTGACCCTGGTGTTGTTGGATCAGTAGCAGCAGACAACACACCAAGTTCTTCTGCTTTTGAGAGGAGTCCAAGTTTCTCTATTGTTGAAAGAGAGAATCCAAATTTCTCTGCTGCTGATAACAACCCTGCTTTCTCTGCTTTTGTTAATAGTTTGAGTTGCTCCATTCTTGTGAGGAGTTTTATGGGTGGTGTGGATGTTGTAGCACTCCTAGGCTGTTCACCAAGTGGGAATACATTTGAACTCTGCATTGTGCTTGTGGCTTAGTAACTTTAAAAAATATAACTTTTGACCCCAAAAAACATTTTTACATGGTTTTTTTAACTAGATATGAATTGTCAAAAAAATTCAGGTCCAAACTTGCTTTGTTAACTATCAAGTGCGCAGACACGATATTGATACAGATTCGTCAATATTGATAATAATTTGAGATAAATGAATTAATTGAATATAATCAAATGTCGATATTATGTCGATATCGGTCACCAACACGTGTCGGACACCGAGACACACTTTCTATTAGAAATATTGGTGCTACAAATATCACAAGTTTTTTTAGCTTTTGCCTGGCCCATTTGAAGGTTTGGATTGACTTACTATTAAGGTGAAAATCTCTAAGTCGAACTCAGTTTTAATTTAAAAGTGTAAGTTTAATTTGTTTATAAGACATAAATCTGTTTTAGCTAAAATACATTTTCATTAATAAATGGCCATGATTTTTTTAATTGGAAGGTCTAAATTGCATTTCTAGTTTTTTTATTTATTTATTAAATATCTATTAAAAAAAATCATGACCTAACTTATTTAATTGATAAGTCTGGTTGGGCCTAAGACTAAAATAAGCTAGGCAATAATCCTCAATCAATGATGTAACTTATTCTCAGTCACCGGCCATAATCAGTGAATCACAATTTTAAGAAGTATAACTATATTATAATATTAATTAAAAAATTAAATTTGGGTTTAAATTTCTCAAGTTCTACTTAGCATAACAAGTTGCACATCTAAGCACTTATATAAATTATAAATAAAATAAAAAATTAAGATTTCTGTTGCACTGACCTTTTTAGAACCTACAGTTCTAGAGACAGAAGGCAGGGGTTTGGGAGTAGCCATGGATTTGACATGAAAAGGTGAGTTGAGAGATTTTTGTGTTGTGTGAGGAGAAACAGAGTAGAAGATAAAACTATTACTACAAATTGATGCTGAGGCCTTCATTGTCATCATCATCATAAGTTTCTTTATTTTCTTTTTCTCTTATCACTTAGCTTAGATGAACAAAAAGAGTCTCCAAAGCAATGAGTGGATGATGATGATTGATGATGAGGCAGAACCGATACCATGGATTGATTTTTCATTATTTTCATGATGACGTGTCATGAATGGTTGGTTTCTATTCTTTGTACCCTTCTCTCCCGCGATAAATATTTGTTAAGTTTTCTAAAGGAAAAATTTGTTGCTTTAAAATTGTATGATTTGAAAACATTCATAATTTAATAACTAACGACCCTTTTCTAATCATAATATAGGACGTTAAAAAAATGAGTCTAATTATTATGTAATAATAGTGTAAAAAGTTTTACACAACACACCACAATGATTCATAATTGTGATTTTTGATAAAGTTATTATAAAAGTCAAATTTTTTTTAATGATTCAATAGTTGAGATTGACTGAGAGTATAAAAAATATTTATAGTATCAATGTATATAAATTAAATTCTATAAAAATTTATGTGGTTACTTAAAAACTATTTAATTGGATAAAAAATAAGAAAAAAAATTATATAAAATAATCTAAGAAGAAA
>JBBPBP010009777.1:21126296-21262511 GCA_037974735.1 Cicer chorassanicum
ACATAACAATATCAATATTTCAGAAAATACATAAATTTTTCTCTAAGTCCACATCAGTAATAGTATAATAAGAAAAAATAGAAAAACAAATTGTTTCCTAATTCTAAATTATATCTCTCTATTTGATTTCAAATATTAATTTTTGACCTAATTCTATTTTAAATATATTATAAATTTCATTAAAAGTTTATTTTTTCTTCAGTAATGATACTATATAATATTCAATTTGAAAATATTTATGGCGGAATAACCGTTATCAATAATAATGGAGGACCAATAAGTATCAAATAATTGATATTTATTGTATTGTAATTGGTAACTTATGGCACATTAATAGTATTTAGGATAAGATGGCAGCGGAGTCTGTTTTAAATATATATTAAGGTATGAATATTTACTTATTTAATTTGGTTACTTTTTATACGTATTATTTTATCAAAATAGATTTCACGATATTGTCCTTAGAAAAAATTAATTGGGTTGTAAAAAAAACAATTTAACTACTTGAAAAAGTTAAAGACATACATAACAATATCAATATTTCAGAAAATATATAAATTTTTCTATAAGTCCATATCAGTAATGGTATAATAAGAAAAAATAGAAAAACAAATTGTTTCCTAATTCTAAATTATATCTCTCTATTTGATTTCAAATATTAATTTTTGACCTAATTCTGTTTTAAATATATTATAAATTTCATTAAAAGTTTATTTTTTCTTCAGTAATGATACTATATAATATTTAATTTGAAAATATTTATGGCGAAATAACCGTTATCAATAATAATGGAGGACCAATAAGTGTCAAATAATTGATATTTATTGTATTGTAATTGGTAACTTATGGCACATTAATAGAAAAACTATGGGAAAACATATTTAGAAAGTGAATAAGAAGGAGATGTAGTTTTTAGCTGAGGTGGCAAATATTTGTATAGAAATAAGATGAGATGGCAGCGGAGTCTGTTTTAAATATATTTAATAGATTGCATAAGGGTGTTAAAATAGTTACAAGAAAAAATATATTGAATTTAAACAATTACAAATTCATAATTGGAAGAGCTACAATAGTGTAATGCAATAATAAGAGTCAGTTTCAATTTTGTTTTTAATAAAACACTAATTGTAGAGATTGTTTGAAGAAGTAGAATAGTATATGTAAAAAAAATTTATATATTGATTGTACTTTAATTTGTAACTTATGACACATTAATAGTTATACATAATATTAGATGCTAAATAATAATAATAATAATAGTAAAATGTGTATTAAAATAATAAGGAGAATTGAAAAGGAGATACCTTTTAGATATGCCACATGAGATGTTTATGTGGAAGTCTATTTTAATATATATAATAGATATATCCGTTGGGAATAGTGTCGTTGGATATCTTGACATGAAGCAATAGTACATTGAGCCATTTAAAGATTTGTACTATTCACACTACGATTCCAAGTTGTTATTGTACTTAATGGGCAATTGGACTTTATTAAAAGTGATATAAATCATTTTCATGTTCTAATGCCATGTCATTAGAGGAAAAAAATTCTTTCATTTAGAATTTTATCTTTAGACGAATATCAATAACTTAAGTCAATTTTCAATGTTAACTTATTGACCAAAGACATTGACTTTTCCAAATGATAGCTTTATCGGAAGAACCAATGCTTCCTAGAATTTCCAAAGTCATTTTCTTCATTAGAAGATATGACTTTAATCAGAGTGTTGACTTTCTCATACGCTTGATTCAAATATTAATCTTATTCTTATGATCAACAAAAGTCTTGACTCATTGAATTTTATCAGAATCAGACGATCATATTTTCACTCTTTTCTTTTGTGATCAGAAGATCATTCATTGGCTTATATATCCTTTGCTTTGACTTGGATATGAACAATCAAATGTTCATTGCAATGTCTCTCATTAATATATAATGACTTGCTCTATTAGTAAACACAGTTGTTGGTGCATTAGGTAATAATATTATTCGTGTTAATTAATACTTAGATTATTATATCTAACTTACTAATAAAGTATACTACCCTAAAATAGATAGTCATCGATATAAGTCTTATCTTTTAAATTAATCTACACATTAACAAATATAGTTAGGGATAATTGTTCTTATTGTGTTTGTTATCATCAAAACATCAATAAAAAGATAGTACTTAAAGTCACTTTAATTTGCACTAAAAATAAAGACTCTACCATAAAGATCATTTTACTGAGTTAGTACTCGTCTTATGGAATTTTGATTGCAAGAGTCTATACTTTGATACAGGTTTTGGATATCTTACTCAAAGGAAAGTTGCAAGAATTTTTTAGAGCTTGAGCAAATGATTTCAAGAGGAGTTGTAGAGTGATGACCCACTCAACTGCATTGGTTGAAAGAATAGTTGTTATAATCCTTAGGGATGTTGAATCACGAAGAACGTACCATGTTAATGATTTATGCATGGATATCATTGAAATCACAACCAAACAGACACGCAACAAAACAGGAAGGATCACACACCCAAAAAGAGACTCTTGTAAAGAACACAACATACAAATCCCGCAGAAGAACACAAACTGAAATGAAGTGAACATGAACGTGATCAGAAACAACCAGAACGCGCAAACCAACCAGATCGTGTACCAATATAACGCAAGAAGCAGATCACACGAAGGGACGAACGTGAACGTAGAATTGAAGTGAATGTTAATGTGAAGCTGGTGACGCCGGCGCCCCATTTGCTCCAAATTAGTTGTCAAACTCTAAACTTTCAGCGCCGCGGGAAACGCAAGTCTTCGATAGTTTTTTTTCTACAATTTTTTATTAATAGAAAATTATAGTAAATTAATAGGTTCGATGTAAAATATATATTTAGTATAATAAAAATAAAATTACGGAATATTAATAATTGATTGTATTTAAATGTGTGAAATAGTGAAAAAATTGATTAAATTAAAATAAAATCTTACATATAATAAATTGGTTTAATTGTAGTTTTTGTCTTTTTATTTTTACAAATTCACGAAATTGGTCCCTTATTTTAAAAGTCAATAATTTTGATATTTCCTTCAAATTTTTGAACTAAAAAGTGATTATTTAACATCTTTTGAATGATGTAGATACGATTTCATAATATAGAACCGTCTAGATGCATTAAATTATTCATATATGATTAATTAAATTAAAAAAATGAAAAAAGTTTGAAGTTTAAAGTGAAGTTTTAGAGGATTTTATTGTGATTTCATTGGTGTTAAACATTCTATATAATTGTATCTTATGCCACATTATTTAGGTCATGTCACATTGTCTTCTTTTTAGTTAAAAATTAGAATGAAGGATCAAAATTTTAAGATTTTAAAACAGGAGGGCCAATATAGTAAATTTGTAAAAATAAGGGACTAAAACTACAATTAAACCAAATAAATTAATACAATATTTCATACTAATAAAAAATAAATAAATATTATTATTTTTTTGAAATAGCCAAAATGAATATGTTATAACACTATCATATGCACAAGATGGGCCTAGAATAGCCAAAGTATCAAGACTACAATAGCAATTACTCATCCATCAAACTCCTACCAACACCCACAAAACGAAAAGGTGAAAACATCGATGATGATAAATGTAACTAAAACCTTTTACATGCATCTTTGCACATCGCCGTGATAAAAGTTTGACATTTTCAATAATTAGATTTTATCATTTCTGAATTTCCATATTTCTCAAATTATCGTCAACCAAGTTATGTTATCTTTTTGTTGAATATCTTGACCACATAAAAATAAACCATCCTATTGGTATACATGCTCAATTGCATTATTTGAAAATGCACTAGATAACCCTAACCAATTAAAAATGTCATACCACACTCATCCAAAATGATAAAAATAAAAATAAAAATAGATGGCATACTATTTAAACGCAAATCACTACACACTATTGTGAATTACTTGAAATAATTCCCTTACGAAATAAATTATCTTTTCTAGATAACCTATTTTGAAATAAACTCCAAGCAAATAACAACTCATTCGATGACACTTACAAATACTAGGCTAAATATCAAAAAGGAGGTTTTTCTACATCTACTACAATTTCTTCCCGCAACACAAAATAAGCTTTATTTATTGAATATGACCTTTCTCAAATATTATTCCATGACCATACATCTACTATATTATCCTGTAAATAAACATTAGCTAAAAGTATCCTACACTCCTCCACTAAATCCTCCTACCAATAAAAGAGACACAATTTCCACCTCCACCCTTGAACACCCTCACGACACAACAAACCTAACAAAGCAGCTACACACTCCTCTTGTTGTAAAGAAAAGATAAATTTCCTGACAAATATTTCACACAAACTCCTCCGCAACAACCAACGATCTTTCCAAAAAAAAAATATTTCTCCCATCACTAATAACTATAAATAAATTATTATCAGACCAATCTATCTAAACTCATCCACCTCTTGTCTAAATAGAATGAATATCCTTTCACCACAAGACCCCCCTCCAACATATTTATTAACAAAAACCTTAACCCAAAGACCTTCCTATTTGTTTCCAATCTCCACCATCATTTTTTCAACAGAGATATGTTAGATGCTTTTAAATCTCGCACTCCCAACCCACCTTCTTCAGAGGCAAACACAATTTATTCCATTTAACCCAATGATCCTTACGTTATACCTTGCTCCTTCTCCAAAGAATTGATTTAAAAATAGATTAAATGTAAAAAATGGTACTTGAAAGAGCCTTGAAGAAGGAAAGAAAATAAACATGTAACACCTATAAAATAGATTTGTGGAGTACTAGGTGTCCACCTTATGAAAAATTCTTTGATTTTCACCCTGACAATCTACTCTGAATCCATTCAATAACTCATATTGGCCCAAATCTTGACTCTCATAATCAATGTATCATCAGTTAGGGGCGTTCGTGATGCAATTTGAATTGGTTTTTTCGGTAAATAAAACCTTTGATTCAAAGATAAAATCACACGCTGTTCAGTTTGTTTGAATGACAAATTTAAAAAATTCAATCTAATTTAATCTAAATTGTATTGTATTTATTGAAGTCAAATTTCATGATATTTAAAAAATGAAACAATGAATCACCCCGATTGTTAAGAGCGACATCATTTTTGGGAACTTGTAACTAAACGCCCTTTCATAAAATACCTGGAAATTTTTTATATAAAAAAAACTGAAATCAAAATCTAATAGAATCTCAAACACGACTCAAATGATAGAAATTTTTATAAGATGGGTCAAAGGTGAGTGTAACTTTTAGTCAAATATAGATCCAAATATAAACAAATAATATACACGGGATTATATGAGTCGGTTCAACCACCGCTCATATTCATATGGTATTCTCGACAGACACCTAAGTAGAAGTATTGTTCAAGCAAATGTAACTCTTCCATGATGTCCAAAAAAGTGATACATAGAATCCACCCACAAGTTCGTCACTCTAAATAAATGCAGTCATTCAAAAGATCAAGTAAGTTAAATACACAAATGGTCCCCAAAATCGGCACAATGGTCGTATGCACCCCTCTAACTTGATCATAGGAACGCACTACAATATCACATGCATCTCCCACACTCTTCTCAAGTCAATAATGACATGACCCCTCCAAAAGACACATTTATCTCTCCCACATCATATATTACACACAACATACTCTTAGCATTTATCATATAAGACTCATAACACAAAAGCACAAACGAACATGATTAGCATTTATGAACACACATCAAATACATACATATGTGAGAATGAAAAATTTGGAAGGAATGTATATCTTGCAATTGTTTTCTCAGCAAAGCACAACTAACAATATCCCTTGTTCACAAACCTTCAACCAATAATATGGCTCAGTCAAAATTAAGTCCCTTAGACTTTAACTATTATTTAAAAATCACAAGGGAAATTTTCCAACTACTTGTTTTCTTGAAAATTCACACAATCATAAGACTCTAATTCTTGAGATAAACAAAATGATATCAACTTATTTTCAAACATAATTCATGGAAAACACATACTTTGTTTTCAAATTTTTGAACAAAAGTTATCTACGACCTATTTGTTTCCGTTACAGTTTTGTTTAAATATTTGACATCAAACTATCTAAAATAATTAAAATTTTCACCACCACTAATTCGGTGTCAACACTTTTAATTCATTTGCAAAAGTCAAAGAGCTGATGCTAAAACAAATTAAATTAGAAATTCTGCATCGCTAACTTAGTATCAAAAATCTCGATTCTTTTTCGAGACTTAAGTAATTATCATCATCACAATATAAAGGTTCATAAAATATTTCTTTAAGAATTACATACTAAAAAAAATATCTCAACTTTTCATATTTGTTGTAAGTTGACTCTCGATTCAGTACTTATCAGCGACTAGGGTGGACAATGTGTCGAGTAAGGAGGGTTCCGATCCAAAAATCACAATCTGTCAAAACTGCGGGTGATCTACACATACCCATTTTGTGATACAGGTAGGTCAGCTTATGGGTAGCATGGTTTGATAGGGATAAGCTCAAACAACAAATAAAAGTGCGAAAAGAAAGTGAAACGTAAGGTGTATTAATTGTACCATAACGTCATGTGGATTAAATAATTTTATAGAAAGGTATTAATTATTGCATTGAAAAGGTGCAACATGCATAGGAATTTTGAAACGGCGCAGTAGGCTTATCACTTTATGATTTATGAAACGGCGCAGTAGGCTTATCACTTTATGATTTATGAAACGGCGCATGTGTACATTCATTCTACCCAATTCACCGATTAGCACTTATTTATTTTTGCATGTTTCTCAGTTTTCAGGCGGATCATGAATTATGATTTTATACAACCCTACTGGCGCCGTCTTATATATATATATATATATAAAAGGGAGGGAAACCATTTAATTTTCTTCGTTTAATTATCATATTCTCTTAATTATAAATTAATTTTTAAAAATTTCTAACCACAAATATTACTTACTCAAATTTAATGCTAAACTATCATATTATCCTTTATGATATTTAGTCATAATCACTTAACTAAATATTAGGGAAATTTATAACAAAGGAAAATCAGAAAAAAAATATATATACTTTTGTGTCACTCAAATATGTTTCTCAAGTAGCAAAATTGAAAAAATATATTTCACATTTGTGATTAAATAAAAGAGTGGTTATTGATTCAAAATTATTAGAACAGTTGAAATACAAATCCTTGTAAATTTGAAATTTACAAATAATATTAAAGTTTGTTGTTGACAAGACTGGTTGGGTTATCCCAATTTATTATGATGCAAAAAAAAAAAAATAGTTACAAATTTCTATGAGTATGTATTGAAGAACCATAAGTTTCTTTAATCTATTAACTTTTGGGCATCACTAGTTCCCAAAGGAAGTTAATAATGTAAGGTAATGAGTTTCTCACATTTTTAGAATGTATATAAAGTGATATTTGTGAACCAATACATAGATCACGATCAAGTGGACCAAATAGATATTTTATGACTTTAATTGATGCATCAATTAAATGATCACATGTATGTTTATTGCAACTCATAGTCAGAAGTTTGTGAGATTGTATTCTCAACTAATTTGACTAAAGTCTCATTTTCTAAACTTTCCAGAAAGTATTTAACAGGTATTGTATGTCGGTTGAAATTGATATTGAATATCTTTTAGCTTATGTTCATATAAAAAAAAAGGATTTTAAGATCTAATCTTTAGATGTCTAAAGTTAATTGTATGATTGATTCCTATGTGATTATAACTTCTAAATTCTACTTTGGGAATATGCAATCACGCATGTTGAGATATTGATTTGCATCCAGCCAACAAGTTGCTATATGTAAACCATCCATTTAATTTACGGTTAAATTTTTGGTTAAGATCCTAATATTCCTCATCTTAGTGAATTTTTGGATGTGTTGCGTATACTCCAATTGCTCCAATATAACTCACTAAGAAAGGTCCTAAAAGAATATTGGAAAAATATATTTGATATGAATCTCCAACTATAATAAAGTATCGTGAGCAAATAACTGGAGACATGTATATAGTCCATTAGGCTGATTATCAATTGATGAATTAATTTTTCCAACAAAGGGGGATAGAATAAGCAGCTCAAAATGTGAACCAAAAGTTCAAATTAATTACTTGAAATAGATTATTATCTTATATTGATCCTTGTATAAAGCAATGTGAACCAAAAGTTCAAAACATAATTCATGTACAAAGTTAAGCAAGACTAATATCAGTTGTTAATGCTCTTATCTAAATAGATGTCCATGTGAGACAATATAATATTGCAAATGAGTCTCAATTACGCCTGAAGCGTGGGAGACCAATTAGATCTAAAGATAAAAATCCTAAAACAAGAAATGTAGCTAAAAGAATAAAGGTGGCCCAAGTGAGGATATGAAAACTCAAAAAGAGTAATTTGACATAATTGATTTTCAGTTCCAGAAGAACTGAGGTACCTGATATTTGTGAAAATACAAAGATCTCAATAAATTTTGTCAGGAGTCGAATATGATGGAATCGAAAGAAGTCAACATTGACAATATTTTTGCATAGAATACAATGTGATAGAATAAAGTTTGTCATGAGTCGAATATCTGATCAATGATAATGAAGATCATGAACTAATGTGATAAACAAAGAAATGTTTTGAAAAGAGAAAGAAGCAATTGTAGTTAAATTAATCTCGTTTTGCAAAGAGAAAGACTTTTGGACATGTAGTTTGCACATCTAAAGATGTGAAGCTAATTAGATATAGTTGGTTTTTCGCGCAGTTAATAAAAATTGAGAATGAGGAAATGCATATTCACTTGTAGGGAATTCAATAACCTTTTCATAATTGTTTAAAGTGCCATCAATTACTCAGTTTATATGAAATATGTGTTGCAACACATTTGTATGACTCACTTTATAATGATGATTATAAGAAACTCCATGAAGGAATTAATTTTCGTGAGACATACAACGCAGATGTAGGTTATTTGTCTGATCCTCATAATGGTAGATCAAAGAAAGGTTACGTTTACAAATGGAGGTACAAACATATCATAGACATCTGTAAAACAGACTATAATTGTGATTTCATCGAATCATGCAGAAATTTTAGCACTACACGAGACAAGTAGAGAAAATGTTGTTGAGGCAAAAACCTTTATGATGTATATTTTAATGACAACAAACCTAATGAAATAAATGATTAAGTTTTATGAATGGTGATCTACTAATGAGTGCACTCAGTTTTATTTAAGGAAGATGAATTGTATAATCAAACAACCAAGATCATTTGAAAGAAGCAAGATCAAATTTGAGAAAACAGAAACGGAGAATGTTCTGGTTATTAAACATAAAAACGAATAACATTCTTGACAACATTCTGAAAAAACGAAGATCATTCTGGACAACAGTTTGAAAAACGAAGATCATTATGGACAACAGATCATTCAAAACAACAAATCATTTTGGACAGTAGTTTGAAAAACGAAGAATGTTCTGGTTTTGACAGCATTAATCAAAGAACATTCTGGTTTACAAAGAACAAAGTCTTCTTTAAATCAAGATTGATCTGGGCTATGAAAATACATCATTCTACATTGCAAATAACCAGTATTCATTACAAAGGAACATAATTATATACTCAAGATCATTTTGGATAGATTCGATCAAAGAGGATCAACAAAGGCAAAACAAAACATCAATATCAATCTCCAAATTAATGAGCTATGAGCAAGGACAACCATGACAACAAGGACATTGACGTTGCACCTTTTTGCAGAAATCACATCATGTTTTTGAGACAAAGAACTGACACCTAACAGCTGTCAAAATCCAGCACTCATACAAAATAAAAACGAAGAATGTTCTTGTTTTACAAAAGAACATTCTGGTTATTCTCTTTTAAAGGCATAATTAAAACAAATAATTTTCCACAGTCTAAACCACATATTAAACATTATCAAGACTGCTCAAATCAATGGTGAAGCCTAGAACTCGAGCTGAATGCCCAAAGGAGGAAATCAACCTCAAGATTGTTCTCCAAATTGATGAGTTTTGAGCAAGGACACAAGTACATTGTACTTACAATATTCTGCAGAAAGCTTTACATAATTCTGATTGGAAACATTACCAAACTAACATGTGACAACTCATTCACTCACTCATTCACGTTTTCCATAAGACCCAAAAGCAAGAACGTTCTTTGTTTGTCAAGAACGTTCTAGACAACAATATAAACACATGTTTAATTGCTTTAAAATATATCTGACACTTGGGAAGTGTGTCCAAGGGATATATTCATTTTAAACTGAATATTCAAAGCCTTTTATAATTTATAAATTGAAGATCAATTGGAAGATGAAAGCAAGAGTTCAATTTACTAATCTACCAACACTTGTTCAAGTAACAAGTCAAAAACTTTTCAAGCAAACTCTAACTCTCTTCACTATATCTTTGGATCATTATTTACTGAGTTTATCTTTCATTTATCTCAAACAAGTGTTGAGAAGTTTCAAGATCCCAAACACTTTTATCAAACACATCATTTGTAACTCAAGTCTATCTTTTATGTTAGATTGAGTGTGTTTGTAAAAATGCTTTCAAGGATGAAAGGTGATTGTAAAAATCCTTTCTAGGTTGAAAGGTGATTGTAAAAATCATTTCTAGGTTAAAAGGTGAAGATTGTAACAGATCAAAGTTGATTTGGACTGATAATGTATAAACCAAGAACGTTCTCTGTTTTGAACACTTAGTGAAATTCTCATGGTTGTGAGGATTGGACGTAACCCACTTTGGGTGAACCAGGATATATTGCTGTGTGAATTCTCTTTCCCTTGTCTCCATTTATTTATCACTCACTTAGCACTAATCACATCGTGAAGTTTTTATTGTTATATTACTAACGAAGAACGCTCCCCTTTTATTGTTTATCAAACCAAGATCATTCTTGAGTTAATTTAAATTAAGCACATGAATCAAACCCCCCATTTCTTGTGATTGACATTGCTACTTCAAGTGTTTGGTTAAGGTCATTGATTCAATACATACAAGGAAATTGTGGTATATATAAATGAATGCAACAATCATTTATGAAGATAATGTTGCATGCATTGCTCAATTGACGAAAGAGTATTTTAAAGTTGATCGAACAAATCATCTTTTTTCAAAATTCTTTTTCATTCATGATTTGAAGAAGAGTGATGAGATAAGCATTCAACAAATGTGTTCGTGTTATAATCTTGTGAACATTTTCACAAAGTCTCTCCCAAATAGAATTTCCGAGCAACTGGTACCAAAGATTGGCCTTTGCCGTCTCAGAGATATTTGTATGCAAGGGGGAGCATTGTAGGGACAGTGGGGGGGGGGCACTAAAAAAAAAAAAAGGTAAAATGACCAAAATGCCCTTATTAAAATTAAGAAATTACAATAATGCCTTAAACCTAATTCAGTATCCTCTCTCTTCCAGCCCGCCTTCCTCTCTCTCCCTCTTGCATTCTTGCTTACAATCTTCCAGTTCCAGCATTCCTCTCTCCCTCCAGTTTCACGACCGCCTCTGCTCGTCGCCTCCATTTTCTATAAATAAGACTAACAATGTAACAAAAACAACACGATAACATAATAATACTATTCACTCTCTCTTCTTCTCTTTTTTTCTCTTTCTCTTATTCATCACCACTGTCTTATATTATGTCGTTGTTTTGATTAGTTCACAACAATTTATATTTTAAGCATATGTGGAACAAATGATTATGATTGCTATTATCTATTAATTTCAATGCACCACGTTGTTTATGTTAAATTGGTTTAAAATTCAAATTTTCTTTCTTTTGTTGCGACTAAAAATTAGCTGAGGTAATGGTTAATTATTGTCAACTATGATTTCAAAAGATTACGTTAAAGAAGAAATTTTGACTCTCAGCTAAGAATTCTTTAACTACTCTCAAAAGTGTTAAGTAGGTGTGTTGGTGTTTAAGTTATTGAACTACGAATGCATAAAGTAAAGTAAACGGATTAAAAGATAGTTCATGTGTAATTAACTTGTTTGATTTATTGAATGTGTCTAAAAAACTTGTTTTTTAATCGCGTGAAAAAACTTATTTGATTAATTGGAAAAACTAATCCTACTAGTCATAAGTTGTAGCCTACAGAAATGTAGCCTTACTCGGCTAATTACCCGGGTAACACTACTAGAAAAACTCATTTTAGCTGTCATATTTAGCGTCGTCCCCCGACTCTGACGCTAGTTAGCTTCGGTTTAGCATCGGTCAAGCGCACGCTAGTATGTTAATTTTTATTTTGCGATTTTTTTAATCATTAGCGCCGGCTTAGCCGACGCTAAGTAAAAGATGGCAGGCGCTTGTTTATTTTTTTTATTGTAGTCAACATTTTAGTGTCGGATTGCCCGACGCTACATTGTCTGATTTGTAAAATTAAATTTTTTAATCTTATTTGAAAAGTTAAATGTATTTTTTTTTCCTATTATCCCTCACCCATCCCCTTTTTCCTATCCCTCATCCTCGACCCCGTCACTCTCACCCTCTTGCCACCTCGCCGTCACTCTCACCCTCTCGTCGCCGACTCACCGTTTCCATCACCTCACACTCACTCTCGCGGCCTCACCCATACTCTCGTCTCTCAACCTCACTCTCACTCTCGTCTGCTCATCTCCCAAACTCACTCTCTCCATCTCACTCTCGTCTATCTGAGAAGCTTACAACAGGGTTGGACTCGACAAAAAGTAAGTGCGTTTTCCAAGCTACTATTTGTCTAATTGCTATTATGACTTAAATGTTTAGTTTAATTCTTCTTTTTTTCATCAATTTAAGTTTTCTTGCATTTCTTTTTCTATTCCATATATCAAAAGCCAGGATCCACACATTCCTAACATCAACCTTAACCCCATGAATCTGAGACCCTTTAGTTGTCTTGATGTAAAGTTTGATACTTTTTCAAATCTAGGTCAGTTTTTATTTTTCCTATTTTTTGGGGTATCATTTTTTATTATTATTGTGCAATGGGTTGTTTTGATGAGGGTCATTTTCTAAGTTTAGAGTTTACTATTATAATGTAGCTTTTGTCTTGTGAGTTAGTCCCACCAAATTTGGAGGTATTATCTTTCTATGGTCTTAACCACATTGATAACGATTTCTACAAAAGGGAAAGATCAAACACATCACTTTCAATTTCAAAATGAATTGACTTTACTTTACTATAGAGGATTACTTGGGATTTATCCTCCTCTATGATGAAAATTCATTTATGAATATGAAAATTAAAGTTCCTTAGTTTTCTACCATACCTATGTCAAGGCATTTATGGATTCTCTACCATTTGCATCATGTAACTGACAAAATATTGGGTCTCTTTAACAAATTTAAGTAAAAGTCTTTATTCTTTTTTGTTGGTACTAATTTGCCAAAAATATTGTTTCAACTTTCAAGCCCCTAAGTTATACTATTCTCTATTAATTTATAATTCTGTTTCAGGGTAAGATTTCTATTATACTCTTGTCGGCATTGCAAATTAAAACATATACTACTACTATATTTGTATGTTTTTATAAGCTTCATTTGACAATATAATAACACATATCAGTATAATTATGTCATGTACTAAATTTCTCTATTTTGTGTGTTATGTTCTTAAATTATAGTGTTTTAGCATATCTTTAAATTATAGTGTTTTAGCATATCTTTAGAAACTGTTGTGTCAAAAGCTACCTCAAGTAGACCTGTATGCAGGAATAGAGCAAGCAAAAGGACAATGGCAAAATAGATGGAAAAGACTGTCTCTTAGTACTTCACTCCAACATTCAGGTTCCAACAGTGACAGCCAAAAATTGTGAACTCAAGTCAAATTTGATTTATATGGTTTCTACTGCTCAATTTAAAAGGTTACCATCTAAGATTTAAATTCTGATTTGAAGAACTTTGTGATTATTTTCAAAAATGATAAACAAACATAAACATAGAAGAAAAAAAGAAGAAGAGAGAAAAAAGAAAAAGAACCCCACTATGGTTTCATAACTAAAATGAACAAAAATCCAAAGGTAATAAATAGAGTATCGTCAAAAGTTTTTCAACCAAAAAACAAAAATGTTTAATGGAATGCATCTTTGTGAGCAAATCAACAATCTATAAGGAAGAGGAGACAAAGGGTAAGTAATGGTTCCATGCTGAAGCTGATGGCGAGTAAGATGACAATTAATCTCAATGTGCTTGGTGTGTTCATGAAAGACTGAATTATGAGTATTTTGAATAGGACTTTTGTTATCGTAGTGCATCAGAGTTGGCTCAGAAAGATAGATACCCATATCTGGCAAAAGTCAACACAACTAAATTATTTCAGCAGTATTAGATGTCATAGCACGATACTCAACTTCTGTAGAAGAGAGAGAGACAATATCCTGTTTATTACTCTTCCAAAAAATAAGAGAGTCTCCAATATAGATACAAAACTTATGGTGGACTTACGATCTATGGTGTCACCAGCCCAATCAGCATCAGAATAAGCACGTAACTCGAATGAGAACCGCAATAGAAAGAAAATGCTCTAAAATGGAGTTTCTCGAAGATAATGAATAATACGAAAAACAACTGCCCAATGATAGTATTGAGAGAGTCAAGAAACTAACTGACAACATAAACAATATAAGCAATATCAGGTCTGATAATTGATAGCATTTCAGTAAGTGTACTGAATCGTTGCAAGTAATAATTAAAACAGTAGTACCGAGTGTCGAACTCAAGGATTGCGTTTTAATATCAAATTGTGTTTAATTACTAAAATTGAAAAAAATAGTTTCCGAATTGATTGAAATAATATTTCAAACTGACAAGAGTAATAGAATTGAACTTTTATAATAAGAAAGATGTCAGGGATGAATTTCACTTCGAATCCAATCTTGGTTTCTAATTTGATCCTAGTTATTAAATTCCTTTATTGAACTATTACCGAATTCTCTTTATTATTCTTGCCCTAATGTCTTAGTGACAGAACCTTTAATTCCAAAGTAACCCATAATTCCTTAGTGGATTTAAGATTAGAATTAAGCTTTATAGTACAAGATTTCTCTTATTAACCTACTGCCTCTGCAAATAATTCAATTGATTTTAGGACCTGCATCTATCCCTAGACTACAATATCATGAATTTCTCATCTCAAGCATTCGTTAAGTTCACTTTCGTTTCAAAATATGAATCGTAAAACATTTTAAAGTTGATCAAGAAATAAAAAGGATTAAGCACAGAGATGAGAAAAATAATTTAATAAACTTATTCATATAACTAGAAATCAAATCTGACAAATAAGGGTTTCATCTTGCTTCACTCATCCCTACCAAATAAGGTTTAGTTACTCATGATAGAGATACAAAAGATAGAGATTAAAGAAGAATTACAAAAAAGATTCATGAATGATTTTTGATAAAACTCCTCCAATGGTGTTAGAAGTAGTTGTCTAGCAGTACGCGTTTTTATACATTCAACAGTACGCCTTGCGCCCCAGGCGCAGAATTTTTGCTTCACGCACAATTGGAGAAATTCAGGAAGTCCGAAATGCGCCCCAGGCGCGGGTTTTGTGCTTCAGGCGCACAACATCTGTTGTCTGACATTTACTGAATTTTTCTCCTCTTTCGATTCTGAATTTGCTTCCGGTGTCTTCTTGAATGTTGTAACTATAGATCTATGCTTTCATTTGCACTTGGTTTGACTCCAATTGGACATCTACAACTCCAGATATGGCTGAAATACTCCACATAGGTCATGTTGATTTCTCACCCAAATTAAGCACTGCACTAAAACAAAGAAATGGCGCAAAACTACGAAAAATCTCTACTTAACCAAGGAATTAAGAACATATGCATTTTATTAAATCCAAGAACTAGAATCAACAAAATATATCAAATAACTCCTTAAATTAACTAATGATTAAAGATAAATAAGACTAAAACAGTGAAAAATATGCATATAATGAAGAGTTATAAATAATCCTAAGATACACCGAGATGTCAACTAAAGTATGGTACAAAGTGTGATATGGTAAAGGAACACCATTTGATGGAGCATATTTCACATTCAACTCAAAAGGAATATTTGCTGCTTTAGTATCAAAAAGACGAGCATGTTCAAGAATGTTGACAATGTACTTGGATTAAGAAAGAAGGTAGCCTCTAGGAGAGTAGGAAACTTCAATCCCCAAGATATAAGGAAGAGTTCCCAAGTCCTTCATCTTAAACTGTTTGGCTAACTGCAATTTCAACTCAATGATTCCACTATGATCACCTATAATAATCAGATCATCAACATACAAAGAAAATATAATGCGATCATAAGTGGTGGACCTTATAAACAATGCAGAATCATGTTCACTAGAACGAAAACCAAGAGAAGTGATCACAATAGATAATTTATCAAACCAAGCTCGAAGAGCCTGTTTAAGACCATATAGAGCTTTTTTTAACTAACACACTTCCCCCTAATTATGAGAAGCTCCTTGTGGAGCAACCATATAGACTTCTTCATGAAGCTCACCATTTAAAAAAGCATTTTTGACATCCATTTGGGAAATATATCACTGATGAATAGACTCAACTACAATAAGAGTAAATATAATGGTCATCTTGGCTACATGAGCAAATGTTTCTTCATAATTCATACCATATTGTTGAGAGAATCCCTTAGCAACAAGATGTGCTTTGTAGCGGTCAACTGACCCAACAGATTTAGTTTTGATCATGTATACCCAATGAGACTGAATAGCACGCTTTCTATGAGGAAGAAGTACTAATTCCCAAGAATTTGTTATGTGCAACGCAAATAGTTCTTCTACCATAGCCTACTACCAAAGAGGATCGAGAATAACTTCTTTATAGTAAGAGGGCTCACACAAACTCTGAATAGAGGTTAAGAAAGAAGCAAAATAAGTTGAGTAAGTGGAATAGACAAAATTAGGTAAATGAGTAGACTTACAATGATGAGATGGGTAGCGAGGAGGCTGAGACGAAGGATCAACAATCGCAAGAGGTGGTTGGACAACTAGCGGGACAAGAGGGATGTCATCATGTGGAGTAGTAGTATATGTCTTGCAATTCTCATTATTACAATCACTAGAAGCATTATCATCATGTGGGTTAGTTATGAACTCTTAGTAATCTTAGAATTAGTGGAAACAGAGTAAAAAGGGAAGTGCTCAAGAAAAACAACATTTACAAGAAACAATGTTTTCTTTCATGAGGATCATAACAACTATAACCCTTTTGACCATCACCTTAACCAAGAAAAACCCACATGGCAGAACGATAAGACAACTTACTACGCTCTACTTGTGAACGAAGAACAAAACAAGTAGAACCAAAGACTTTCAAAGAATAGTAATCAGGGATAAAAGCATACAATTTTTCAAAAAGAGACAAACCTGATATAACAGACGATGACATGTGATTGAGGAGTTGAAACCTTTAGTATATGAGGCAGACATAGCATGTGATTGAGTGGCAAGAAGTATTTTGAGTTGTTGTGCAATATCAAATATTTAGGAAGCAATATCAAATACAAAACCAGAGCTAGAGCCAATGGTAGGAGGAGTAGAAGCAACAACATTGGACGATGGCCCCTTAAAATTATTCTTATGTACTCTCCCCAATTTTGAACAATATGATTTCCAATGACCTTCTTCTTTGCAAAAAATACATTCATCATTACCAAGGCTAACTCTCCCTAGAGATTTTCCTTTTTGAACAGGAACATCAAAAACATATGGAGGAGTTGAGAGAATTCCTTTATCTAACACAGTAGAGTGGTCTTGAGTCTGATTTCTTTTCCCAAGAATTCACTAACTACTGATTCAACAGTAGGAAAAGGAGAACAATGCAAAATACCACCACGAAGGTCCTCAAAATCATCACGAAGAGCCATCTAAAATCAAACCAGATGTTGCTCCTCTCTCTAATTGATGTACACACTGACAACTTTCAACTTAGTTGATTCCATAAAAGCCAATTGATCCCACAAATTAGTCATTGCCGAATAGAATTCCTGAATGGTCATACTGTTCTGCTTAAGGGCCCTAATATGACTTTCCAATTGATAGCGTTTTCAAAAGATAGACTGACCATACAAATATTTTAAGTGATCCCAAATCTCTTTAGCAATATCATATTTTGCTAGTTGCACACCTATAGACACCTCACCAGACACCTCAACAGAATTATCAATCCAAGTAATGATTTTTGATTTACTAACATTCCATAATTTCAAATATTTTGCATATTTAACTTCATCCTTTTTACCTATAGGCTTACCAAAAGTTCCATCAACATAACCCCACATATCTTTTCCAATCAATTTTTTTTTCATCACATAACTCCAATAAGAGAATCGTCCTTAGCACCATCCATAACAAATAATGATAGGAAAATATGACGAACACAACCACTAAGACAAAAGAAATTACGGATAATTTGTCAATAGTAGAGTCAATTAGGAACCAAACAAGATTGTGTTAGAAACAAAAGAGCAGAATCGCGCTGGAAACAGAGAGGCAAAATCAGGACGAAAAAGGAGGGAGGAATTTGGTACCGACCTCAAAAATGGGTCTTATAGTAAACCCTACTAAGCTGTGGACCACTTACAGTAGATTCCAAAATAAATCAAAGCTCTTTGATACATGTTAACAATGATAAACAAACATAAGAATAGAAGGGAGGAAGAAGAAGAAAGGAAGAAGAGAAAGAACTCCACCAGGGTTTCATAACCAAAATAAACAAAAAACCAAATGTTATGAATTACAATAAGTATATATACTAGAGAATAGAAAAATCTAAAACTTCTTAACTACTAATATATAATAATATTAACAATTATCAGCAGCGCCATAAGGAATAATGGTGTGCCTCTTGAGGTGTTCTGATTGATGTTATTTCCATTCTCCCCATTAGACAAGGAAAAATTCATGGTTACCTCTTTGGAACTAGATTCCATCACCACATGGGAAGAATTGACCACAAGAATTTTGTTCAAATATTCTCATATTGCTTTTCATAATATCAGAATAAGTTTATACATGAAGCTTGGGAACAATCGAAGAACTTTTGTGTAACACCCCAATATTTTCATATATATTATATATGTGTCTTTTTAGTAATTGTTATGATATATTATTTAATTAATAATTTATTCTATGTGTAAAGAAATTAAATTAAATTTTATCACCCTTTATTTCACCTGAATAATTATAACATTTATTTTTGACATAATTGCTCTTGTGGTCCCTTAACTTAATTCCAGGTAACGTTTTAGTCCCCTATCTTTTCTTTTCCCATTTCAATACTTTATGTTTATAAATAATTGCTATTTTACCCTTTAAGTGGGTTTCTGTTAAGGCAACGTTAAAAAAATTCCATGTTTCGTTTTCTTCTCATTTTCTTCTCTTTTGACATTTCGAAAACCATTGTTTGTTATTCTCGTTGTCTTCTCCCACCCATGAAAATCCATTTGAACAATAACAAGAAGGAATCGAAGAACACACTATCCGAATCAAGCTTGAAGAAATTGTAAGCCCACATTGATAGGAGAAGAAAGGTAATGTGTGATTCTGATGTTTAGTGATTCCGATTTGTTGTTTTCTTTTTATGAATGCATTTATACTTATATTTTTATTTTAGGGTTTAGTTGGGTCCTTATGGTATTTATTATTTGTATGTGTTTGATTTCTGAAGGAGTTGATTCTTGCTTGTGTTGTTTATTGGGGTCTAGGATTTGTGGTCCACACATACACATTCCTTCCTCTTTTTCTAAGATTATGGGGTTAGGTTTGTGGTCTCTACCATTTGATTATAGTTTTCTATTAATGAGTTTTTTTTCTTTCTTTTCAATGTATAAAAAGCAGAATGGATGTCTGTTTTGTTGATGTCCACCATGGAGGGTATTTTTTGGATTACACAATGGAAGTGTACGAAGATGAAGTGTCAAATTGGAAATGTGATGCTGACATGTGGAGTTACTTTGAGATTTTTGATATTGTTAAAGAAATGGGGTATCCTGAAGTTATTAGTATGTGGTATGAGGTGTATGGTGATAAAAAGTTTTTGGAAAATGACATTGGGGCTATGTAAATGGTAAATTGTGCCAAGGCTAATGGGAAAGTGAAGTTGTATCTTATTCATCCAGTATCTTAGCCCATATTTGCGGATAATATGCAGATTGAGGCTCAAATTGATGAAGCCAAAGAGGCCCATCAAGAAATTGTCCAAGTAGGAAATGCTATACACGAACCAACCCAATATGCAACCCAAACAGAAGACAATATTGGATTTGATAATGCCGTTAAAGTAATTTTTGGAGACTTAGTTGATGTATTGCCCATGAATGGTGGGTTTGATGAGGTCCAAATAGGTGGTGATGGACTTGAAGGACAATGAGGGGTAGGTGGTAAAGAAACCGAGTGTCTAGGTGAAATTGAGAAGAGGAATGGTGCAAGTAAGAAAGGGTCTAATACTAGTAAAAAGAAGAAACGAAGTACTAGTAAAAAAAGAGGGAGACCTAAGAAGATCAATGTTGAGAAAGAACATATTGTGGATGAAGATGCGGAGGTGAATGTGTCAAGTGATGACTCTTTTAATTTGGCTTCAAATAGAAAGAAGCATGTAATGCAAATTGGGAAGAAATTATGTGATGAAGAGTATTTTACAGAGAAATTGGAGAGTGATGAATCACAAGAAAATGGTGATGAAGAGGGCACTAAAGAGAAATACAAGTATCCTTTATTTGTCATGTCAGAAAAAATGGATGATTATAAGTGGGGTTTTTACTAGTAAAGAATAGTTTAAGGAGGCTATGACAACATATGTCATTCATAATGGGAGGGATTTGAAGTTTATGAAAAATGAAAATATAAGAGTGAGAGTTAAATGCAAGGAATGTTGTGAGTGGCTTGCCTATTGTGCAAAGTTACCTGATGAAGATACATGGCAACTTAGGAAACTAGTTGACACACATTCATGTAATAGAGAGTATAAGGTCAACTTCATGAGATCAAGGCTCAACAGTGAAGGAGAACCCGAACATAAAAATTATAGATATTTCTAACAAGGCTCAACAAAAGTGGAATGCTAGAGTGAGTAAGATGAACACATACATGGCACATAGGGTTGCAATTGATATGGTTGATGGAGAGAGCAATATCTAAGATTGTATGATTACTGTCATGAATTATTAAGATTTAAAATCCAAATAGTACTGTTAAGTTACAAGTCCAAGCTAAAAATTTGGAGGTAATTGATAAAGATTACACGGACATACCACTTTTACCAAGTTTTCAACGCCTATATATGTGTCTTAATGGATGTAAAGAGAGTTTCATGATTTTTAGATCAATAATTGGTCTTGATGGTTTTTTCCTTAAAGGGTATTATGGGGGTATGATTCTTGCTGCTGTGGATAGAGAGCCAAATGACCAAATGCTTCCAATTGCTCTGGCTGTAGTTGAAGGTGATACAAGAGATTCATGGACTTGGTTCCTTAAATTATTAATTGATGACTTGGGTGGACAACAAGCATGCAAATTCTACACTTTTATATCTAATCAACAAAAGGTATTCATTTAAGTTCAATTATTCATTATTCATTTATGTTAATTTATTTATTTATCTTCATTTTTCTTGTTTATGTTAGGGGCTGTTGCGTGCAATGGATGAGTTGCTTCCTGGGATTGAACAAAGGTTTTGTGTGAGACACCTCTATAAAAACTTTAGAAAAATGCACCCAGGGGAGAAGCTTAAGGAATTGATGTGGAAGGCAGCCAAGTCAACATATCGTCAAGCATGGGAAAGAGAAATAAAAGAGTTGAGGAAGGTTAACGAAGAGGTCTACAACTATTTAGTGAAAATTCCACCAAAGTTTTGGTCAAAGTCAAGATTCAGTTTCAATTCTAAATGTGATGTGCTTGTCAACAATATGTTAGAGACATTCAATAGTGTCATAGTTGGACCTAGAGGGAAACCCATAGTGACAATGCTTGAAGACATCAAATTGTACTTAATGGAAAAGTGGGCAACAAATAGAACTAGATTAGGAAGGTACACTTGTTCTGTTTTGTCTCAAATCAAGAAAAAGTTAGAAAAGGAACAAGAATTATCAAGAATGTGGATGTGTAGGTAATATTATGGTTTTGTTTTTTAATTCTTGTTATGCTATGATTTTTTTGTCATAAGAATTTTGGTTATGTGTGTTAATTATGTCATGTGTTAATTTTGTTTATATGTCTATTCTTATTGAACAAGGTATGCTGGTGAAAACATATTTGGAGTTAGTAACATCAACCACACAAGAGACAAATTTGTGGTATCACTGGAAAATAGAGAATTTTCATGCAGGAAGTGGATGCTTACTGGAATTCCCTGCTACCATGCACTTTGTTGCTACAACTTCCTCAAACAAGATCCAGAAGACTTGATTCCAGCATATTATGATCACTTTATGCCATTTTGTGTCTTTTGTACCACCTAAATCATGTTTACTTTGTTTTGAATGGAATGGAGTACGTTTGTGAAATGAATTATGTGCATGAATGAATTATGAATGAAATAGACTTCGGAAAATGGCAGAATGATAAGTTCTCAATATCATATATTTGATAAAGTAGGAACATGATTAAGCCTGAATGACTACATTTGATAAATGGCAGAATGACTATATTAGTTTCTTTGATAAAGCAGGAACATGATTTTCTTTGATAAAGCAGTTGGACTGAAATTCATTTTCTTTACCTGCAATACTATATCAGTTTGATTTTCCGAGATAAAGCAGCTGAACAATACTATATCTTTTTGATTTTCTGAGATTCATTTTCTTTACCTGCAATACTATATCAGTTTCATTTTCTTTGATTTTCTTTGATAAATTAACAGGTTAGACTACATAGCAGCATGATTCCTTTTTTACTATACTATATTATAAAAAAAGTACAAATTGATCCTTATTTTTTTTCATCAATTTAAATTTAATGTTGAATAATACAATTGCAGACAAATCAAACATTAAATTAAGAGTAGTAATTAAAGAAAGAGCAACCAAGATCATTGGAGCCACAATTGATGCAAAAGCAAAATACATTAATAGTTCCAAATGCCACAATTTCTACTACAACAAACTCAATTATTACTACATACTTACAACAAATCTATTACATCAACCTCAAAAAAATCACATCAACTATAGTAAGCTCATTTCATAGCTAAGATCAACAATAAAACAACACATGTTACACCAAACAAAACGCATAAAAATAGCAACAACTTCATCTTAATAATGGTTGCCTTGTGATCTCCATGCATCATGAAAATGACATTCCTAAGAGTCATAATCTCCAACTCCTTTTGGGGGCACTCTAAACATTGTGTATGTATCTATTGTGGAGTTCTCTATTGTGCTTGAGGCCTATAGTCTGAATCTCAAAAAAATAATTGCATCTACATTCAATGTCATAACTCTACAATTGATGAACAAAGACGACATCAAAATATATTTATTTTAATTGAACTAATCTCAAATACATAAGAAACAATTCAATATTCCAAATCAACAAGAATCGAATAATAAATTTTTAATTTGAACCAAAAACCGTAAATCTAATAACCCTAATATGAGAAAACCATTTTGAAAACCAAAATCTAGAAATCCAATCTACCAACCTCAAATAAAATAATCGAAAACCATAAAGATATTGATGCTTACCAAAAATTCCTACAACCCCAAAATTTTCTTCCTCTGTTCGGACCCCATATTGTTACTGTGCGCATCACAAGTTTCAGAGCACAAGCACAATTTGGCAGCTCACGAATTCCATTGGAAACGAAAGAACCATAGTTGTAGGACTATGAATTTGACCCATTTGAACATGAAGAAGCCATGGATTTCAAGTTTTGGGACATGTTAATATGAATTTTCATGGGAGAAGAAAACGAGAAGAACAAACAATGGTTTTTCAAAATGTGAAAGAGAAGAAAACGGAACAGGGAATTTTTTAACGTTGCCTTAACGAAAACCCACTTAAAGGGTAAAATAACAATTATTTAAAAACATAAAATACTGAAATGGAAAAAAAATAAAGGACTAAAACGTTATCTGAAATTAAGTTAAGGGACCACGGGAGCAATTATGCCTTTATATTTATTTAATTGTTTTGGCTTGACAATTACATGAGGACGACTTATGGCATGATTGTTTCCTAAATGGACTATTGGATATTTTGTTTATTTGATTAGTTTCGAAAATCAAGAAATTGATATGTTGGTTTTAATTTGTTATGCATGACCTGCAGTGATATTTTTTTGTCTTGCTTGATTTATTTTAGTTGATGAAAATATTAGTTGAATTATTTAATTAAATTAGAATTTATATAAGTTGTTTGTAGTATTATTTTGGACCAAATAAGTGTTCGGCCTAGGAGATAGTAGAGTTATTGAGACTAGACGATGAGTGTTCTTGCTTGAATATATTTTTGGTCCATCCATCTTTAGTATAAAAAAAATATGACTTACCTCATTCCCTTTACTCTCTTCATGGCAAGATTTTATGACAATTCATGGTGTTGTCTTGACATAATGTAGACTTTATGTCCTTGTCTCAACCAATTAAGAGAGGAGATAATATACATTCCCCAATTATTAACGCCTTTAATTCATTTTAGAAAGGAAGGTTACAAATTGAATTATTTTTTATGCAATTAAGAGATGACAAAAAAAAACACCACCTCCTTTATTATATCACACGCCTCACTCTCATAACCAAGACTATAATTTTATTGCAATATTTGGTGTCATAACTATTAGTAAAAAAACAAAAGGTAGTCTACGCACCTTCCTATTCTATTCCCATTCCTTTTTTTTTCTCCCAAGTTCTCAAATTTTCCATCACAAACAAAAGAAAGAAAAAAAAAAAGAGAAACATACTCTCCTTCCTTTTCTCACACCATCATTATAATCATTATTATCGCCAAGTCGAATTACAATTTTATTTCTTCTTTTAATACCATCTCATGTAAAGTTTGTACATTTGTCTTGTTCTTTGATTCGTGGGGCTTATAACGTGTTGCTAGGAAGTAAAGCGCCAAAGATAAGGGCTTTTCCCCATTTAAAGTTAGGCTAGATACTAAATTAGTGTTTCGTAAGATATTGATATGATATCTTGATGTTGTAAAAGAAAAATGTTGATTTTATGTTTGTCTTAAAGAATTTAACTATAATATTTTGATTTTGGAGTAATATGTTTGTCTTGATGAACTTAATTATAACGTTCTATTTTTATTATTATAACATGATAAATATGCTTGTTGTGAAAATATTTGATGTAAAGTTGCAATTTTTGTGTTGTTTTGGTGTACTTAATTATAAAGTTATGATTTTTATTATGATATCATGAGTAATATGTTTGTTAGGATGTATTTGATTTAAAGTTTCGATTTTTGTGCTATTTAATTTCATTGTTTTGAATTTTATGAACACTACATGAGTCTTGAGGGAATTGATGAAAAATTTTAATTTTTAATTATGATAACATGCTTAAGTTGATTATTCTGATGCGTTTAGTGTAAAGTTTGATTCGTATGCTTAAATGACAAATAATGGGAGAAATTTTATAGTAGGAGGAATAAAGTTTCTATTTGTATGTGTTCTTCGTGATTTAAGTTTTAATGTCTATCAATAAAACGTAGTTAATCCAATTTTATAGTTTATAAAGTGAAAGTTGTGATTTTTGGTACATTTATTCACATGTATATGTGTTTTATATTTGGGATAGTGAAATGACTGATTCTTGATTTCGAGCATCCATTAGAATATGAATTTGATGTCATATGTGATTAAAATTAAATCATGAATATTTTATCTTTGTTGTTGCCTAATTGGCTGATGATTTGTGTTTTGAATATTGTTCTCTTTGTGGTTGCCTAAGTGTCTGATGATTTGTGTGTTGAACATTGTTCTCTTTGTGGTTGCCTAAGTGACTGATGATTTGTATTATGAACATTTTATCTTTATGGTTGCCTAAGTGGCTGGGGATTTGTGATTTGAACATTTTATCTTTCTAGTTACCTAAGTGGATGGTGATATGTACCTTTTGAGCATCATTATCATTATCATGACATATCATATGCATCTTTGTGGACGCCTTAACGGCTTGTTAAACTTTCTCCATTGGTATTGGTGACTTCTGTGTGGACGCCTTAGTCGCTGGTTATATCCGGATCATATACTTTTAGAAGCATGCATAACTTGCATACATTTTATTGTTATTTTTATTTTGATCTAATTATTGTTCTAAGGCGAGTTGTTACTTGATTTATTTAGATACATTTTATGACTTTTGACACATCTTTGCGAATTATTAAAAACTCAATTTCTTTAAATTTTTTTATTACGAAAAGATGTTATTTATGGCTATTAACTTATTATTTGGTTATTATTTTGCCGTGGGATGAATTGACCTCTTACACCAACATTTAGGTACTAGTGATCTCAAAGAGTTGCATGAACGATGTTTGCTTGATGCACGTGCGTGGGAAAAATGCACTTTTACTTAAAAATAATGTTTGTATTGATAAAACCGATGTGGTACATTTTTAAAGTTTATTTACTTTTCATCGTTAAAATTAAATAGAAATGCGGATGTGAGGTTCCTTCCGCTAGGAAAAAATTGAAGTCGTTAATTTCAGTCAACCTTGTTTTTGAAATTCACCTAAAGAGAATTTATTCTATTTTAGGGTGTAAATAAACATTTTTCTAACAATTAGCAAATTATATTTGCAAATAATAATAACAATAATATATAGTAAATTGTGTTGTGTTATTTTACAAAAATGATATGAAGTTATTTTCTAGCGAAACTTTTATTTATTACATAATGAACTACTTTGAAGAAAAAAAATATTGTTTTTAAAAGAAAAGAAATATTTTTAAGTAATGCCTTGGATCAAAATTTAGGGCGTTACATTTTGAGAAGTTGTCTACACTATGGTTTCCCTACATGGTAGCTTATTAAAATTCTCTATGGTGGACTCTCTTATCAAAATAGAGCCGCCATTGATGGTGCTTGTGAAGGTTCTATAGGAAAAAAATTGTTGACCAAGCTTACAAAATTATTAGGGAGATGGCTACAAATTAATAATCCAATGGTCAAATAGTAATAGAAATATGGGGAAGAAACCCCAAGCATTTGAGATGTACAAAGTGCAGATTAATACGCTTTGTAAGCCAAGATATAAGGTTTAGAAAAGAAGTCGAAGACTTTTATGATATCAAAATCTCGTTTAGTCCACTACGCTTAAATTAACTTTTCATAGTGTATATAACATAGAGCTTATATTATAAGCGTTATTTTTTTGAGTAAACGATGTCATTTTTCAATATTTATAGTACTTATAACATAGTGCTTTATTAAAGGTTACACGTCTTTTTTTCATAAGGCTTTTTATGTAAGTGCTAGTAAAGTTAATGAGCGCTAGCACTTAAATATTGTCGTTTTCAATATTTATAGCCCTTATATTATAAGCGCTATTAAAAGTTACACATATATTTTTCATAACGCTCTTTGTGTAAGCGCTATTAAAAATAAGGTGTGTTAGCTCTTCTTTCTCTATTCGCGCTAATTGAAACCCTATTCTATTGATTAAACCCTAGTTTTTTTTTTCTCAAAACAAAGAAATCAACGATCTCAATCAAAAACCCAGTGAACTCAAACTCGATTACCTCCACAGTTTCAAAATCAATTGCCTTTATACTGTTCACATTCATGCTCGATTGCCTCCACCTTTTCAAACTCGATCGGCTTCGTAATGTTCACATTCAAGTTTGATTGCCTCCATTGTTCTCACATTTAAAGTCAATCTTCATTGTCAACCTAATCACGTCTGTTAACCTCTTCGTCTCCACTCTCATTAATCGTGTTTGTTGTTAGACAACTCACTATTGTGACAATCTCAGATTTCTTTCCATTTCCTTACTCCTATGTTTGTTCATGTTGTTGGACAATCTCATGTTTCTTTCACATGCATATGTTATGGTTTAATACTATTATTATTAGGTTTAAGCCAAAAAGTGGTGTCTCCCATTGACGGTTTAAAATATGGTTTAATGCTATTTTTATTATTAAGTTAGATAACATGTTGTCCTAATACTCTTAGAAATGTATTAAAAAAGTTTAGATATGATTGTTGTATGGTGCGTTTTCTAAGGTGAAAGGTTCACGCCTTGAAGGTGTTTGTGGAATTTCTTTGAAAGGTCAAATGTTGAGGAAACGTGAGGGTTTGGGAAAAAAGAAAATGTGCTTTGTTGGTGATGATGATAAAAATGATAATGATAATGTTGACGATGTGGCTGAGGTGAGTGAAAATCATGGCAATGAGCAATTGAAAGAGATAGTTGGTACTTCTCTTGATGCAAATCAGGAAGTAGGCGAGAGTGATTCTTCAAAAGGTGGTAAATGTATGTTTTTAATTTTATATTTTGTTTCAATTTCTGTAAAACAATACTTGGGGAGTTGAAAATATTATTTTGTGATTTGAACTTTGAGTAATTTTTATATAAGCTGGTACTTGCACCTTATAATATAGGGTGATGTTTCTTTTAAAAATGTTATATACAATGACAATACATTGAAAATACATTTTAGATAAATCTAAAATATTTAAGCATTGAGTGTAGGTGTAGACAATGGGTCTTTATTGTCATCAATCCCTTGGTTGAGATAATATACTACTTGGATTCGTTTAACGGTGAGCCTCAAAATCACCAAAATATGGTTTTTGTGTTCGACACGTAAATATTTATGTTTTTATTTAAATTTTTCTTAGTGGTTACGTATACAATGATTTATAACTAATACTCATTTGATGTTAATTTCATTTAGATAGAGCTTTAAAAATTTATCTTGCTTGTAGGGGTACTACAGTGACCAAGTCTAAATATAATAACATCACATGGAACAAAATAAAGGCATTTTTAATGTTATCTTTAAATAATTATGTAGTGTAAAAGTTATTGATGTACATGTTTATTTTCAGTGTCCCCACCAAAATAACAATGATGATTGTGGATATTATATCATGCGATTTATGAAAGAGATCATCATTAAAAATCAACACAATTTCAATTAATGTACGTGAAATTAATCTAATTATTATTTGTAATCATAGATATTTAATAAACTTAAGTTTTAACCAAATTTTATGTTTTCTTTTTTATTTGAAGTATTTTCAGGAATACAAATGTGTTACCTACTCTAGAGACAAGTTAACTGAGGTGAAGGAGGATTGGGCTAGTTATATGGTCTCTAATTTTTTTGGTGAGATTTAATATTTTTCTTTAACGTTGAGTTCTTAAATTTTGATTTATATTTTGTTGTTAATATGACCTTACCAAATAAATTGTATGGTGTTCTAGGTTTGGTAAGTTATTTATGGTTTGTTGAGTTTTTTTTTCTTCGATGCAAGAAATATTATAAAATCAATGTGAAAAGAACCATGATTGAAGTTAATAAAGAAAAAATGTGGATCAAATATTAATATCATTTTGGTGTGCATATATATGTTTGGTTGGGTGCAAGGCCTTACAAGATTACATAGTGTTTAGGTGTATAAATGTGGGAAATTCTATTGGTATCAATTGATTGTTTTAAAATTGAAAGATAATTGGAAGCGGATGAAAGTTTTGTATACTTTAAGAACCTTGTCTTTTTTGTACTTTCCTGATTATGGATGGGTTGATATTAATACATTCAGCCTTAAAAAAAATAGTTTTAGTTTGTGATGTTTACAACATGAAATTTAATTAATTTTCTTGTCTATATGTTGAATTGTTACAACAAGAGAGCTATAAAAGGTAATAGAAGCTGACTTGGTCAATTTTTTTTTTAAAAAAAAATATTATAATATCACTTATTATAATAAAAGCGTTATAAAAGGGTTTCGTGAAATCCAATTTAATATCGAGCTATAATAGCACGTCTTTTATAACAACTATAATGATTTGGTCAAATTTATTTTAAAAAAGTAATTATAATATTAAGCTATAATATTGCATTTAAGAAAAACGTTATCTAATGTTCACCTATAATAGTGCTTAAAAAATAATATAAAATATCACCTACTTTTAATATCTACAATATTAATAAAGCTTATAAGCGTTAGGAAAGCTCAAAATAAGCTTTATAAAACGGGTTTTTTGGCAAAGTGGCCTAAGTTACTACTCCAACTTGTGAAGATTGTGGCCTCTCAGGACATGGTAATCAAAATTACCCAAATAATCAATTTAACACTCAAACAACTTCTACAACAAATCCATACATGTTGAATTCTTGGATCTTTCCTCAAAAACTGTAAAGTGCTCAACCTTTAGACCCAACTCTAATACCAATTGAAGGTGCGCAAACACAAGAAGAGAGACTGAATTGTGTTTGTTTAAATTAAAACTCTTTTCTTAATTCTAATTCTGATTTGGTGACTTAAACAATTTTACTAATTAGAGGTAGCAGTAAAACAAATAATGCAAATGAAAAGACAACACACAATATTTTATCTTGATTCACCACCAACTTAGTAGCTACGTCCAATCCCCTCACACCAAAGAATTTATCCACTAATTCAAAAACCTTAAATTACACAACACCTGACCTACAAGTCAGTCTTCTTAAAATAGCCTGAACCTACAGACTTTTTAAGGAAAACCACACCTTGACCCTACAAGTCAAGTCTTCTCTACACCACCTGAAACCTACATATTGTTAAAGACAAACTACCCACTTAACCTTACAAGTCAAGTCTTCTCAACACAACCTGAGATCCAACGATTGCTTAAATAACACTAAAGACACTATCAGACTGGGTTAAAATGAGTTGGAATCGTGGTTTCGTTTTGCTTCTACTAAGCATAATTGATACAACGATTAAACACTTACAATGAAGCACTAAGCACTAAATAATATCAAGTTGAACGAGTGCCTTTTCTAAAACTGAAACCTTGAGTTCTTAGTATTTAGAGAAATTTGAGTTCGTAAGGTTTTTTGTATATTGTTGAGGGTACATTCTTCTTCAGCCTTGATTGCTATTTATAGGAAAAATTAGGATTTCAATTTTTGTCCCTCACGAATTCTGAATTGTATCTTCATTCCAACTTGGTCAACAAATATTTCTTCCAAATATAATTCAAATATTTCAACTTGTGTCATATCTTCCAAATATTTTTCTTTATCTACAAATATTTTATCAAGTTCTTCTGATTTTTCTTTATCTTCTGAATTTTAATGGTTCTTTTGGTTTCGTTAAACCTGCAATACCTTCAACTTGCTTGGACTGTCCATAGTCAAGTTGTTTGGCACATAACAATATAAATTAGATAAGTAAGGAATGGAACAATACAACCAAAATATTAGTTTTATTTTTTGTGGTTTCCACTTGTTTCTAAAAAAGAACTTATATTCTACTTCTGCTAAAATTTTCAGTTTCTGTGATTTTCCAGGTTCCTTTATATTTTTTAGAACATGCAGAATTCTTGTCTAGCTTAAATTTTTTAAGATCAAGCTGCTTGTTATCACAGTAAACATATTATCAGACAATAATTAAATTAAGGAAAAATATAACCTATATGTCAACAGTTTCAGTTTCACTCTAAAAACCCTTTTGGTCTTTCCCTTCTGGTTTCCAGATTCTAAGCTGCATATCCTCTTACCGAAGGTTTTGGATGAAGGGATTTGTTCCCATTCAGGTTTGCAGTCTTGAAGAACTTGATTGGAGTGCTAAGGGAAATCTCCTTATTGTGATTTCGCATCTGACACTTCTGGATTTGCTGATGTATCAGGTTCCTCCGATTCTTCTAATACTCAAGATTCTTTTGACGGTTATGTTTCCAATTATCTAACCTTTCTGTTTTCCTCCAAAAGTTACTTAGCTTTTGTTTGTCATGTTTAGGTCTTGGAACATAGACCTTTTTCCCTTCATTTGTTGCAAGCATCCACTTACCAGGCACCATGATTGGTGTTTCAACTTGGCTTCTTAGAACATCTGCAACATAAAAAATGTTTTCTTTTGGCACCCAAATCTGGTTGGGTCCTGACTTGTTAGTTCTGAAAGGTTTCTTGTCTTTCCATGTGTTCAACATAGGACAATATATTTTAGAGTAACCTTTCTTGGAGCAAACAATATATAAAATATTAGATGGAGTTGACTTTGGTTTAGTTATTGTTTCTTCAAATCCTATTCCTCTTTTTCCATTTCTACTAACATCGTAAATCTAAGATGCAAACTTACTTTTTTTTTATACTATTAACAAGAAAATCTTGAAATGCTACTTCATATTTTTCATAATTACATGGCACATTTTCAATTGATGTTGAACTATGATTACTTTTCATAGTTAGATTTTTAGTCTTAAGTTCAACAATATTACTTTCTAAAGTGTCAATTTTATCATTCAGATTTTCATTTATTTCCCTAAGAGCTTTCAGCTTCAGAGTGATATTATGATTCTTGTTTAAGAAGTCATTTATAATTGTAATTAGTTGAGAACGATTTAAATCAAAGAGTACCTCAATTTCTTCATCTATATATTCACTATCAAATTCAAAATCCGAATTAGTGTTGGATCCAAAGTTAGAGTCAGAATGCGCCATCAAGGCCAGATCAGTTTCCTCTTCATCATCAAATTCATCCCATGTAGCCATTAGAACCTTCTTTTTGAACTTGGAATATATCCTTTGAAATTTTCCTTTCTCCAAATTAGGACATTTTGACTTGACATGTCCAGGTTCAATGCATCTATAGCAAATGATGATTTTCTTATTGTATTTTTCATCTTTTCTTCTGCTGGACTGCTTGGAATCTTTATGAGGGAAAGTTTTCTTCTTGCAGTGCCATATCCACTTAATTCTTGCTCTTCTTCCTTTGAATCTTCATTCTGATCCTCCGAATCATTCTCTGATTCAGCTATTGCTTGTAAAGCTTTCTTCTGTTTGGACTTTAGAGCTATAATCTTCTACTTCTTCTTGGGCTCATCTTCTGTGAGCTCAATCTCATGGGATCTGAGGGAGTTGATTAATTCCTCCAATTTAAGAGTATTTAGATCCTTTGCTTCCTAAATGGCAGAGATCTTAGGTCTCCACTTGCTGGACAGACTTCTTAGGATCTTCTTGACATGATCAGCAGTTGTATATCTCTGTTCAAGTACTCTTAACCTTGAGACCAAGGTTTGAAATCTGGAAAACATAGTCTCAATGTTTTTGTCTTCCTCCATCTGAAATAGTTCATATTTTCTGACTAGGAGGTTGGCCTTTTCTTATTGAACTTGGTTGCTTCCTACATAAGTCAGAATAAGATTATCATAATTGCTCTTTGTTGTCTCCTTGTTGGTGCACTTGTCAAACTCCTTGAAAGTGATTGCATTTATCATGAATGTTATGGAGTTATGATGCATCTTGTACATCATCTTCTGATCAGCATTCATCTCCTTTCTTGGAATTTCAATTCCATTTTCTTTTGTTGGAGCAGTATAACCATCTTCCACCAAGTCCCAAAGTTCAAGATCTTATGAAATAAAAAAACTCCTAGTTTGTCTTTCTAACACACAAAACATTCTCCATCAAACAAAAGTGGTCTGTTGATGATTCCTCTAGTAGCTTCTTCACCAAATTCAGAATGTGGAATTCTTGGATCATTCCTCAAACACTATAAAGTGCTCAGCCTTGAGACTGAGCTATAATACGAATTGAAGGTGTGCAAACATCAGAAGAAGAGTTGAATTGTGTTTTTCTAAATTAAAACTCTTTTCTTAATTCTAATTATGATTTGGTGACTTAAACAATTTTACTAATTAGAGGCAGCAGTAAAACAAATAATGCAGATGAAAAGACAACACATTGGATTTTATCCTGGTTCACTACTAACTTGGTTGCTACGCTAGTCCCCTCACATAGAAGGATTTATCTACTAATTCAAAAACTTTGAATGACAAAGCACCTAACCCTACAAGTCAGTCTTCTCAAAACAGCATGAACCTACAAACTTTTTAAGGCAAACCACACCTTGACACTACAAGTCAAGTTTTCTCTACACAACCTAAAACTTATAGATTGTTAGAGGCATACTACCCATTTGACCATACAAGTCAAGTCTTCTCAACACAATTTTAGATCCACAGATTGCTTAAGGCAAACTACCGAGTTGGCCCTACTAGTCAAGTCTTCTCAACATAACTTAAGATCCACAGATTGCTTGTGGAATACTAAAGCCACTATCGGGCTAATTACAATGAGTTGGAAACTTAGTTTGGTTTTGCTTCTACTAAGCGGATTTGATACAATGATTACATACTTACAATGAGGCACTAAGAACTAAATAATATTAAGTTGAACGAGTGTTTTTTCTGAAACTGAAACCTTAAATTCTAAGTACTTAGAGAAATTTAAGTTCGTAAGGTTTTTTGTATATTGGTGTGCTTACTTTCTTCTTCAGTCTTGATTGCTATTTATAGGAAAAATTAGGGTTCCAATTTTTCCCCCTCAAGAATTCTGAATCGTATCTTCATTCTAGCTTGGTCAACAAATATTTCTTCCAAATACAATTCAGAAACATGTAAGACCCATTACCAATTATCTCGAATTTGGAAATTCAATAAAATTTTAATTCAATAAAATTTAATTTTCATAAAAGCTTAACTTAAAACGTTATCTCTTTCTTAATAATTCTGAAGAATATATGCATGACCTCATATATTTTCCTTTGAATAAGGAAAAGTCACCCAATTATATTATTATGGATCGCCAAGAAAATTGTGACCAAATTGGTAAAGGTGGTCTGGAAAAACCCAAACCAGCAGCAGAGTTAGAGGGTAAATGACTAGAGGTAGAGTCAGAGGATACGTGATCAGCGGCAGAGATAGAGGATACATGACCAGAGGTAGTTTCAGAGGATACTTGACCAGAGGCAGAGTCAGAGGAACTTGGATCAAAGCAAGCATGATTAGAGGAACTTGGATAAAAGGCAATGTGATCACAGGAAAGGTAGAAAGGAAAATAATGGAGGCAAAATGGAAGGAGAAAATCAGGAGCAAGGTAGAAGAAGAAAAATCAAAGGCAGAGTAGAAGAGTATTACAAGAGGAAAAATAGAGGCATTTTATCAAAGGAAAAATAGAAGTAATTTACCAAAGGAGAAATACTTGGTATCATAAAACAGCTAATAGACACAAAAGAAGAAAGAGACATTAAAGGCATAAATACTTAGAGTTCAGGAATGGCATCGGAGGCAACATGCCTAGAAACGTAAGTTAATCATCAGAGGCAGAAAATAAGAAGAAAATCAGAGGCAAGAAAGAGAGAAGGCACTGAGGCATACATATCAGTTCCCATTGTAAGCTAGCATCTAAATAGTCCTTAATCGTATTTTTCCTAGATTCCTAACTAACTAATCAACATAATCATCACACAATTAAAATAACAATAAACATGATAAGTAAACACAGTTTTGGGTGCAGATTTAACAAACACCTACATGCTTAAAAGTTCCATTTCCTCACTTTCTCTGAATTTTTTCTAAGCCTTTTTTACTCATGCTAAATGAAGAATTTTTAATTAACTTAACCCACAACCCTTATTCTAAAATAACTTAATGTAAAGAACTCACCATTTTTCTAAGAAAGTTCCTCTTTATTTGAGTTGGATTGGGGTAGTTATCAACTCTCATAACTCAATCGCTTCATCCTTTGTTTTTTACTCCATGCTAAATGAAACATGGCGAGTTCAATTAACTTAACCCACAACCCCTCATACTAAAATAATTTAATGAAAAAAACTCACCATTTTTCTAAGAAAGTTCCTCTTTATTTGAGTTAGATTGGGATAGTTATCAACTCTCATAACTCAATCGCTTCATCCTTTGTTTTTTACTCCAATTTCTTTGATTTTTTCCTAGTTGTTCTTGACTTCACCTCAACTCAATTTGGTTTATTGTTGATGGTTGAGAGCAAGTCTGATGGGGCTACGTGAACTATTATTTTTGGAGATTTTGAAAAAGAATGAGAAATAGAGGATTTGAGGAAGATGATGAACAGTAAGGGTTGGGGATGTTCTCCCAATTTTCGGAAATGAATAGGAAAGAATGAGATGATTGTTCCAATCTTTTCCCGGGAAGGACTTAAATGAAGTGAAAGAATGAGATTTCTCTATTTTGACCCTTGGACAATTCCCTTTTTGCATATTCCCATTTTAAATAAAATACATTATTTCCAATTTCTAAATTAAAATGTTAATATTTTAATTTTATTTTTTTTAAATCTTTATTTTAATAGATTTTAATTAAGTAGGATGTTACAAAAGATATTTTTGATAATATGACCGATAGGCAATTCATTATTTATGAAACTGATTTGAGCTATTCTCTTAGAAAGATATTGTGCGTATTTGTTCAGATTGAGTTTGCAAATGGATTCACTTAGGTCTTTCTTCATACGTTTGATTTGATTTAGGCGAGAACATACTAGGTTTGTTCTTCGACCTTTAGAAGTAAGATGTAACAGCCCGATTTTTTTTTAAAAAAAAAACAAATTCAAATTCATAATAAAGAGAGAAATACCTTTGGATAAAATATTTAAGTCGTATCACAACGACAAAAGTCAACAATAATTACAAACAGCGGAAACGATTTTGAAATGAAAATCCAAAGTATTTAAAACAGAAAAATACACCAGGCCTATGAGACCTATCCAACGTAGCTCATACCCCTGGGGTATTCTCGGCAGACACCTGTACAAAAGCACTGCCGCAAGAATTTTAACTTCCCCACGTCACATCAAAAAGTGGTACAAGGACCCATCAAAATAAAAGTCAAGCTGACAATATATGGTATAGGTACAATCTTCCAGAATGAAATAAATATAACCACAACAGATAGACATCTAGCCCCTATACAACCATCTGATCTGATCATGCTCTAAATAAAAATCTATAACCCAGGTGATCTCCACACGCCCCGCAGAAATCCTTTTGACACAGCAGTGGTCAGGTAAGTTTAACTCCGTTCCCATCTCCAGAGTACTAACTTGTAGGACGATCCTGATTCTCATATGAGGGCAAAGCCCAGGTTTCCACAACAATTGTAAAGGTCACCAACCGAAATTAACAAATATCACATAACATTTAAATTTTAATTGCACATAAAAACCTTTCAACTTAGCATACATCTAGAAAGGGTTTTCATATGCCACACATGCATAATCAAAATACGCATACACAACCATCACAATATATCAAACATGACTCGCGTGTCAAGCACCCTAATGCAATGTGTATATGTCAATGCACATGATTCCGGAATATCACCAAAACCTTCCTCAAAAAGGCGTAAATTATAATTGTACAGCCTCTCACAGACCAGTACTAATTATCAAGGTGCAATCTCTCACGGATCAGCACAATTTACTATTGTACAGCCTCTCACAGACCAGCACAATTTTCTATGCGTGCAATCGCTCACAGATCAGCACGACTTACATGAGTGCAATCTCTCACAGATCAACACGACTTACTATTTTACAGCCTCTCACAGACCATCACGATTTTCTATGCGTGCAATCGCTCACAAATCAACACGATTTACAAGAGTGCAATCTCTCACAGATCAGCACGACTTACTATCGTATAGCCTCTCACAGAGCAGCACGATTTTCTATGCGTACAATCGCTCACAGATCAGCACGACTTGAAAATCCCAGCAAGGATAAGATGAACTAGCTATTCACATGGCATCATCTCGAGGCCCATCACGGTTACCCCTATCACCATGGTACCATTGCGGTCACCATGTACTCTGAACGAAGTAGCATACTCTGACTCCTTCACCACAATCGTTACATAAATGCAACTATTAAAAGATTCCCCATTTTTAATACTCATTTAACAATAATGATTTTTCAAATTCAACACAGAGCATACTCAAACATATATAACTCATAATCCCACAATTCACACCAATTCATTTTTGCACAAAATCCACACATAAAACACATCTAAAAAATTCATAATATTAATTATGAACACATCAATCATACCAAACATGAATCACCACAACCCACACCTCAAACACATTAAATTCAACTTCAACAATTTCACCCATAAACACATTAAATTCATTTTCAACTAATCTACACATAAATCACATCTCAAAAATTCATAATATTAATTATGAAGACATAAACCACACCAAACTTGAATCACCACAACAACATTAACATATTAGAGTTCTCCGGTAAAAACTTCGTTTGCGACGTCAGTTCCAAAGTTAGTTCACTAGCATCTTAGCGTGGAGGTGAACAACTTTCCCTTATGTCACTTCTCGAGATGGAGCTTAGATCTAGTAAATTAATTAGGATTTGTGGGTTTTTGAAAAAACCACAAAAGTTTGGTTTTTCTTTTCTTTGAAATAGAGAAAGAAAAAGAGGAAGAAGGAGGCGCACGGGAAAACAGGTAAAATGCTTTATGTTTTACTTTCTCTCACATATCCATATATATAAACTTAATAATATATATATTATAACTTAATGGCATACTAAATAATACATAAACTTAATAATATATATATATATATATATATATATATATATATATATATATATATATATATATATATATATATATATATAACTTAATAATATAAATCAATCCAACAAATATCTAAATACTCTTATACACATAACTTCACTCCCATCTCAAACTATTATGATAAAAATATCTATTCTCATTGCAACTCAATTGACAGGTAAATTTTTTAGCAACTATAGATATTTTTAGCAAAATCGTCCGACAATAAATTCTTCGTAACATAAATAAATTATTTCTCGCCAAATAATTTTAAACGGTCTCAAAAAGATATTTCTGGCATTTAACACACAAAATACCATTAAAATTGGCTAAAAAGCCTCAGAATTCAACACAAAAAATATACTAAAATTGCATACATTAAAATTTAAAACTAAGGGTCTTACAATACTACCCCCCTAAAATTAGTTTCGTCCTCAAAACTACGTGTCGATAAACAACTCTAGGTATTGTTCCCTCATCTTGCTCTCCAATTTCCAAGTCGCATCTTCGGTAGTTGGGTTCCAAATAACTTTGACCAACGAAACATCCTTGTTCCTTAATCGCTTAATCTTCCTGTCATCAATTCTCACAGGTAGTACTTCGAATGACAAATTCTCCTTTAGTTGTATTGTGTCCGATTCAATCACATGCGACAGATCTGCAAGGTATATCCTTAATTGCGACACATGAATCACGTCGTGAATATTGGACAGTATCGGAGGCAAAGCAATCCGATAAGCTACCGGTCCAATTCGTGCAGAAATATGATATGGTCCATTAAATTTAGGAGTCAATTTCTTCGATTTCAATGCTCTACCAACTCTAGTCGTAGGCGTGACTCTCAGAAACACATGGTCACCCTACTCGAATTCTAGAAGTCTGCGACGCTTGTCCACATAACTCTTTTGATGATCTTATGAAATCTTCATTTTCTCCTTTATCTTCTTTACCTTATATGTAGTATGTTGCACCATCTCAGGTCCTACAATCATACTTTCACCGTCCTTATACCAACACAAAGGCGTTTAACACTTGCGCCCATATAAAGCCTCATATGGTGCCATTCCAATACTGGCGTGAAAACTATTGTTGTAGGTAAACTCAACCAACGGTAGTACATCATCCCAACTTCCTCTATTATCTAGTACACAAGCTCTCAAAAGATCTTCCAAGGACTGATTTGTTCTCTCAGTCTGTCCGTTAGTTTGCGGATGGTAAGCTGAACTCAACCTTAGTTTCGTTCCCAACACATCATGCAATGCTCCCCAAAAGTGTGACGTGAATTTCGGATCACGGTCTGATACAATACTCGACGGTACTCTGTGTAATCTCACAATCTCAACAATGTAGATCTCAGTTAGCTTATCAACCTTATAAGTGGTCTTTACTGGTAAAAAGTGTGCGGATTTAGTCAATCGATCCACTATCATCCATATAGAATCATTCTTTCTCCTTGTTTTCGGCAATCCAGTTATAAAGTCCATGGAAATGTTGTCCCACTTCCACTCAGGTATATCAAAAGGTTGCAACATTCCAGCAGGTCGTGATGTTCCACTTTCGCTTTTTGGCAAGTTAGACAAGTTGACACATACTCCGCTACATGCCTCTTCATTCCTGGCCACCAATAATTCTGCCTCAAATCCTGATACATCTTTGTTGCTCCAGGATGAATACTCAATTTACTCTTATGAGCCTCCTCCAAAATTGTTTTCCTTAGATCTGCAACTTCTGGTACACAAATTCTCCCATTACATTTCAAAATATTAGTTGGCCCAATCTTGAACTCAGTCGTTTCCCTTGCACTATTAGGTTCCTCTTCTCTTGAATTAAAGTGTCATTTCGAAAATTCGCAATGTCTTCAAGCAATCCACTCGAAATCTTAATCATTTTGAATTTCAAAATTCTGGGTGCAAACTCTACGTTCAAGTGTAAGTCTCTGAATGCTTCCCACAACTCTTGTTGTCTAGCCATCACTATTGAAGACACTGATACACTTCTTCTACTCAAAGCATCCGCCACTACATTGGCCTTCCCAGGGTGGTATTGTAATATGAAATCAAAATCCTTGAGAGTCTCCATCTGTAACGCCTCGGATTTTTTTTTAATCCAAAACGTTACTTAAAAAAAACTTATTGTTTAGAAAAGTTTACGAATTTTTTTTAGAATACTTAACATTTATTCATTTAAATAATCAGTAACAACCACGTTATTTAATATCATTAAGAAAATATTTATTCAAAATTTAAAACAAAGTAAAGGCAATTATTCCTAACAGAAGGGAACCACTTCCGTATTTCTACAATTCTAGTACATATTAAAAGTTTGTGACAAACGATTAAAAAGAGCTTAGAAATATTGGACAAATCTGTTATTACAAAATTTTCTTGAAAAACCCATGTTTACCCCACATTCGCCACACGTCAATACTCATTAACTAATCTTGAGTCTTGAAAAACCCATGTTTACCTCACATTCGCCACACGTCAATACTCATTAACTAATCTTGAATCTCCTTGAACTCATTAGCACCTAAAATGTTGTTGTAAGGGTCAGTTTTTCATTCATCCACATCAAACCAAAGCTAAACATATAGAAGAATAACATAAAACATATAAAAGTAAAAACTTCCAATTTAAAAGAAAAAAATGCGCAAACCGGTAAATTGTATACAAAACATATGCATAATGCATGCTCCTAAAACTATATGATCCAGATATAAACCTGCCACTAAGGCAACTTCCACACCGAAAGGTCACCCATACCAATGGGGAAAACAAACCTGCCACTAAGGCAACTCCCACGAAGATGCATATGCCATGACATGATGATATAGTATCAAGAGATATATTCCCACACAACCTACTAAGAATCATGTCATATGCATTCAAAATTACCTTTTAAAATCATCACGTATTCACATATCACTAGAACACATACCACACATCCTTATCATGAGTATCACATATTCATAGACAAATAACCATAAAAATTATGACTTTCACCACATACACATAAAAATAGAAACTTTATATCATATAGGCCATAAAAATTAACACTTTAACATATATACAAGAAAATTCAAACTCCAACTCATATACATAATAAAAGTTAAAACTTTATCACAAAAATTCAAACTTTATTTCATATTCATTGTAAAACTACAATTTTATCACACAAGCATAAAATTTCATACTTTACTTCATAGAAGTCATATATTACAATTTAATCTCAACAAAAGTTGGGGTTTTATTATTTTAATCCATTAGTCTACATTTATTCCTTTTAAAATAAAAGTAATCACGATTATTTATTTCATGTCATCCAACCAACGGCCTAACTATAATTTGTGTGGGGAAAAGCCCTTACTTTGGCCGCTTTTCTTCCTAGTACAAAGCTTTAAGCCCCACGGTGTTGTTCACAAGGAAAAGAAGTTGCAAGCTTTGGATACACGAAGAAAATGAGGTATGATGGTCATGGTGGCTAGGGTTTCGGAATTCTTTTTTGTTTATTATTAGTGAGTATACAGAAATTGTGGACTTAGGGAAATTTAAAGTGGAAATTGTTGGTTAGATAATGTTGGGCCTAAATGAAGAATAAGAGGCATAAAATGTTACTTTTTTTTTTAACCTTGATCATAAAAACCAAGCCACAAACACATAGCCCAAATTTATACTCATTCAAGTGGGTTGGGTCACACTAAGCCTCAAACCCTTAGCCCAAATTCTTCTTGCACTAGGAAAACACATCTACATATAATATATCTCTACTTAAATAAATAAATAAATATATATATATATATATATATATATATATATAAATATTGATAGGTTCTAATTATTTTTAAATAAAAAATTTAGAGGATGTTACACCATCCATCTCCTCTGACGCATGTTCAATTCCTTCTGATCAAACAAATATTTCAAACTTTTATGGTCACTGAACACTGTGAACGTGCATCCAATGGCCTAACTATAATTTGTGTGGGGAAAAGCCCTTACCTTGGCCGCTTTTCTTCCTAGTACAAAGCTTTAAGCCCCACGGTGTTGTTCACAAGGAAAAGAAGTTGCAAGCTTTGGATACACGAAGAAAATGAGGTATGATGGTCATGGTGGCTAGGGTTTCGGAATTCTTTTTTGTTTATTATTAGTGAGTATACAGAAATTGTGGACTTAGGGAAATTTAAAGTGGAAATTGTTGGTTAGATAATGTTGGGCCTAAATGAAGAATAAGAGGCATAAAATGTCACTTTTTTTTTAACCTTGATCATAAAAACCAAGCCACAAACACATAGCCCAAATTTATACTCATTCAAGTGGGTTGGGTCACACTAAGCCTCAAACCCTTAGCCCAAATTCTTCTTGCACTAGGAAAACACATCTACATATAATATATCTCTACTTAAATAAATATATATATATATATATATATATATTTATATATATATATATATATATATTGATAGGTTCTAATTATTTTTAAATAAAAAATTTAGAGGATGTTACACCATCCATCTCCTCTGACGCATGTTCAATTCCTTCTGATCAAACAAATATTTCAAACTTTTATGGTCACTGAACACTGTGAACGTGCATCCATATAAATAGTGCCTCCAGATCTTCAATTCAAAAACTACAGCAGCAAGCTCTAAATCATGAGTAGGATAATTCTTTTCATGAATCTTCAATTGCCTTGAGGTGTAAGGTACATCTTTCTTGTGTTGCATCATAACACATCCCAAGCCTTGGTGAGACGCATCACAATAAACTTCATACGGTTCTTCTGGTTGCAGTAAGATCAAAACTGGCGAGTTTGTCAACTTCTTCTTTAGTAACTGAAAATTCTCCTCACACTTCTCCGTCCATGCAAACGGTTGATCTCTTCTAGTAAGTTGCGTCAATGGAGCTACAATCTTTGCAAAACCTTCTATAAACCATCTGTAGTAACCTACTAGCCCTACAAAACTTCGTATGTTAGTGACAGTCTGAGGCTGTTTCCAACCAAGAACTGACTCAATCTTTGCTGGATCCACAACGATTCCTTCCTTAGTTATCAGATGACCTAAGAAATTAACTTCTTCCAGCCAAAACTCACACTTCGACAAATTGGCATACAATTGCTTCTTGCGTAACATCTCAAGAACTTTGCATAAATGCTCTTCATGTTCTTCTTCAGTCCTTGAATAAATCAAAATATCATCAATGAATACCACAACAAATTTATCTAGAAGTGGACTAAAGATTTTGTTCATGTAATCCATAAAAATTGCTGGTGCATTGGTAACTCCAAATGGCATCACAAGATATTCATAATGTCCATAAGGAGTTATGAAAGTCGTTTTCTGAATATCTCATTCTCTTACTCGGACCTGATGGTAACCCGACATCAAGTCAATCTTTGAAAACACCGCGGCTCCTCTCAACTGATCCATCAAATCATCAACACGCGGCAAAGGATAACGATTCTTAATAGTCGCCTTATTAAGTTGCCGATAATCCATACATAAGCGTGAGCTTCCATCCTTCTTCTTAACTAGCAATACCGTAGCTCCCCGTGGTGATACACTTGGTCTAATAAATTTCTTCTCCAACAAATCTTCAATTTGGCCTTTGAGCTCATTTAATTCCAATGGCGACATTCGATATGGTGCAATCGAAATTGGTCCGGTTCCTGGATGCAAATCAATGAAAAACTCCACTTCTCTTATCGGTGGTAATCTTGGAATTTCTGTTGGAAATACGTCTGAGTACTCCTGGACAAGCACCACGTTTCTATTTTCACATTTTTCTTTGCCCCCACGTTAGCCAAAGATAAAAAATCATGAGTTCCTTCTCTTAGTGACACTCCGAGTTTGTTAGCAGCTAGATACTTAACAACTTCTGGTTCGGGAAAAAGAACCAGTTTGCGAGCACAATCCATGATCACATAATGATACGACATCCAATCCATACCAAGAATGACCTCGAGTGATTGTAGAGGTAAACAAATCAAATTAATCAAGAAATCCTTATTCTGAATAGTCACTTGACACTGTAAACATGCAGTATTTACTGTCAACGTCTTAGCAGGTGTGGAAACAACCAAATCAAAAGGTAGATGCGACACAGATAACTTCAAACGATTCACACAATCCATCACAATGAAGGAATGGGTTGCCCCCGAATCAAAATGTGCATTTAGAGTGTTACATGCATTCTCATAGTCACGTTGAATCAGATTGCTAGATGGATTTCCAGCTTCAGCACTCACGCAATAAACGCGTCCTCTAGTAGTAGGACGAGTAGCCCTAGTTGCATTCACAACTGGTTCCACCTTCGGAGCTCTGCAATCCCTTGCAATGTGCCCTGGTTTGTGGCAATTGTAGCAAGTAAGAGTCTTAGAAGTACAAGCATTAGCATAATGCCCCTCTTCCCCACATCAGAAACATCGAGTCACTTGCCCCACTTGTCTTCCAAGGTTCTGGTTCCCCGAGTGATTATGACCCCTGTTGTTGTGTTGTGGTCGGTTATACGGCTTAGCAACTTGTTTCCCTTTGTTGCCCTGATAACTCACCCGACTAGGCCCTTCTGAACTAAAGTTCCCTCCTCGGCTAGCTCTCTTATTCTTCATATCTTCCATTTCTCTACATTTTTCCACAAGAAGTTGGAAACGTTGAATTCCCAAGGGTAAGACAGAATCCTGAATCTCATACTTCAATCTGGCTTGGAAATGATGACACATGAATGGTTCATCAACCTCTTCACGGAAAAACCTGAAATGCCTCGACAACGATTCAAACTTAGCGGCATATTTGCCCACGGTCATATTACCCTGATGAAGTTTTAGAAAATCATCACCCAGCTTAGTCCTGGTACTAATCGGGAAATATTTGTCTAAAAACTTCCTTTTGAACGACTCCCAGTTCACCTCCTCATGAGCTGGTTCCATCAACAACCTTGTACTCCTCCACCAATAATCAGCATCCCCTAGCAGCAGATAAGTGGCATAGTTGACCTTCACTCCCTCCTGACAGTTAATCATCTCAAAGATCTTTTCCACTTCTGGGATCCACTGATCCGCTTTCTCTGAATTCTCATCACCCCTAAACTTGGGAGGATTGTAACGACGAAAGTCATCTAATCCCCTTGACTCAGCAGCACGAATCTCTATTTCCCTCTTCTCCAGATCCCGTAGAGTCTTTGCAACTGTCTGTGCAGCAACAGAAGCAGCCATGTTATTCATTGCTTCATCCATTTGATCATCCCTGTTGACGTTGACTCTTGCAGCGTCGTTCCTTCTTGGAGGCATTGTTTCCTATAAAACCAACATCAATAAGAAATTTTAACACCTTTTAGAAGAATTCCAAAAGACATCTTTCGACCTCAACAACTCAACACTACACCGAACCTGACACTCAGACAACTCACCCCGACGCATGATCAGATGACAACCCCCAACCTACAGGTTAACACACAATCTATAACCAAAGCTCTAATACCACAATTGTAACAGCCCGATTTTTTTTTAAAACAAATTCAAATTCATAATAAAGAGAGAAATACCTTTAGATAAAATATTTAAGTCGTATCACAACAACAAAAGTCAACAGTAATTACAAACAGCGGAAACGATTTTGAAATGAAAATCCAAAGTATTTAAAACTGAAAAATACATCGGGGCTATGAGACCTATCCAATGTAGCTCATACCCTTGGGGTATTCTCGGCAGACACCTGTACAAAAGCACTACCCCAAGAATTTTAACTTCCCCACGTCACATCAAAAAGTGGTACAAGGACCCATCAAAATAAAAGTCAAGCTGACAATATATGGTATAGGTACAGTCTTCCATAATGAAATAAATACAACCACAACAGATAGACATCTAGCCCCTATATAGCCATGTAATCTGATCATGCTACAAAAAAAAAACTATAACCCAGGTGATCTCCACGCTCCCCGCAGAAATCCTTCTGACACAGCAGTGGTCAGATAAGTCTAACTCTGTTCCCATCTCCAGAGTACTAGTTGGTAGGACGATCCTGATTCTCATCTAAGGGCAAAGCCTAGGTTTCCACGATAATTGTAAAGGTCACCAACCGAAATTAACAAATATCACATAACATTTAAGTTTTAAATGCACAAAATAACCTTTCAACTTAGCATACATCTAGAAAGGGTTTTCATATGCCACACATGCATAATCAAAGTACGCATATACAACCATCACAATATATCAAACATGACTCGCGTGCCAAGCACCCTAATGCAATGTGTATATGCCAATGCACATGATTCCGGAATATCACCAAAACCCTCATCGAAAGGGCGTAAATCATAATTGTACATCCTCTCACAGACAAGTACTAATTATCAAGGTGCAATCTCACACAAACCAGCACAATTTTCTATGCGTGCAATCGCTCACAGATTAGCCCGACTTACAAAAGTGCAATCTCTCACAGATCAACATGACTTACTATCATACAGCCTCTCACAGACCAGCACGATTTTCTATGCGTGCAATCGCTCACAGATCAGCATGACTTACAAGAGTGCAATCTCTCACAGATCAGCATGACTTACTATCGTACAACCTCTCACAGACCAGCACGATTTTCTATGCGTGCAATCGCTTACAGATCAACACGACTTGAAAATCCCCGCAAGGATAAGATGAACCAACTATTCACATGGCATCATCTCATGGCCCATCACGATTACCACTATCACCATGGCACCATTGCGGTCACCATGTACTCTAAATGCATGAGCATACTCTGACTCCTTCACCACAATCATTACGTAAATGCAACTATTAAAAGATTCCTCATTTTTAATACTCATTTAACACTAATGATTTTTCAAATTCAACACAGAGCATACTCAAACATATATAACTCATAATCGCACAATTCACACCAATTCATTTCAATTCATTTTTCCACAAAATCCACACATAAAACACATCTCAAAAATTCATAATATTAATTATGAACACATCAATCATACCAAACATGAATCACCACAACCCACACCTCAAACACATTAAATTCAACTTCAACAATTTCACCCATAAACACATTAAATTCATTTTCAACCAATCTACACATAAATCACATCTAAAAAATTCATATTATTAATTATGAACACATAAACCACACCAAACTTGAATCACCACAACAACATTAATATATCAGAGTTCTTCCCACTGCTAACTCGATGCCAACTGTCTCGATTCCTTTTCGAGACTCAAGGAGCTAGCTACATAAACATAAATATTTATAACAATTTGTTCACAAACTTTTACACACCAAACTTTTACAACCAAATAATCTACATTAATTCAAAACTCCACATTTCCAAGCATAAACCACCAAATTAAATCTCAAAATTTTCAACCATAAATCACCAATTTAAATCTCCAAATTTTTAGCCATAAATCATCAATTTAAATCTCCAAATTTTCAACCATAAATCACCAATTTGAATCTCCAAATTTTCAAATATAAACCACCTATATTAAATCTCCAAAAATTTCAACCATAAATCACGCATTAATTTCCATAATTGCAAACATAAACTTACACCAAATTAATTTCCACAAATCATCTCTCAAACTAATCTTAAATTTAATTTCCTCAAAACACACATAAATCAATTAAATTCAATTTCTTCAAAATCACACATCAATTTCACCAAATTCCAACTCCATAAATACGTATATAAAATCTTATATGCAAGCTAAAAATTTGGAAGGAGCCCTTACCTCAACGGTAGGTCTAACTAACCGATTACGGCACTGCGATTAATTCCGGTAAAAACTTCGTTTGTGACGTTGCTTCCAAAGTTTGTTCGCTAGCACCGTAGCGTGGAGGTGAGCAACTTTCTCTTCTGTCACTTCTCGAGATAGAGCTTAGATCTTGTAAATAAATTAAGATTTGTGTTTGTGGGTTTTTGAAAAAAAACACAAAAGTTTGGTTTTTCTTTTCTTTGAAACAGAGAAGAATAAGAGGAAGATGGAGGCGCATGGGAAAACAGGAAAAATGCTTTATGTTTCACTTTCTCTCACATATCCATATATATCAACTTAATAATATATATATATATATATATATATATATATATATATATATATATAATTAAACCAATCCAACAAATATCTAAATACTCTTATATACATCACTTTACTCTCATCTCAAGCTATTTTGATAAAAATATCTATTCTCATTGCAACTCAATTGACAGGTAAGTTTTTTAGCAACTATAGATATTTTCAGCAAAATCGTCCGGTAATAAATTCTTTGTAACATAAATAAGTTATTTCTCGCCAAATAATTTCAAACGGTCTCAAAAAGATATTTATGGCATTTAACACACAAAATATCATTAAAATTGGCTAAAAAACCTCAGAATTCAACACCAAAAATATACTAAAATTGCATAATTTAAAATTTAAAACTAAGGGTCTTACATAAGAAGGCTAAGTCCAATTTGTTATGAGCCATCTATTAGAGTCTTTGTCTTTCCATTAGAATCGTTGACTTTTCTCCATTGTAATTATTGACTTGATTGTTGGAGTCAGATGATGTGTTGCTTGAATAATTCACTCAAAGGAAAAAATGCGTGCCTTAGTATTAGTTGCATGGGCAACTTCACCGTTGTCGCATTATTAGAGTCAGTGCAACTACAAAGGCTGCTTATCAGAGGCAGCGTTTTGGAACATGTTGCAACTATTTGAGCTAGCGGTACATGTGCTTCAGAGGCATGCACAAATATTGTTCATCAGAGACGTGCATAAATACTATTCATTAGACGCATGCATAAATACTATTCATCAGAGACATGTAGAGAACTTGTTCATCAGCGGCATGCAAAAAAACTATTCATTAGAGGCATAGACAAATACAGAAACACGTTGAATCTTCAAAGGTACAAAATTCTTCAAAGTCACGTTGATTTATGAGAAACAAGCTTAGCTACCAAAAGCACGCTATCTGAGGCATATGCGCGTACTTCTCAAGAGCGTGCATTTGTCTGATTTTGAGGATTTTGTTGACTGATTTGATTTCGTTTCCTTTGACCTTTTTACTTCCTCTAGTCACTTCTTCTAGTCATTTGCTTTTGATTTCCTTTTCTTATTGATATTTTTTCTTTCTAAGTCTTGATTTCAACAATCTTCCATTTTCTTCTGATTATCTGCTTCAAATTTCTTCTTCTAATGTTGTTTCTTTTCATTTTCTGTTCTAATTCCTACACACTTAGCAAAGCCGTTAGTCCAAAAAAATTGTTCTCATAAATAACTTTGTTAACATAAAAATCGAAAGAGGAAAACCAACTTGGTTCCAACACCTACCATGTAAGATGCAAATATAAAATATATGCCAAAGGTCAAACGTCCTTGCAGGGGTGTTTTTGGTCACTTTATGGTTAAAACTAACGAGAGGCTGAAGTCCATTGAAAATCAAGTAATGGTGACCTCTTGTCATGTTTTTGGGATAGTTGGGCATGAATCTAAAGATTGTTAGTTGGAGGAGTAATATTTTGTTGGAAACTCGTATAAGAGCCAAAATAACCGAATTCAAACACCTGCAATCTTTGGGACCATCCTAATTTCTTTTGGGGAGGACAACAAAAGAATCAAAATCAAAGACCAAATCAGGTTATTTGTAAGCTACCTCATATTCAAAATCAAAGTCAAATGCAAGAGGAGAGAAAACCATCCCTTGCTAATACTCTAAATCAACTTATAGAAAAAGTGGATGAAAAATTCAATGCTCTTGAGAGGATTGTAGATAAATTTGTGGATATCCAAAAATATCTGAGAATCAATTCTCTACTTTGATGACCCAAAGAGAAAAAAGAGTTTTTTTCAAGAAAACAAGCCAAGGTATAGAGATTTCTCAAATGAAAGAAGAAGAGATCACTTTTGCTGAGAACTCAAGCCAAGGTAAATAAGTGGTTGATAAAGCTAAAGAGGATTTATTAAAAGGAGTTTAGATACCTTCTCCCAAACCAACCATCCCTTTTCCTCAAAGGCTCAAAGGGAGTCAACCAAATCCATAATTCTCTAGATTTCTTGACATGTTGAAGCGTTGGAAGTCAATATTCCTTTTGGGAAGGCTATATGCCAAATGCTTAAATATGTCAAGTTTCTTAAGGAAATATTGACTAACCAGAATAAGCTAAAAGAGTTTCTACTATGAAGCTCACGAAAAGTGTTCTGCCATACTGCTAAATAAGTAGCCACCTAAGCTAAAGGATCCATGTAATTTTTATATTACTTGTTCTGTTGGTGATTCTCCTTTTGAAAAAGTTTTATTTGATTTGAGTGCAAGTATTAATTTGTTGTACTTATTTGTTTTTTTGTATATTGTGGACGATGTTAGAGTCAAGTTAGACAAGTTCATTTTTCTTAGTGATTTTATTGTTCTTGATATTGAAGATGAAGAGGTTCCCATAATTTTAGGAAGGTTCTACCGATAGACCACTTGTTTGCCACAAAATGATCGACAATAAACTCTAGAGGGGGATGTTGATTAAAGTTCGATACTTTTAAAAAATCGTTTGAGTCGCACAACGGAAAATAAAAAACTTTTAGTACGATGGACTCAAGTATTAAGCGTATTGGATATTTGTATCGATTGGTTGATGAAATTTGAAATAAACAAGTCAAATCAAATAAAGAGGTATATAAGAAAATATAAAATATGATTGAAGTTGTTTTGAAAAGGTTTTTGATACTTCAATCAAATATGACAAAGATCTTCGAACGCAGACACTAAGAATCACAATAAATAAAAACACTAATATACTAGATTCTTCAATTTGAATCAAGCCTAAGATATTGAATTCAATGTTAAAAACAGAATTTCATTCAATATACAAAATCAAGCCAAGATTCTAAAGTAGAAAATTATAATAACAATCTTTCTATCAATTTTGCATCAAAATAGAAAATGCCACCAGACTCCAAATGAAATGAAATTTAAACAACAATGTAAATTTTAGAAAAATTAAAGAGTTAGGGATAAAGAGATTCATGCGGCGATTTATACAGGTTCCTCTATTTTGTCCTCGCTTATAGAATACATCTTTTCCCTATTCAAGTGAATGAGAGTTTTCTTCAAGATGAAGATCACACCTCACTCTTGCAAGATAGCCACATAAAAACATCTATCTAGGAATTTTCTAAAGAACACCTTCTTTAGCACTCGATACACAATCCATCGATGCCCCATCGATGATTTGTATCTAGAATGGACACCCCAACAATCGATATCTCCTCGTTGTTGTTTCTCATTTCAAAACTCGATTCCATACCTGACTTGATCAAAAAAAAAGTTTTTCAATCTATGATATGATCTTGAATGGTTGAATATGAAGAATGAATGAAATTATTCTTGCGTTTAGAAATGAATGGAAAACCTTTTACGTGATACATGAATAGGCTACGCCAATGAAACATAGGTTCTAAGGGGAATAACCACATTGTACATGTCGTTATAACCATAAAACTATCAAATTTTAAGTCTATGGATTTGGTGAGTCAAGTCACAAATTGAAAAAACAATAAACTAAGTCTGATGTTGTGTGAGTTGATTCACACAACTATGAGTCCACTTACAAAACCCTATGTATTGCTTTTGAGTCAACACACGCTAGGTGAGTCGATTCATAGCCCTGGGACTTCAAAAAATGAGTTCTTGAAGTTCATAAATTGATTTATAAGTTGCTAAGTCGATTCAAAAATTGAAAAAAAACTTAGAAAATCGTTTGAAAAGCATGTCAATGTTAAATGATCATGCTTCAAACTTAATGCATGCTAAAACATGTTATTAAGCTTATGCATGATAAAAAAAATTCATTTCATGCATTCTTTCTTGATCAAGTAATCTATGCAACAGCTAGAGAATGAGAATCAATAAAGCACATACACAAACACCATTTATTGCTAATCTGCGTCCTCTTAACTATGTTAAAGCCATTAGAAGCTTTTAGGGGCATATTGGTTTTCATAGGAGGTTCATTAAAGATTCATCAACAATAGAAAAACCACTCTTATCTTTTGGCCAAAGATATACCCTTAAAAGTTTCTAAAGAATGCTGGCACGCTTTTAATTGATGCACTTGTTGTTGTTGCTCCATAATGGTCTTTACCTTTTCGGCTTATGTGTCATGCAAATGACAGGGTAGCTGGCGCTATTTTGGGTCAACAACAAAAAAAATTCAACCATTTACTATGCTAGTAGGACTCTTGACGAAGCACAAAGAAATTACATTACCACAAAGAAAGAGTTATTGGCTATGGTTTTTGCTTTCAATAAATTTCTTCCTTATTTGATTATTTCTAAGGTTATTTTGTATATTGTCTAATAAGAAATTTACTTGCTAAGTCGGTTGCAAAACCAAGGCTGATAAGGTCGATTCTTTTGTTATAAGAGTTTGATGTGAACATAAGAGACAAAAGAGGTGTAGAAAATATTGTGAAGCATTTTCTAGGTCACTAATAATTGGGAGGATCCATTCTTTAGGTCACTAATAATTGAGAGGATGGAAGACACATTTCCAGATGAGCATTTTCAAGTGATAAAAATTTAAATTTCGAGAAACCTTTCATCTACTACCCTATTTATCATTTCACTTTCACTAAAAATAAACAACGCATAAAATTCCAAAATAAATTTTTTTTTGTTAAAAAACTTAAATTTGAATTTGATTTATTAAATGTGCTCAATGTTAGCATTCGCTTGATTTTAATTCTTCACATGATACCGACATGAACCTATTACCACGATTACGTGGCATGGAGAAGTGTGTCCGACAGAAGGTGGTGCAACATGTAAGAGCTGTATGCAGACGAAACATGAATATGACGTGTACCATCCTCTCCATTGATCACCACGTGGAACTTTTCAAACACCTTGTCATAATCATTCACATACAAGTACAACACCATTATTCATGAACATCATGAAGCAATACAACATCACTCTATCTTTTTTCTTCTGTGTTTTTCTGACTCCTCCTAATATTTTCTTTTTTATTTTTATTTTCTTCACATTCCCACCCATTTTTATTTTTTAATTTTTCATTTTTATTATATTACCCTTTGTTTCTTCCTTTCACTTACTTCATCAAATCACCTCCACAACATTGTGAGCCACCCTACTCCAATTTTTTTTTAAATCATTAAATTATCTTTTTTCTCACAATTCCCATTTTGGGTTGTGATATTTTGCTCACAAAATTTGATCTTGTATTAAAATTTTTACTTTTATATTTTGTATTTTTCTTTCATATCTAAATTGCAACTTTGTGCCTAACTTAATTTTTCAAGAAGCTTTGTGCCTAACTTTTATTTTTTTGTAGGTTTTTTTCCTCAGAGAAAATTTCAAGGGAGTTCTTCTATTGAAGGATTATCTTCATTTTCTCTTTGGTTATAATGGAGGTAATAAATAGTAGATAAAATATTAATCAAGTTTAATTTTAATTTTAAAAAGTTTTGTTCTCAATTCTCACTGTATAAATGTTTGTATTTTCTTCTTTTTCTTCAGAGGTTTTATGGTGAGAAACAGCAACACTACAACACAAGAGTACCCTCACACTTCAAACAAATAGACCTTACTCTTAAGCTTTCTTCTTGTGGTGAAAATGTAGAAGAAAGGAGGTTGATAAGGTCATCATCAGTAAATGTGTCAAATTGGTGTCAATTTGTGCCATCTATAGAGAGATCTTGCTCCCTACCAATTGATTGTGGGAAGACAATGTTGCTAGAGAGGCAGAGAAGTGTGGTTCCTGCAGAGCTTCATGGTAACTTTTCTTTATGTGTATATATATATTACTACCAACCTCATTCTAATTTTTAGAATATTAAGTTTTGAAGTAAATAATGATCAATGTTCCAAAATAATTTATGAAATTGCGAAATGTTAATCATGTCAGTCCTTTCGATGGTATTTACATGGATTATAATGACATTAAGTCGAGAATATTGATTATCAAGATGCATTTGAAAGAAGTAAATTATGTCGATACATTTGATATCAAGATGCATTTGAAAGAAGTAAATTATGTCGATACAGTTACGACAATGACTTATTTGGTGTCAGTTGGACCAGTTCAATTGTGATGGACACATTTGTTTTTTCTTATTTTTTAACATGCATCATCAAGTCACTTTCTTAGCTATGAGAATGAGGACAACCGTGAAATTTTACTTCTATCAGACAATGTCTGTCTTCGTTGGTGTTTTTAACACTATTCAAGTAACTGTTCACGGTTGACAACTTTTCAAAGTGGTCTGCGTTAGAATTTGCCCATTTGGCTATTCAAATAATCATTTTAGAATATTAATAATATGGAGGATTAAGTTGATACATTCTTCTTACGTGCTTTAATTTAGTAACAAGATGGCATCCTGTAAATAAATTTTACAATGGACAAGTAATCATATTTCACTTTATTTACTCTAACATGTGGTGTTGTTAAATAAGTTTTACACTTATATCTAATCATATTTCACTTTATCTGATGCAGTGTTGTATCTAAGCTTCTCAGTCCTTTAGTTCTTTCACATTGCTATTCTCATGTATCAATTATTCTTTGACTTGTAATACTTATTAAGGTGATTAAAGACTTGCAATATAGTGCTAGTAAATACTAATATATATTTGTTTACATTGCAGCTAGCTGATTAAAGAATACTGTGAACCTTTTTTACAGTCTTTAGGACTATCTTACCTTTGCTTCTTGAAGTCCTTTCTATTTCTTTCAATTGATTTTTCAAATTGTTTAAAAACATGTTTGCCATTGTGATGGAAAACCGATGAACACGCTCCAAATCAAAGCTTGTAGTTGTAGCTTCATCAACATGTGATGACACCGCGGAAATGAAATTTTCCAAAACGCATACTATCTATTTGGATTTCATGCTATTGTTTAATTGATTGTGTCCTGGTGTTATTTGTGATTAAATACAAAATTTCTAAATTATAAGCATATTTGAGTAACAGAACACTTACTAGTATATGATTGGAAGGATGGTTCTAAATTGCAGTTGCAGTTAGGTTGTGAACATTGGTATTGTGGCAATGTACAGAAAAAATGAGATCGATTCGACTGCAATTACTGTTGTGATGTCATTTTAAGTAGAAGTATGATTAGGAGAACTTTCTTTTGTACTTGTGCAGCTATTATTATATGAGTCATGGCAAATTGGTAATTTTTCCCCGCCTTTTCAAATCATTAAAATAATTAAACTGAGATATCACAAGACATAGGGAGTAGGAGTTTAGTAGTAAGTAGTAATGGAAAAAAAGAAATTTTCCTCCCATTTTAGCTACATAAAAGTTTTGATTTTACATGTTATGTGTGTTAACCATATTGTTTGATGATGTTCTTCATTGCTTGTATATGTTCCATAAACACATACTTTTTTTTCTTAATTGTTCCTTTATTAAGCTTTTATATAGCACCCTTTCATTCTTGTTTTCCTTAGCAACAAAGGCTTATTGAATTATTCTTGGATACTCGGCATCTTAAGATTTTGCTGAACCTTGGTAACATACGTATACATTTTCCGTTGAATAAACTCAACTGTTTTCCTGTCCAATTTTGTTGAAGTGTAAGGTTTAACAGAGTAAATTTTCTCTCTATATATGAATTTGTTCCCAATATGAATGTGCACTGATATCATAGATAAGTTGATTTGGTTGTGTATGATTTTGGTTAGACAATTTTTATATTGTTTTATTTAATTTCTTAGTCAATTTCAAGTTGAAGACAATTTATTTATGATTTTGTTCAATTACTTACTCACAATGGTTAGAGTTGCTATCATGTGAATAGGAGGTCACATTTACAATGTAAGTCATATTTCTTGTAAATGCAAGGTAAGGCTACTTGTAATAGACTCATAATCGGTTTGCCCCTTTACATAAAAGTCATATGTTAATTTTTTGCCTCTAGACATTTAACAGGAACAAGTGGCATGATTACAAGAAATAGAAAATATAAACTGATTTTTTCATCTTTCTGTACAGATGAAATGGCTCTTGTCTTTGTTTCTTTTGATTGCTTAGTTCTACTTCATCAATTGTCTGCAACATCACAAGAGCAAGACACTAAAGCTTAAGCATTTTTATACAACAAAGATTTCTTTGTGTGACTATACGAAACTTTGCTTGTGTGACTATACGAAACTTTGCTTGTGTGACAATAGTAGTGGCTATAGCACTGTTGCGTAGCGAAATTTGAACAAACCACTATTGTTCAGCAATATGCAATTTAGTTCAAAGTACAAACTTTTGTCAAATAATGGATGTAGTGTTGCAGCATTGTAGAATTTGAACAAACGGTCATTTACGTCTGTGCTTGACAACAATGTGTTTAATTTCAAAAGAAATTTTTCTCACAACTCATTTCATTCAGTGGTGTAGATATTAGACATAACTTTTTTTTATCTGATTTGTGTTATCTGAATCACATGTGGGTCATACTACATCCATGCATAGGTCCAAGACATTCATCTGAAGTAGCAGTTGGTTCCAATTTCAAGATGTCAACCAAGCAGGAAAATGATTCCGTGATTTTTCACAAAACCATATGCAAAGAAATTCCATCCAAGTCTGCAGATACTAAATTGAAGAATCAAGCAAAGAAGCTTAATCTCCCAAACTACTGTAGCCTTAAAGGCGATGTGATGGAGATATTGCGACAAATGCCAACCGTGACGACTATTGGAGACGGCCCAAATGGGAAGAGAATTGAAGGGTTTCTGTACAAGTATAGATCTGGGGAAGTTTGTATTGTATGTGTCTGTCATGGAAGCTTCCTCACTCCAGCTGAGTTTGTGATGCATGCTGAGGGAAAGGAAGTGGCAAATCCAATGAAGCATATCACTGTTTATCCTGCCTCATTTTAGAGATCAATGGTAATGTCTTTACGATTTCATCTTTCTTTAGAATGTAGAGGTAAGTGGAAACAATGAAACTCTTTGATTAGTTTAGTTTCAATGATTATCCTATCCAATGTTCATCTGGTTTGTGTAGAAGGAAATTTTCATAAAATAATGCATTTGTGAAAAACTTTTCCATATTACTACATTTCTGAAATGTGGCTGAATGACTAAACAATATGTGTCAAGCTAATGCCATTGTATGGTCTAAGGAATGATTAATCCATGGAGGGTTTGTTATAGGTAGTTTTACTCCTAGTTTTAAAATGCGATCGAGTAGCAATCTTTGATATTGTGATGAATTATAGTCAAATGCAATTGACGTGGTCTCGGTTATGATAGCACTGTGACCTTGGTTGATTGCTATGGTAGAGACATGAAAAAACTTGATGTTGTGAACAAAATTGTGGTTGTAGAAATTTTTTAGAAACTCTTATTTGAGATTATATTTGTAAGAACTTTATTTTGCTATTTAAAAAGTCAATTATCTCCTTGACATTACATAGCAAGTTAGCAACTGCAATGGTTGTACAGGTACAATCAGACTAACTTATTATTATCTATAAAGTACCAATGCATATACGGACACCGAAAACGATATTAACACTAACACGTAGACACCAGTAATAATTTTAAAAAATGGATGTGGATGTTATTGAGTGTGATTACATGTGTCGTTGTCAAACATTCAAACACCAAACACGCTTTCAATTTAAGGTGCCGGTGATGCATAGATTATTATGCAATTTATCTAAGTTCCCAACTATGATGGAAGGACTAAAAATGGTAAGGAAGAAATATCACTAACTAGTTAAAGCTATCTATCCTGCAGTGCAAGTGCATGATACTAAACTATCACAAGGTGATAGAGATAGTTAAATGGTTTTGTTCAAAACCAATGTAGACTCTAATGTGATCTAGTGACAACATGTGAAGCAAGATAACCATTTGTTCTGAGAAGCATTTGGTGTTGATTTGGGGGTTTGAGCTGCAGATGATGTTCCTTTAACAGTCTGTTGCCCTGACTGCTTCAGCTGTTTTCTCGTGTCTTCGCCGTGTTTTGATGAAAGAGTTTTGTCTCCATCGGTCAATCTTCACATTACAAAAACAGTTAAACTATTTGCTCAAGAATCATGTAATCAAATAAAGGTCTAACCCCATCAAGAAGCATCATCATCCTAGCATCTTTAAGTAGAGTGCATGTTTGGAATGACAATGAATTTGACGAAATAACGAAAACACCATGATTTTGCTGAAATATTGAAGTGTAGTTTTTACCAAAATCACAGTATCACACTGATTCTACTAAATTCACCGTCAATCCAAACATGCATTTTCTCTATACTATGTAGCATGACTTTATATCTATTAAAGTTCCTATTCCTATAGTATGAATATGGAATACATATACATGAGCTAATGTAAACCTATGGTGCCTATCTAAAAACAAAACTATTCCCGTTGATATAGAAAAATATAACATAATTAGTTTTGAAACCAGCTTTAGAAAATGGTCTGCAATCATAATCTGAACTGCGACATCAAGGAGTTTGATGTCTCTGCAATCATAATAGAAGTTACATCAGTTATATTTGACTGTTGTTCTTCGAAAAATTAAAGATTGCAACATGATTTCCATTGCAACCATAGTTTCAAATGCAATTTATGCATAAAAGTAGTTAGAAGCCAGAACTTACACTTTAAACGCAAAAGATTTGGTGCTCCCATCTGAATGCCGAGAACAATCAATAGACTTAGAAAGTTTATCGGAACGCGTTGATCCATCACCTAATGTCGAATCTCCTTTACTTTTATTCTTTGGTGTTACACTACTTTCCATGATAACCTCTCTCATTGTTTCAACTGCTTTTTGTTCAGTCACTTTCAAACAACCCTCATGTTGTTCAGCACTTCTCTGACTAATATCATTGAATTTAGTAGTAGTACCTTGTGTTTGAGGTGGAAGAATTGGAGGAGGTTGAAGTTGATTACTTGGAAAACCACCACTATACATGTTCATTTGATCATCAACACCACCATACAGCTTATTATCCATCTCACCAGGTTTATTCAACCAAGCCATTTCATTAGAGAAACTCGTGTTTCCCATTTGAATGCTAAACAATGATTCATTAGATAAAGTGCTCCATTGAGTGTTTGATTTGCTTCTAGCAAAAACGTGTAATGGAATTCTCTGTGTTGAAGATGATGTAACAGCAGGATCATCCTCTTGTCTTTCCATTGTTTGTATTGGAGGATTTTGTATTGTTTCAGGAAGAACAACTACATCGCTAGTATGTTTTTGTTCACGTTTTGGCATTGAGCTTATTGGAATATCATCATCACTAGATTCTGAAGCTAAATGAAAATCCTTTCCAAATTTTTGAGTTGCATTAGCATTAGTATCTTCCTTGGTTTTACTAGAAATATTTAGTGAATCATGCATATGGTGTTGAGTTGAAGATTCAGAAGCTTTGGAAATGTTTTCTGGTTTTTGGTTTTGTGTTGATTCTAATGTGAACAAGGGTTCTATTTTTTTACTTGAAGAGGAAGCACGAGTTTGATCATCACAAGTGTGATTAGATTGATGATGATGATGTGTTGTTGTTGATTCATGACTAGGAAAGCTCCAATAATCCTTTTCAATAGTTGGAAGTGTGTGATGATGATGATTATGCAAATCTTTAACATGATCATGATGATGTTCAACAACTTGGAAGGGATTTTCTTGTGTTGATTCATATGTAGATGGTGGAAATGATGAATGGTGACCATGCATCTCATCATTGGAGGAGTGACCATGATGCATATGCATTTCACCTAGAGAACTAGAGTTAGTTATGCTTCCATTTTCATGTTGCATAAAAGATGGTTGGTGAAAACTAGTCTCAAAAGGTACTTGTAGTTCATGCAAATTTTCTGATTTATTTGGATTCACATGTTTGATGTTAGTGGCATCATCATCAAATACTAGGAATGGATTTTGTGATGATGATGACAATAATGAAAGATGAGTTTCACCAAAAGGGTTAGCATGATTTGGTTCCAAATGTCTATTAATTGAGATTTCATCACCTTTTTCCATCATTGGATATGTGTGATGAAGTTCTGAACCTAAGTGGGTAGGAAGAAAACTTGCACTCTCACCTTTAGTAGTGGTTGCATTTGGCATAAAGTGAATGTGATCTTGTGATGTAAAAGGTGGAATGGGAAGGTCTAGTTTCTTTTTTGAGTTAAATTGTTCACCTTCACTTGAACTTGTTGAAGGATTAGTTCTTAGATTTGATCCACTTCTATGTCCAGATTCCATCAGCTAATAGTGATAAGTGATTTTCAAGGGCTTGATATTCTGTGAAACAAGAATATCAGTCAAATAAGAAACCATATTATGTACAACTACAAGGGTTAGATGTTCAATTCATGCTGAAAAATTGTTCTGTAACTTTAAGGTGAGAGAACAAATAGATTTTTTTGTATGGTAAACTTATTTAATTTTATTTTAGACTTTTCTATTTGCCACTTTCTATCTATACCTCTCACCTCCATAATATACTTAAAGAGACTATTTTGCCCTTTTATTATGTATAAAAAGTTGATTTTTTCTTTCTTTTTACTCACATTTGAAATATTAACAAAAATTATTTCAAATGGTCTAATCGAGACAGACCAAAATGACCTAATTGTTTTGACATATGGGTCCAACTGGCCCAATGGCCTAATCGAGATAGACCAAAATGACCTAATTGTTTTGATAGATGAGGTCGACCGAACTTAAATCAAGACCTCCAAAAGCCATCTTGTTGGACTATCTAAATTTGACAATCCACTTTCTATTAAGAAATATATGAAATTAGTCTTCAAAAGTTGAATAATTAAAATCACATTGATATTAAAAATATTTTATAAATATCAAATTAGTCCTTGTTTATTTACCAAAAACTCAAAATGGTTACCCAGATGATAACATTTGACTGTTTGTAACAAAAAAGGAAGATAAAAATGACTAATTTGCAATTTAAAAAATATTTTCATCAATTTCTTAAATTAAAAGACTAACTTAACTTCATTCTTTTAGGGATAAAAACAAACGTCATCGTGTATGGATCAAAACTTGCATTATTACCAACAATTATGCTTCATTAAAAAATTAAGTTTTTTCATGATTCCAAATACAATTGCCCCCCCGCATGTGTTACATCGAGTGTTAGCCTGTTAGTACTTTCATTCACAAAATCTCTAATGTTCATTTTGTTTACAATGTGCATAATTTTAATTCCAAAAATATCATACATTATCATCATTAGTTTATTTTAAAGGAAAAAAAATGCAATTCTCAATTCTTCATCTTTTGTCTCCGTTCCATGTCTATCCTAATAAAACGTTATTGAAACAGCAATACAAGATGGTTATTTGTGGTAATTTCAACAAACTAATTGGTTTCTTGTTAACAAAAAAAAAAAACTAATTGGTTTAGAAAACATTAACTAGGATAGAAACCATATCAACAAACTATGGATAAAGCAAAAAGGCAAAAAGGCAAAAAGGCATTACATAATTTTCATAAAATTATGTATACACAACCATGAAATATGTAACATGCATGATGATGAAAATAATGAAAAAGCAAAAAGGCAAGAAACCTATTTTTAAATGAAAATAAAAAACAAAACAATGTTACCTCAATCTCAGTTCCATTACCCCAATCTTAATGTAGTGAAAAAAAAATCTGGAATCAGAAGAATTGAACAAAGCGTGGAGAGAGAGAAGTTACAACAAGAAAAGGTTAAATAAAGGAGAAGGCGTTGCACATGTTTAGGCGTTTTCTTTGACTAACAAACTTCCCTCCCAAGTGCCTCATTTCGGCCAATAGCCTAAAGAATAAGAAGTCCCCCAAATAAATAAAAAATTCTATTTAATCTGTTTTTCTTACAAGATTAATACATCAACACAAAAATTTATCAAAAAAAAAAATTAGAGATTAAGAACTATGCATTGTTGCTGTAATATTATTTTATATTAACAATCAGTCATATATTAACAACACATAAATATATATATCTCTAACAAAAATCTAAAATTTTCAATCAGACTTATACGAAAAGACTAATCTTTACCGATTCTATAATTATGGTTAACTATTTATCAATTTTGTACTTTTTTGCATCAAAAGTTAGTTCAACTGACAAATATCGATATTATTAGGTTGGACGTTGTTCCGGGTTCGAACGTGAACCTTGCAGTTGTGTGAGTTTATTATGGTGTAATTTACTATTTCTTTTAAGACAAAAAAAAAGTTACTCTCTACTATAATCTAAAAAGTTAAAGATTGAGATATAAAGTATTACAATTATTTTATTTATGTGTTTGGATAAAAAAGAAAAGAAAATTGTAAGAAATAAAAGCAGATTGAAATGAAATCATCGTAGAGTTGAAAATGCATTTCGTATTAAAAATAACTTTTAGATGTCGAGACATAGATTTGTAAAAAAAAATTATAAGGTGTTTGGATAAAAAGAAAAGAAAATTGTAAGAAATAAAAGCAGATTGAAATGAAATCATCATAGAATTGAAAATGCATTTCGTATTAAAAATAACTTTTAGATGTCGAGACATAGATTTGTAAAAAAAAATGTCGATACATAGAAAAATTTCTTAAAATATTTTATATTGAATAATTATAAAAGATACAAAAATAAAGATAGAATAGCTCTATTTATGAGTATATTTCAAACTTAACTAATTAAGCCTAATCAACTAACAAACCAAGTGTAACTAACTAACTAATCTCCTAACTTACTGATCAAAATATCTCATCTTATCTGTCTCTCACAAACTCAAGATAAGAGAATTCTTAACTTGAATTACAATGATATAATTTTTTTTTCTTGGAAAACAAAATACAAAAAAAATGAAAAGAACAAATTAATCGGATTAGAGCTAAAGGATAGATGAAAGGTCCAATCGGAGATGATGATGAAGTAGCAATGTCCTCACAAGAAAGGGGGTTGAATTGTGAACCTTTTAAAATTTTGATTTCTATGCTTAATTTAATTTAACTCAAGATCAATCTTGGTTGAAACAGAATGTTCTGGATATGTTAGAAGTAAATAAAACAAACTAGTTTATAGTCAAGTGTGAGTTGTGTGTGCAAATAATTAAAGATAAGGGATAGAAAGATCAAACACAAAAAGTATATTGGTTCACCCAACTCCGGCTAGTCCAGTCCTCACAACCGTGAGATTTTTACTATGTGCTTCAAAACTAGAATGTTCTTTTTCACACCTTTTCTCTTGATCACACCTTAATCTATTACAATTTTCACCTTTCAACCTAGAAAAGATTTTTATAGTCATCTTTCAATCAGGAAAGGATTTTTACATTCACCTTTCAATCTAGAAAGGATTTTTATAAACACACTCAATCTAGCATTAAATATTGACTTGATTTACAAATGAGGTGTGTGATAAAAGTGTTTGGGATCTTGAAAGTTCTCAAAACTTGTTTGAGATAAATAAAGATAAACTCAGTAAATGATGATCCACATATATAGTGAAGAGAGCTGGAGTTTGCTTGAAGAGTTTTTGACTTATTCTTACTTGAACAAGTGTTGGTAGATTGCAAATTGAACTTTTTCTTTCATCTTCCAATCGATCTTCTATTTATAGATGGTGAGAGACTTTAAAATATTTCGTTTATTCTGAATATAGTCGTTGGTAATCCTTAGCTAGCAATCAGTCTTGATATAAGTCTATTTAAGCACATGTTCTATTTTGTCCAGAGTTTTGTTTGAAACAGTCTTCCTATTTGCAAGTCTTTCCATAATGTTCTTTTTCAAATCCATAACGTTTTGACCTTGCTACAGATTGGAGAAGAACCATAATGTTGGGTGGTTTGCCATATGTGAATTATATCAATTTAGAACAGTCTTTTAGTAATCCCAAAACTGATTCATTTGTCTTTTATTCAAGACAATCAGAATGAACCAGAAATTTTCTTCTTCAAACCCAAAACTTTCTGAGTCTGATGGAGAACAAGAATGATAGTTAGAGTATGTTGTGATATATTAGTTCTAGATTAGAAGCGTAGAGTTCTTTCTGTAAAGTAGTATAGCTATAGTGTACTTGCATCCTTGTTATCCTAGATAACAGCTCATCAATCTGAAGATCAATCTGTTCATTAATCTGAAGGCTGTTTTCTTCCTTTGGGCCTTCCACTTGAATTTTGGGCATGAACAATGATTCTTGAGTAGTTTTGTTACTTGAATTTAGGACATAGGCCCTAATTTCTTCTGGTCCAGTTTGCATGATTAAAACGAATGCAACTTTAGAGGATGCCGCAAATCAGAAGCAATGTCTTGGAGTATGTTGCATTTGTGAACAGAAACTTCAGAGGCAAGTTGCATAAACTTTAGAGACACATAAAGTCAAAAACTTGAGAGGCATGCTTTAGCCGAAGCATGCTATAACTTTAGAGGCATGCTTTAGAAGAGACATGTTTTAACTTCTGAGGCATGCTTTAGCAGAGGCATGTTCTTACTTTGGAGGCATGTTTTAACATCATAAGCATGTTTTAACTTCAGAAGCACACTTTAACTTCAAAGGCATGTTTCAGTAGAGGTATACTTTCAAACTTCAGAGGTATGTTTCCTCTAACTTTGCTTCCTCTTATTTCTTTCCTCTTATTTTCTTCCTCTTATTTTTTCCTTTTATTTCTTCCTCTTATTTTTCCCTCTTATTTTCTTCCTCTTATTTTGATTTTGCTTTTTGTTTGGAAGATTGCCTTCTAATATCTCCATGAAATATTCTTTTGATGCTACTTTGATTCTTTCATGATTGAGTAGATACTTATGTAATTGTTGATGTAAATGGTTTCTTGCTTGTCTTCTTATGTGATTCATGTTCCTTAAATAAAACTCAAGTGCAATCATCAGTAAATCACCATTCATAAAACTTAAACATTTATTTCATAAGGTTTGTTGTCATATAAACATATATCAAAAAGATTTTTTTTCTCAACAATCTCTCTCTTTTTGATGATGACAAACCTTTTGAATAAAACTTAAGTTTTATGGATTGATATAAATAAAATGCAAGAAAGTTCATAGATATATAAATAAACTTCCTCTAAATACATGCAAGAGCTTAATTCTTAACATTCTAATTAAACTCCCCCTAAACATATTCTTAACATTCTTCATTAATTACTTTCATCCTATATCGATCGTATATTTCTCTCCCCTTTTTGGCATCTATCAAAAAGGTTGGGGAATAAAAAATGAAGTACAAATGTAGGGAACAATAGCATGGGTATACTACACATAGAAATCATGTGGTTGATCAATGCATTCATATTTTATATATCAAACTTGTCAAGTTTGCATATAACATCAAGGAACATAGCATGTATGATGATCAATAATAATTTTAGTCAATATTGCAATCAAGATATGAATAATGATAACAAAAGCAATATGACATAATTATATGCAAGCATTTTAAAACACTCGAAAAACAATCAATGAATATATATTCTTCTCATTTTTAGAAAAATCAATGAGTTGACTTCAATTTTAAGAAAAAGAATATTTTCTAAAAAATTCCCCTGAATATTATGAAATTAATATCCTTTAATATTTCAAAGTTCCATAACACAAGTAAGATGTCTCTTTGCTCTTTGTCCTCTTTCGCAAGAGACAACCTTTTAATTTGAACATGATCATGTTTATTGTTAGAAATAGATCCATTTTTCATTTTTAGAACTAGAGAGAATGAACGCGTACAAATAAGAAAAATAAGATGAATGTGACACGTTATTGACATAATTGTTGAAGTTAGGAATAAATGATAATCCAAAAGTTTGTAATTATAAATTAATGTTTATTTATGTAAAAATCATTGCCAATTATCTAGAATATGCAACTAGATCCATACACCTTAATAAAAACAGAGACAAATAACAGTGAATAATAAATTAGAATCACCAACATAATTGAAAACAACATCTATAAATATAGTTTACAATTTGTTTAATAGATTCATAAAATATTACATCATGAAAAAAAGCTACAAATGTCTGATTACATCATAGAATAAAAACATCAAAATTATAATTCCAACAAGTCTGGAACTGAACTTTTGATGCAAAACTGGTATCTCATGTTCCTCCAGCTACTAATAAAAATAAAAGGGGTGAGGTGAAAAATCTCAGTGAACTCTGAAAATAAAAGGAGATGTAGTTTCAAAGATTTTCTTTCATAAATATGTATAATCAAATGAACTTGGATACGTGGATCAGAGGCATCATGATTAGAGGAACTTGGATCAGAGGCAACATGATCAGAGGAACTTGAATCAAAGGCAGCATGATCAGATGAACTTGGATCATAGGAAGCATGACCAGAGGAAAGACAAAAGAGAACAACAGAGGCAAAATGGAAGGAGAAAATCAAAAGCAAGGTAGAAGAAGAGAAATCAGAGGCAAAATAAAATCATTTCACCATAGGCAAAATACATGGAATCATAAAACAGCTAACAAAAAGAGTTGAGAAACATAAAATGGCAATTAGAGGCAAAAACAGAAAGAGAAATCAGAGGTAGAAATACTCATAGTTGAGAAATGGCTTCAGAGGCAACATACCTAGAAACGTAAGTTAATCATTAGAAGCGGAGTGCCCAAAATCATGAGTTAAGAATCAGAGGTAGAATGCCCAAAATCATGAGTTAGGAATCAGAGACAATAATTAAGAAGTACGCCAGAGGCAAGAAAGAGGGAAGGCACTGGGGCATACATATCAGTTCCCATTGTAAGTTGCGCATCTAAACAGTCCTTAATCATATTTTTCCTTTATTCCTAACTAATAAAAAAAATCATCGCACAATTAAAATAACAACATGAGTGATAATTAAACACAGTTTTGGGTGCATATTTCACAAACAGCTACATGCTTAAAAGTTCCACTTCATCACTTACCTAGAAACAATTTCACTAGTAAATGAAGAATTTTCAATTAACTTAAGCCACAACTCCTCATGCTAAAATAATTTAATGTAAAGAACTCACATAAATTGCACTAAAGAAGGTGAAGGTTCTAGCCCAAATCTGTTATGAGCTTCTCTTTGATTCGGGTTCCCTGCTTCAGTTTGAACTCTTCATATCTGGGTCGATTCTCAAAGATGGAGAGAGAGAATCCCGCATGCAAAGCTGCTGGGCAAATTTGAGGGACTTTAGTGAACTTTTAGTTTTGGAAGAGAAATTGAACAGTAACAATGGAGTTATCCTTTAGATTGGTTACGGGAAAGAGAAGGGAAAAAATGAGACAATGCTTGAGTATTTTTTCCAGAAAGAATAAAATGAGGGAAAAGAAGGAAATTCTTCTTTTTGCCCCTTGGACATTCTCCATATTACCTTTTTGTCCATTCCTATTTTAATTAAAAATTCTTTTATTTCTAAATTAACATATTAATATTTTAAATAATCTTTATTTTTAACACATTTTAAATAAATAGGTTATTACATTTTATAAATGATAATGTAAATGACTAAAATTAAGTTGACATACCATAATTTGTAATGCATAGTTTGTACAATAATGTCAAGCTACTATAATGATGGCACAACGAAATACATATTTCTACAAATTACCATACCAAGTTGTAACAGGATTGCTTATACAAATTTTGTTGAAACTTGCTATTTTGGTGGTTAAAAAATAATAATAGCTTTTTTGTTGGCTGTTAGTATTTTCACTAACTCACCATGGTCTCTGTTCTGCATGCTAGAGTTCATGTTGCGCCATTCCATTTCCTGTTGTTCTTCGAGTTAGAGTTTGCTTGTTCTTTTCTCTTCTTCTCAGAAAATTTTATTTTGTCGAATATATTTCATTGATTCAATGATTTTGTTTCTCTACAAATTTTCGTGTAAAAGAGCAAAATGAAACAGTTAACAATGTAAAATTAACAAAGATATTGTATAAATGAAATAAAAAAAATATTGCAGAGAATGTATACAAAAGCACCACCAACAAAGTAACCAATCAGAGGAAGCAAGGAAAAGTTTAATCGGAGAATTTAACACAATAGTTGTGTTTATTGTAACATAACTATTGACACAAATCATGTTTTCCCAAAACATGTCAATCTTACTTGGAAGCTCCTCTATAATTGATAGCTGTTAAAAAAACCCATTACATATAATTGCAAAAGCTTGAACTTCCTACATACCTAATATCATAAATTGAAATTGGACAATAAGAAGAATAACATTAGTCCATTATATATAATTGAAACAATGACATGATATATAAATACACCCAAAAGCGTCGTAATAAATTATGATCACCCATGAGCTAAAAAATGATGGAAAAATAAATAAAAAGAGAAATTCAAATGACAATCACAACACAAAAAAATAATGTATAAACTAAATATCCAGACAAAAAACTATGACTGTTGTCCAATGACAACTTGAGAACAATACTATGTGAAAATTGTTACAACACATAGACTTCTCTTAAACTCCATATGATTCTCAGTACACCCACACTCTCCAAAGAAAATATTTAAATTAAATCTCACAACAATTTAACACAAGATTAGAAGAGAAAACAATCAAATATAAGCTTAAAAGTGTTTCTGACTGGTGCGATTTGTAATGAACTAGAGCCATATATAGTCTTGAGCTCGCTCTTCCTTTACAATTCCAAACAATGTATGACTTTTTCAAATATTTTATTTTAATCAAACCTAACAAAAAAACTCTCTTATATTTTATCACAATGATATCAAAACATAAATATAGATGTCTTTTTACACTTGTGATTGTGTCTATTTATTTAATCATCAAGAAAGTCGTAATCTATCTCTACTTCATCAAAAACAATCTTGAACAAAATGATGTTTCACCTCCCCATATGTCAGAGTTATAATTTCATCTTTTATAGATGTATTGTTGGAATCAAAATCATTTTATACTTAGAGTTTTTATGATAACAAAAGAATTTTATAAGAACAATATATTTGACTTCAAAGAGTATGAAAGAAGATATGGTCAAGATTTGTAGAAGAGTTGAAGAAGATTTGATCAAGATTTATCTACAACAAAATATAAACAAAATCAATCTGAAGAATTTACAATCTCAATCTAAACAAAAAAGGAACAAAATCAATTTGAATAATTTACAAACGCAATATGAACAAAATACAATTTAGAATTAAATAAAGACTAAATTGAAGCCCAATTATAACTGTAAATAGATACTCAAGGCTGAAGAAGAAAATCATCGAAAAGCAGAAAAAAGTAGTCTTAGAGTTCAAAGAGAGAAACACTTGTTCAAGTTAGAAATATTTTCTAAGTGTTCTTTTCTTAGAGTGTGAGAGTTATTATTATTATCAGCTTTATTAGAAGCAACTACTCAAGTTCCAATCTTTTGTATCCAACCCGATAATGGTTTAGTTCCTTCTTCAATCTGGGGTTGTCAGGTTGTTAGGAGAAGACTTGGCTTATAGGGTCAAGGTGGTTAGTTCCTCAAAAGTTTGGGGTTGTCAGGCTGTTTGGGAATACTAGCTTGGAGGGTCAAGTGCTTTGTAATTCAAGGTATTTGAATTAGTGGATTAAAGCCTTCTGAATGAGGGGACTGGATGTAGTCAAGTTAATGGTGAACCAGGATAAATCTACGTGTCAAATTATTTATGCTTTCATTGTTTGCTGCCTTAGAATCCGATTGCTTCTACTCCAAGTAAGTCACCAAAATCGAACTAGTTTTTTATTTATTTATCAAAAAGTTATCAACTTTGGCAAACACAACTCAACCCCCCTTCTCGTGTCTGCACCTTCAATTGGCATCAAAGCTCGGTCTCAAGGCTGAGCACTTTATAGTGTTTGAGAAAAGATCCAAGGGTTCAATATGTCTAGATTCAATGAAGAAGTTGTTGGAGGAATCATCAACAGACCAACTCTGTTTGATGGAGAACGTGTTGACTATTGGAAGGACATGCTGAGAAGTTTCTATATTTCACAAGATCCTAAACTTTGGGACTTGGTGAAAGATGGTTATATTGCTCCGAAGAATACTGATGGTATTGAAATTCCAAGAAAGGAGATGAATGCTGATCAGAAGAAGATGTACAAGATGTATCATAAGTCCATAACATTCATGATAAATGCAATCACTTTTAAGTAGTTTGACAAATGCATCAACAAGGTGACAGCAAAAAGTATTTATGATAGTCTGATTCTGACCCATGAAGGAAGCAAGCAAGTTTAAGAAACAAAGAATAACCTCTTAATAAAAAAATATGAGTTGTTCAAGATGGAAGAATATGAAGACATTGCAACAATGTTTTCCAGATTCCAGATCCTGGTCTCAGGACTAAAGGTACTTGAGGAAATTTATACTACTGCTGATCATGTGAAGAAAATTCTTAAGATTCTGACAAGCAAGTGGAGACCTAAGATCAGTGCCATTCAAAAAGCAAAGGATCTGAATACTCTTAAGCTAGAGGAATTAATCAGCTCTTTCAGATCACGTGAAATTGAGCTTGAAGAAGATGAGCCCAAGAAGAAGAACAAGACTTTGGCCTTGAACTCCAAGCAGAAGAAGGTTCTAAAGGCAACATCATAATCAGATGATAGTGATTCAGATGATCAGAACCTGAACTCAGAGGAAGAGAAGATTGCCTTCATATCCAGAAGAATTCAGAGGATGTGGCACAAAAAGAGGAAATTTTTCCCTCAAAAAGATTTCAAGCAGTCCAATAGAGGAAGGAATGAAAATTTCGACAAGAAAAACATTATTTGCTATGGATGCAATGAACCTGGACATATCAAGTCAGACTTTCCAAATCTGGAGAAAGGGAAACACCAGAGGAAGGATTCCAGACCCAAGAAGAATAGTCTGAGGACTACATGGGATGATTTTAATGAATCCTATGACGATGAACAAGCAGATTTAGCTCTAATGGCTCATACCAACTCTGCCTCTGGATCCAACATAGATTCTAACTCTAGAAGTGAATTAACAGATGAAGAAATTGAGGTATTTTCTAACTTTACTCGATCTGATTTAATTACTGCTATAAATGATTTTTTAAATAAGAATCACAAATTATCTTTAAAACTGAAATCACTTAGAAAAGAAATTGTAACCCTAACTGAAAAAGTTAATGTGTTAGAGAACCAAAGTGTTGAATTTAAAACAACAAATGCAACTCTGAAAACTGATATTACTGAACTTAAAACAGAAAATGCAACTCTGAAAACTGATATTGTTGAACTTAAGGCTAAAAATCTAACTCTGAAAAATAATCACAGTTCAACATCAATTGTAAATACCACATGTAACTCTGATAAGCATGAAGAAGTATTTCATGATTTTCTTGCTAATGATATGGAAAGAAGCAAATATGCTTCTATTATTTATGGGGTTAGTAGGATTTGAAGAAACTGTAACTGAACCTAAACATATTCCCTCTGATATCTTGTGTACTGTTTGCTCTAAGAAAGGTCACTCAAAATTATCTTGTCCCATGTTAAATACAAGGAAAGACAATAAACCTTTCAAGACTAACAAACCAGGACCCAACCAAATTTGGGTACCTAAGAACAAAATTGTCTATGTTGCAGATGTCCTCAGCAATCAAGTTAAAACACCAATCATGGTACTGGACAATGGATGCTCGCGACATTTGACGGGAGAAAAGTCTATGTTCCAAGAACTAACACTGAGCAAAGGAGGCACAATGACTTTTGGAGGAAAGCAAAAAGGCCAGATCATTGGTCAAGGTACAGTTGGTAATGGTACCTCCCCTTCTATTAAAGATGTCTTGTTTGTTAAAAGTCTTAAGCATAATTTAATAAGTATCAGTCAGTTGTGATAATAATTATGATATTATATTCAATCAAAAAACATCCAAGGCAATTAGTAAAAAAGATGGATCTGTACTCTTTACAGGTCAGAGGCAAAACAAAATTTATAAGATAAATCTGTTTAGTCTAGAGAAACAAGAGGTTAAGTGACTTATGTTAGTAAATGAAGAGAAACTAATTTGGCACAAAAGATTAGGTCATGCAAACCTTAGATTAATTTCCAAATTGAATAAACTTCAACTAGTTAGAGGTCTACCTAAGCTTAGTTACAAAACTGAAATTATGTGTGAAGCTTGTCAAAAAGGAAAACAAACAAAGAATTCCCTTACTCATGAGAACTCAGTCTCTACCTCAAAGCCCTTGAGCTCTTACATATAGATCTCTTTGGGCCAGTGAAAACAACCTCTCTAAGTAGAAAGTAATATGGCTTTGTTATAGTAGATGATTACACTAGGTGGACATGGGTAAAATTCTTAAGAAGTAAGGATGAATCCCACAAAGTGTTTATCACATTTTGCAAACAAGTAATGAATGGAAATGGTCTTAAGATTGTAACGATTAGAAGTGATCATGGAGGAGAATTTAAAAACAAGTTCTTTGAAATTGTGATGTGAATGGAATCTCTCACAACTTCTCATCTCAAAATGGAGTTGTAGAAAGAAAGAATAGATCACTCCAAGAAATGGCCAGAACTATGTTAAACTAGAATACGACCCGCGCTTTGTGCGGGTTTAATTTTAAATTTTTTATAAGGTGATGTATATAATCTTGTAAATTTTTATAGTTATAAAAAAAATGCGATAAAATATATTGTAGAGTGTGTAATTATAAAGAACAATGTTTTGTAAAAGTTTGATCACAAAAAAATTAACAATTTTACAACCGTTTCAAGTTAGATTTGAACTTTATTTACAATATCAAATTTGTACCATTTAGTTAATTTTTGTTGGTCTATAGACATAAAATATTAACCATCATTATAAAAGATAAATTATATAATTGATAATCGTAAACTCTATTATGTATATAAGTTATGTAGGAATTTTTAAAATTTTAACATTTTTTTCTACACATATTAAAAAAATTTCGAAATAATATTAATGGTAAATATATGCATTGATAACTAATAAGAGAAACAAAACACAAATTTTTTTATTAGATTGACTAATTGTTATTTGTTTTGGTAAATATATGTGACGACACAATAATAAAAAAAAATACAAAAGTTGTATATTGACTATTTTTAATGTCTAAATAAATATTTAAAAGTGTTTGAACATTTTATCAACTATATTGGTAACATTTATTAAAATATTGTGTATCAATATTTACTTATTTAATTTGGTTTATACCAGATTTCACGATTTCTACTTTTTATACACTTCAACGTATTATTTTATCAAAATAGTAAGATTTCATGATTTTGTCCTTAGAAAAAATGTGTTGGGTTGTACAAAAAAAGAACAATTTACTACTTGAAAAAAGTTAAAAATATATTTTAGTATATAACCATACATAACAATATCAATATTTCAGAAAATATATAAATTTTTCTCTAAGTCCATATCGGTAATGGTATAATAAGAAAAAATAGAAAAATAAATTGTTGACCTAATTCTAAATTATATTTTAGTTATCTAATAAGTGACATGTGATTAATTTTATTAAAAGATTTTTTTTTATATAATATTCAATTTGAAGATATTTATGGAGGAATAACCGTTATTAATAATAATGGAGGACCAATAAGTGTCAATTAATTGATATTTATTGTATTGTAATTTGTAACTTTTCCAAAAAATATGAGGAAAAGGTATTTAGAAAGTGAATAAGGAAACTCTCTATGAAAGACGTACACATCAGCTTTTTAGCTGAGGTGGCAAATGTTCGCATATGTGAATGAAATAGTGTGAGGTGGCAGCGGAGTCTGTTTTAAATATATATAATAAATGATATGAATGTTTGCTAAACAGTTTTGGGTTGAAATAATTAATACTACATGTTATATTCAAAATAGAGTCTTAATTAGATCTATATTGAATAAAACACCATATGAATTATGGAAAAGTAAAAAGCTTAACATCTCTTAATTTTTGTTGTTGACAAAATTAATAATTTTTTTATTTCATTTTGATGTATAAGGAAATCATTAAATTTTATAAAACATTCTATTTAAGAATTGTAAGTATAAAAATAATAGTACCTATAGAAATTATAGAATATCACCATTTAAATTTTCATTTAATTATTCAGTTAATTTTTTTTTATTAAATTTGAAATATATTCACCTAAAAAAACTAAAATTTGAAATATTGTCTTTTCATTCAATTGAAGACCTTTTATGTACATCACCATTTAAGTATGCATTTAATAGTTTTTTCAATGCATTAGTTTTATTTTGTTCAAAAGGATCTTAAGATATTGATGTTAGACTTAAATATAATTTTAGTCATATATCTTTTATCAAATATTTGTTTTATTTATTTATTTATTTATTTATTTATTTATTTTTAATTCATTTTCGTCTTTTATCTTTTATAAAGAATGAATATTAGTCTTTTCCTCATACTTGTTTCAAACAACTGTATAATTATTGTCATGAACTGTTGAAGTCTAATTTTATATCAGTTGTAAATTCATTTAACCCAATAATATGCTTGCACATGAAAAAACTTTTCCCGCATGTTTTGAAACATGGGTAAATTCTTTGAAATGAAGGACATAAAAATCTAATAAATGTCCTTCATTTCAAAGAGTTTACGCATGTTTTAAAACATGCGGAAAAAGTTTTTTCATGTGCAAGCATATTATTGAGTTAAATGGATTTTTTGAAAGAATATTATAGTTAGAAAATATTTCAATGACCAAATGTTGTTATAGATTTTGTTGTGATTGAGACAAGGACTCAATACATCATTTATAAAAGATAAAGGACAAAAATTAATTAAAAATAAATTAAAACAAAGCACCAAAACTAAATATTACGTAAAAGATAAATGACCAAAATTATATTTAGCCTGTATTTTAATAGAGATTATGGTTTGGGTTAGAATTCGTAGCTTAAATCTTGTTTGTTATGGTGAGAGCATTCTTTGGACTTTAGCATCAATGATTGGTACCCCTATCAAAATTGATCTCCACACCTTGCAAGTGGAGCTTGGGAGGTTTGCGCGCATTTATGTAGAGATATATCTTAATCTATCAGTTGTTGCTAGAGTGGGTGTGAACGGGGAGTGATACCAAGTGCAATATGAAGGATTTCACATAATCTATATGCCTTGTGGTTATTATGGCCATGTCATCCAAGATTGCAATATGTCGCGTCAAAACAATGCTCAACTAGGTGTTAAACCCATGTTAGCAACTAAGAAAGATGGAAAGCAGCAGGAGTTGCCCATAACGGGGGAAGAAGAACAAGCCCCAGTGGAAGACAGTGCAAAGTTAGGACAAACTTAAGACAATTTACCCAACTTGGAAGGTAATAAAATCAATGATGAGAATGATAACGTTTGTACTCCAAGTGATTGGTGCTCAAGGAAAGAATTTTCTAATAACACTAAAAAGATTTTAAAACAAAAATAAAGTGGATTTAGTCTCTTTACAAGAGCCTCGCTGCAATGGACAATTTCCCCAAGGACTTCTATCTGAAGCTAGAGGTTTTTCAAGTGGTATTTGGTTACTCTGGAATAAGACTGATTTGCATATTACTATTTTAAAGGAGGATTCTCACTTTCTTCATGTGAAATTTCAAGATAGAGATACTGAGTTGTGGTTTCTTACGGTTGTCTAAGCTAGTCCTGGGGAGAATGAGAGAGGGGATACTTGGGTAAAATTACTCGACATTGCTGTACGCATGAGCCCTGGCTCATGATAGGTAATTTCAATGATATTGCTAGTCCGGATGAAAAAAAGGGAGGGGTTCAGGTTGATTTCAATGATATTGTTATGGTGATTATAAATATTTGATGGAATTCCACATATTGGGAGCTAAGTTTACTTGGAGAGGTTCAAAGTGGAATGGCCATGATAAAGTGTTTAAAAAGGTTGACCTTATTCTGTGTAACATGGCGTGGAGACTTAAGTATCATTAAGGGTTTGCAAAAGATAGTTCCTAGTAATTAATCTGACCATCACTCTATTTTTGTTTTCTATGAAGGGAAGCCTTATAATGGGGAAACCGCCCTTTTAGATTTGAGGTGGCTTAGATTACTCATGTTGATTTCAATAATTTTCTAATTGATAATTGGCAATGTGATTTTGAATTGATTTGCAATCTTTCTAATCCTACTCCACCCCACAAAAATTGGAATAGGGAGATTTTGGGAAACATCTTCAAAAAGAAAAGAGAGCTTTTGGCAAGGTTAAATGCAATTCAGATAAGTTGGAGGTTGAGCTTCAAGACTAGCTTGCTACTACTTTGTATCAAGAGTAATGCTACTAGTTTCTGAAGTCGCATAGCAATTGGATCCCTAATGGTGATTGTAACACTAAGTACTATCACTCTAAAACCATCATCAAACGAAGAAAGACAAAATCTTGACTCCTGATAATGAAAATGGTATTTGGATAGAAGAAGCCGAGAGGTTTAAGGCTCTAATGCGACAACTCTACGTGGATCTTTTAATTGAGGAGAGAATGGTTTGTGAGGCAGTTGTTTCTAGGATCAGTTACTCGAATTCGGTTGAGAGACACCATGGTAATCAGGTGACAATGTTCAGTTCATGAAATGCAAAACAACTCTATTTAAGATGGGGCCCCATAAAGCGTCAGGAGAAGATGGCTACCCAACTATCTTTTTTCTGCATTACTGGAACACCATTGCGAGCTCTTTGTTTCTTTATGTTAATCAGGTTTGGGGTAACCCTTTCCTCATTTCTTTCATTAATAACACCTTTATTCTGATGACTTCGAAAATAGATAATCTTGAACTTGTTTCTCAATTTAGGCCTATTTATTTGTGCAATGTTGTTTATAAAATTTTTTCTAAAGTTATTGTGAATAAAATTATTTGTGCAATTTGATCTGCTGTCGCACACGGGTCAAATACAATTGATAAAATGTAAATAGAGGTAATAACTTGAGTCGTTTCACAAGGACATCTAATATAATAATATTAGCCGAATTGAGAGTTGATATTCGAAAAAGGGTTTTTTACAATGATTTAGTTTTAATAGATGAGCGAAACGATTAATCCACTTATTCGAGTTTCAGACCTATCACAGATTCTATCAATGAGTTGAATTTCTAATTCGTGATTCTATTCTTTTTTGACTATAGAATTGATCAAACAAGCGAATAATCAATCCTACGTGAATTCAGAATTGATCAAACAAGCATCACAATCTTCAAAATATTACAATTAACGATCAAGCGTCGCAAAATTATAATTCAATACAATTAGAAACTGAAAACAAATTCTGTCAAATGAATTTAATCCATCCTATTGAAATTCAGTTTAAGCAATCAGAATATCAATATAATCAAATAAACAGAAATAGAATCATGAATCAGAATTGACGGTGTAACCTGAATCTCCAGGTGTTGATGAAACTCTGAACTCGTGAATTAATCTTATGAAATTAGCCTTCCATGAAATTAAAAAAAGTGTTTATAAAGCTTTCTGATTCCTAATCCGAAAAATAGTACCCCTAAGAAAGGAAAGAAACTCCTAATATATAGTTACTTGATTTTTATGGGCTTTAAAAACAAGTGGCCCGCTATTTAAAAATTATTACGAATGTCTAGTTTACGAAATCTGCAATTTAGGCCCAATAAAGTTCGGCATTGAGCTTTTATTCCAACACAAAAGTTGTAGCTCTGATTTTTAGATTTCCAACTACTGCTCGTATGCTTCAATCTGATATCCAGAGCTCAAGTTATGGCCTACAGAGTGAGCAGGGATCAAAATGCAAATAATCAAATTATAATTCAATTTCGACCTAAAGTTTAGAAACAAGCTAAAAAATTAATCTAAGCTATAAAGATATTTTAAAATACCAAAATAAAAAGCTAAAAACATGTGCCCAAGTGCTATGATCAAATTCCCCTACACTTAAGTTTTTGCACTCCGTGCAAAGCCATGCATGTGATTCCAAATATTCTCAGGAATGCAAAGTGGTAAGCAAAAGAAAAAATTTAAACTTCAACGAATATGACATTCATGAATAGTTTTTTTTTTCACAACCAAGGCAACAACCAAGGCAAACAAGAGGATAAATTAACTAAAGAATGCATCATAAGTGATAGAGTCCTCACAAGATATAAAATTCTCTCAACCACTCAAATGTTTGGGTTACGTTATTGTTTACACTCAAAGCACATCATGAAAACTAGCACTACCATAGACTTGACAAGCCTCTAACATCTATATTTGAAACATATGCACATAATGATCAAAAGGTCTTTATTCAAGTTGTAACGTGGCCAAGGTAAGAGTGAGATAATCCTAAGGAGACTAGGGCTAAAAAATCAAAGAGGATAAAGGAGTAATGATCAAGAGAGAAAAATAACATTGAGAAGTAACTCAACAAAATATCATTGACTTTTATTATCACACTCTCTTTGCTCACAGCACAACCATTTTCCTCATTTTATTTCTCATTGCATTTTTTTTGTTGATATATATACATTTTTTTTTTGTAAACCTCAAATTAAAACAAACAAGTTGAGCACCCTCACACTTATTTAAGGAAAGACTCATTTATCTCCCAAGATTTTGTCAATTCATTGTTTTTCACTTTTAGGCTTGTAATGAGCTATATAACAAATAATGGGATAATTAGGCTCAAAAGGGCTTAAACAAATGGATAATTGTAGGGTAAGCTTATTTGGCTAATAGCTTAACAAGAAACAAATGCCTAAATCATTTCAATATATGCATGCAGACAAGAGTCAAGTCAAGTTCTAGCGTAACTAGCAATCATGAGTGAGATATCACACAAGAACAAAGAAGATGGAAAAAATGTATTCCATTCATAATAAGGCTCAAAATCTCACAAAGGTTAATGACCTATTACAAATGATATGCAATTTAGCATTTTAATCCAACTCATTTTACCAAGAATGCAAAGATACTATCTAATCATGCTAGTATAAACAAACTCACAACATTTGCTCACAACATTTACAACCACAAATTCTGATGAAAAAGCATGCAATGCAATGCACATTTTTTTTTTATTTTTTTTTTGAAATCCTATAACAAATAAAATCCTAAATAATACCCCCACACTTAAATTACACATTGTCCTCAATGAAAGTAACAAGTATAAAATAAGAGTAAGGAAAGGGAGCTCCCTGTTCAAACTTCAGTGTAGGTGGGCTTTTCCAATGAGAGTTCTTCTATGGTAGTATCTTCAAGCACAGAGCTCTCATGGAATAGCTTAAGGCGTTGTCCATTTACTTTGAACACTTTGTCGGTGTTTTCACTTTTTATATCCATTGCACCATGAGGAAAAGTGTTAGTAACAACAAAAGGACCAATCCACTTGGATCGAAGTTTCCCCGCCATAATTTTCAGATGGGAGTTGAACAGTAAAACTTTTTGGCAATGGAAAATTCCTTCCTAGAAATCATCTTATCATGATAGTACTTAGTTTTCTCTTTATAGATCCGGGAGTTCTCATAAGCTTCTAGTCTAAGCTCTTCAAGTTGCTGCAATTGAAGTTTTCTCCCCAAACATGCTTTCTCCATCTCAAGGTTGCAGCTCTTAACAGCCCAATAAGCACGGTGCTCTATTTCCACTGGGAGGTGGCATGCCTTACCAAATACAAGTCGATAAGGGGACATTCCTATTGTTGTTTTGTAGGCTGTTCTGTGAGCCCAAAGAGCATCTTCTAGCCGACGGCTCCAGTCATTCCTGTTTGGTTGCACCATCTTTTCTAAGATCTGTTTGATTTCCGTGTTTGAGATTTCAGCTTGTCCATTAGTCTGGGGATGATAAGGTGTAGAAACTCTGTGCACAACCCCAAACTTTTGAAGCAAAGCGTCCATGGTGCGGTTGCAAAAATTAGTGTCTTGATCACTTATGATGGCCCGGGGTATTCCAAACCTACAAAAAAATATTTGATGTGATAAAACCTGCAACAACTTTAGAATCATTAGTCCTAGTGGGTATTGCTTCCAACCACTTCGAAACATAATCAACACCAAGTAAAATGTAAAAAAAAAACAAAAGATACAAGAAAATGGACCATAATGTCAATGCCCCACACATCAAATACTTCACAAAAAAGCATAGGTTGTTGAGTCATCTCACTCCTACGAGTGATTGTTGTTCCTGCTATTTGACAATATTTACAAGTTTTGTAAGTCTTTAAAGCATCTTTAAACAAAGTGGGCCAAAAGAAACTCGAGTCTAAGACTTTTCTTGCTGTCCGTTGAGGACCAAAATGTCCCCTAGCTTGAGATGCATGACAAAAATGAAGAATGGATTGAGCCTCATGGTGGGGAACACATCGCCTAATCACCTGGTCACCACAAAATTTCTACAGATATGGATCATCCCACACATAATATTTGGCATCACTTTTAAGTTTGTGTAGTTGTGTTCTAGATGCATCTGCAAGAAGGACTCCAGCAACCAGATAATTAACTAAATCAGCAAACCAAGGAGTTACCTCACGAAACTGTAGCAGTTGCTCATCAGGGAAGTCATCTTGAATGGGGATGGGGTCCTCATCCAGTTCTATTATGCTCAAATGATCTGCCACCAAATTTTCAGCTCCACTCTTATCGTTAATCTCTAAATCAAATTCTTGGAGTAACAACATCCACCGGATCAATCTCGGTTTTGTTTCTGGTTTCTTCACCAAGAACTTCAAAGCTGCATGGTCAGTAAAAACAACTACCTTCGAACCTAGCAAATATGATCTAAACTTATCAAGAGCAAAAACAATAGCTAAAAGTTCATTTTCAGTGGTAGTATAATTAGCCTGTGCATAATCTAAAGTTCTAGAAGCATAATAAATAACATGGGCAGCCCTGCCAACCCTTTGTGCAAGGACTGCTCCCACTGCATAGTTAGATGTATCACACATAATCTCAAAAGGGAGGGTCTAATTGGGTGGCTGAATGATGCGAGTAGAGGTCAATTCTGCCTTTAAGCAATCAAAAGCCTTCCTGCATTTGTCATCAAAGGTGAAACTGACATCTTTTTGCAGCAAATTTGACAGCGGAAGAGCTATCTTGCTGAAATCCTTGATAAAGTGCCTGAAAAAACCTACATGGCCAAGAAAAAACGAATCTCGCGGATGCAGGATGGGTAAGGCAAATTAGAAATCACATTAATCTTGGCAGGGTCTACTTCCATCCCATTCTTAGAGATCACATGTCCCAAAACTATGCCCTGATCAACCATAAAATGACATTTTTCATAATTCAGCACAAGGTAAGTTTCAATACATCTACGCAAAACTCTATCTAAATTGTTCAAGCATACATCAAATGAGGAACCATACACAGTAAAATCATCCATGAAAACTTCTATGCAAATTTCTATCAAATCAGCGAAAATACTAATCATGCAGCGTAGGAAAGTGTCGAAAGAGCAAATGTGTCGAAAGAGCAAGTGAACGTGGTCTTTCTTGGTCCTCTAGTGCAATATGGATTTGAAAATAACCAGAAAACCATCAAGAAAACAATAATGTGACTTACCAGTCAACCGTTCAAGCATCTGATCAATGAATGGTAAAGGAAAATGATCCTTTCTAGTTTCCTGGTTTAGTCTCCTGTAATCGATGTATACCCTCCAGCTGTTCTGCACTCGTGTGGGGATGAGTTCATTATTTTCATTTTTAACCACTATGAGTCCACTTTTCTTAGGGACTACCTGCACCGGACTCACCCATTGACTATCAGAGATGGGGTATATATCGCCTTTGGGGCTTTCTGACTGATTTTACTCCATCCTCCAGTAGTATCCTATGCATGCACATGGATGGGCTAATACCAGGAATATCAGCCAAGGTCCATCCGATTGCCTTCCTGTGTTTTCTTAAAATCTGCAACAACTTCTCTTCCTGTTCATCTTCAAGTTTTGCTGAAATAATCACAGGTAATTTGCCACTTCCTTCTAAATATGCATATTTCAAATTTTCAGGAAGTGGTTTAAGCTCTATAATCGGTGGCTGCTCAATGGAGGGTATAACACCAGTGGCCAAAGTTAAGTCTGCAAAATCAATTATGTTAGTAGAAATATCAACATCAGCATAATGATCAACCTACAAAGCAGCTTCGATCTCAGCACACACAGAGCACAACTAAGTATCTGTGAAAAATTCACAAATATAAGTATCATCAAAATCTAACAGTGAAGGAAAATCAGCAGCAAACATATCAAGGTAAGTGTCATCAACCAAATCAGCAAGTAATTCAATTTGAAAAGTAGAATTCTCTTCCAGGTGTTTCATAGCATCAAATATGTTAAATTTTACAATGCTATCACCAAATTCCATGGATAGAGTTCCAACATGTACATCAATTTTTGTTATAGCAGTTTTCAAGAATGGTCTGCCTAAAATGATAGGCGCCCTATTGGACTTATTCTCTCCCTCCATGTCCAGAATGTAAAAATCTGCAGGAAATATTAATTCATTTACTCGAACAAGTACATCCTCCACAAGTCCAGCAGGGCGAGCATTGCTTTTGTTCGCCAATTGAATGGTAACACCTGTACTCTGTAAAGGTCCAAGAGCAAGAAAGTTAAAAATAGATGTGGGCATAACATTAATGGAATCTCCTAAATCTAACATGGCATTTTCAAATTGACTATTGCCTATGGTACATGGAATGGAAAAAGTTCTTGGGTCTTTGCATTTCTGGGGCATGGCTGAATGAGGGCTGAAACATTACACCCCATGTTTACTCTTTCATTACCTTTTAACATTCTCTTATGTGTGCACAACTCTTTTAGAAATTTGGCATATCTTGGGATCTGTTTAATTGCTTCAAAGAGGGGAATGTTCACTTCCACCTTCCTAAATGTATCCAAGATCTCCCTGTCCCTATCTACCTCATCCATTTTCTTAGTCTTAACTACCCTTTGAGGAAAAGGAAATGGTATATTTTGCTCAACATCAACAGTTTCAGGTATCAAAGTTTTAGCAATCTTGTTATTTTTCACAACAGTTTCAGGTACCTTTGGTATTTCAATAGCTTTCTCAGACCTCAATGTAATTGCACTAACATTAGGGGCATTTGGATTTACTACTGATTGGGCAGGTAGTTGGCTTGATCCATTGAAGGCATTTGGATTTAATTGAAGTGGCCAGTTGGCCAATCTTTGTCTCCAAATTCTGAATTGTCGAATCTGTTCTTTGTTGAAATTGGAGATTTTGGACAGCATTTGTTTGACAAGGTCCTCTATGAAGGTGTATTGTTTTGCTGCTGATGTGGAATGTTCTATTGATGCGAACTATTTTGCTGCTGATGTGGAATGTTCAGCTGATGCATACTATTTTGCTGCCTAGGTTGCTGTTGTGGAGATGAATTCCCCTATCTCAGGTTGGGATGGTTTCTCCAACCAGGATTGTACCTGTTAGACGACAAATCATAGTTGTCTTGAGGATTGTATATGTTTGTTGCATATGCTTGAGGATCATTAGCAATTGGATCGTCTTGCAATGTAGGACATGAATCTGTAGGATGCTCTAGAGAAGTGCAAATACCACAGACCACTGCTTGGGCTTTTCCTACTGCCAATTTTTTTACTAAAGATGTAAGCTCATCAAGTCTGCTATCTAGATTCTTGTGGGAAGAAGCTTGAATCCCATTCACTCCCTTTGTCAACACTGCTGAATTGATTCTAGTTGTAAATTGATGGGAATTAATGGACATGCTCTCAATCAAAGCTTTTGCCGCGTCTGGGGTCTTATCGACAAGTGCTCCCCCACTAGCAGCATCCAAAATGCTTCTATCCAAAGGTAGAAAGCCTTCATAAAAATACTGGATGAGCAATTGTTCAGAAATCTAGTGATAAGGATAGCTAGACACCAATTTCTTAAATCTCTCCCAATACTCATGTAATGATTCCCTATCAATCTGTCTAATGCCACATATTTCTTTTTTGATTGAAGCAACTCTTGAGGCAGGGAAGAATTTTTCTAGAAACAATTTCTTCAAATCATTCCAACTTGTAACAGAACCTGGCTGAAGGTAGTATAACCAATCCTTGGCCGCATCTTGAAGTGAGAATGGGAAGGCTCTCAGCTTGATATGGTCTTCTGTGACTCCTTGAGGTTTCATGGTAGAACACACCACATGGAACTCCTTCAAGTGTTTGTGGGGATCCTCACCTGCAAGACCATTAAACTTTGGAAGCAAGTGTATTAAACCAGATTTAAGTTCAGATGGTACAGTTACTTCAGGATATTGAATACACAATGCATTATAACTGACATCAGGTGCAACAAGTTGTCTTAAGGTTCTATTATTCATATCAGCCATATTATGTAGCAAAATGTCACTTTCACTATCACTATCTCTATCTGACTCGTTAGCACTAGCAGCAGCTCTATTAAGTCTACGACGTAAATGAAAGGTCCTATCTATTTCAGGATCAAGGGAGTGCAGATTTACAGAACTAGCCCTAGTCATGCATCATCATAACAATACAATGCAAAATTACAATTTTGAAAATTCCAACAATGTCCCTGTCACTAAAATTGAAGTGAAAAATCAAAAACACTATCAAATAAAAATACCACCAAATATTTCTAAAATTCAAATAAAGGCAACACAAATTTTTTAGAAATTTTTTGAGAATATGAAAAATTCAAAAAGTTAAAAAAGTGGTCAAGATGAAAGAATTTGGGAATTTGAGCGTCAATTCCCACAATAGGGGAGTCATATTCCTTGATTTTTTTTCTGATTTTTTGGCGAAATTTCGGGGAATCCGAGACAGTCGCCTGAAAATCGGATTTTTTTTACTAGCAACGTGCCTACGAGCTAACACAAGCCTACCTGAACTGTAGAACAACAAAGCACGAAGAAACAATTGTTAGGATGGTTAGTAATACTCTAAAACTAGTTAATATTGTTATTAGAGATTCCCCGCCAACGGCGCCGATTTGATCCGCTGTCGCACACGGGTCAAATACAATTGATAAAATGTAAATAGAGGTAATAACTCGAGTCGTTTCGCAAGGACTTCTGATATAATAATATTAACCGAATTGAGAGTTTAAATTCCAAAAAGGGTTTTTTTATAATGATTTAGTTTTAACAGATGAGCAAAACGATTAATCCACTTATTCGAGTTTCAGACCTATCACAGATTCTATCATTTAGTTTAATTTCTAATTCGTAATTCTATTCTTATTTGACTATAGAATTGATCAAACAAGCGTATAATCAATCATACGTGAATTCAATTTCGTTGACTGGATTAAGCATCACAATCTTAAAAATATTACAATTAACGATCAAGTGTCGCAAAATTATAATTCAATTAAATTAGGAACTGAAACCAAATTCTGTCAAATGAATTCAATTGATCTTATTGAAATTCAATTTAAGCAATTAGAATATCAATATAATCAAATAAACAGAAATAGAATCATGAATCAGAATTGACGGTGTAACCTGAATCTCCAGGTGTTGATGAAACTATGAACTCGTGAATTAATCTTATGAAATTAGCCTTCCATGAAATTAAAAATGTGTTTATAAATCTTTCTGATTCTTAATCCGAAAAATAGTACCCCTAAGAAAGGAAAGAAACTCCTAATATATAGTTACTTGATTTTTTTGGGCTTTAAAAACAATTGGTCCGTTTTTTAAAAATTATTACAAAAGTCCAGATTACGAAATCTGCAATTTAGGCCCAATAAAGTTCGGCATTGGGCTTTTATTCTAACATAAAAGTTGTAGCTCTGATTTTTAGCTTCCAACGACTGCTCGCATGCTTCAATCTGATATCCAGAGCTTAAGTTATAGCCTACAGAGTGAGTAGGGGTCAAAATGCAAATAATCAAATTATAATTCAATTTCGAACCAAAGTTTAGAAACAAGCTAAAAAATTATTCTTAGCTATAATGAGATTTTAAAATACCAAAATAAAAAGCTAAAAACATGTGCCCAAGTGCTATGATCAGTAACCCTTCCCTCATTTCTTTCATTAATAACACCTTTATTCTGATGACTTCGAAAATTGATAATCTTGAACTTGTATCTCAATTTAGGCCTATTTATTTGTGCATTGTTGTTTATAAAATTATTTGTAAAGTTATTATGAACAAAATTAAGCCTTTGTTGAATGATATTATATCTCCTTGATAATTGAGCTTTATTCTGGGAACAATATCCACTGTAACATTATTATTGCATAGGAAATGGTTTACTCCATGTCTCGAATGAAAGGTGAGAAATTTTGTATGCCTAAATTGAATTTTATTGAGAATTGTTTGGAGGAGTGTAAGTTTCCTCCCAATCTCATTCAGGTCACCCATTATTGTGTGATGTCCATCACCTATAAAGTCATGTGGAATGGCGAGAAAACGGAAACCTTTAATCCCTCTAGGGGTATTAGACAAGGGAATCCTCTTTCACCCAATATTTTTGTCATTTGCATGGAGAGGCTTTTGCATATTTTTGCAGATCAGGTTGAAGCTGAGTATTGGAAACTAATGCGAGCAAGAAGGTATGGTTCCAAATCGCTCATCTTCATTTTGCAGATGATCTTCTTCTTTTGTAGAAGCTTCTATCGAATTGGCCTGTAATGTTATGCATTGTTTGGAGCTTTTTTGCCAAGCACCACGACAAAAAATTAATATCTGTAAAATGCATTTTTTTTCTTCAAAAATATTGATTCTCCTCACCTTAGAGATAACATTCTTCAGCACACGAGCTTCTCCCATGCAAATAGTGTGGGTAGGTACTTGGGGGCCAATATTGCGGCAAGGAGGACATTTAGAGGATACTTTAAATACATTTTCAATAGCATCTAGAATAGGCTCAATGGTTGGAAGAAGGAGTGTCTTAGTTCCTTCCTTTATTACCACATGTCGTATGCAAAATTTTCCAAGTCTATTTTCAATGAGATAGAAAAGCTCTAGAGAGGTTTTGTTCGGTAAGATACTAAGTAGGGCGTAAGGCCCACTTTGTAAACTGGGAGGTTTGTTGTCTTCCAAAGACTAATGGAGGTCTAGGTATAAAAAAATATTAGCGCATGAATGAGGTCTTCCTCATGAAAATGCTCTAGAACATTATGAATAATCTAGATGATTTTTGGTGTAAACTTTTAATCAGAAAGTACAATATAGGTTGTGCTATGAGAGTAACGTGCAATGCTCAACCTTGAATCTCCTTTGTGAAAAGCCTTAGCAAGGTTATGAAGTGATTTTCAGTGCCATATAGCTTGGAAAATTGGGGACAGTCGGCTTACCAACTTCTAGTTAGATAAGTAGGTACCGAACAAAAGTGTTATTTTCTCTTATGCAACCCAGTCTTTAGTCGAAACTACTCTTGTTGTGCGAGATGTGTTGAATGCTAATGGAGAGTGGGACCTGACGTTCTTGCATGATAATTTACCAATTGACGTTGTGGACCATATACAGTCCTTACTCGCCGCTACTGATGATGGCAGACCTGATACTTTGAGTTGGGGGGTACTTTTCCTAACCAATTTACCATTCAAAGGGCTTGCAGATTCTAACAAGGAAATATTGAAGGTATAAAAAGGGATTGGAACTCTTTGTGGGCTTGGAGAGGCCCCCACTGGATCCATAAATTTATGTGGTTGACTGCTCATGATCAAATTCTCACTAATTTTTGTAGAAGCAAATGAGGGAGTAGGTATATCTCCTCTTTGCCCGCACTGTAGGGGAGATGATGAGACAACTCTTCATGTTCTGCGTGATTGAGTGCATGCCACTAAAGTATGGATCCCTATTGTACCCTATAATTTTAATACTAATTTCTTCTCTTTTGATTGGAGGAAGTGGATTTTCAATAATCTCAATAAAAAAGGGTTTGGAACCACTACATAGAGCTGGAAGATTGATGGCTGCATTTATCAATTCCTTCATTGTAATATGCAATGTAAAGACATCATCTATATTGGCTAGAGAAAGCCCCTGTTGGTTGGTTAAAACTTAATAGTGATGGTACTTGCTAGAGGACGGAGAAGTGTCAAGTTGTGGTGGACTTCTTCGTAACTCATAAGGGAGATGGATCAAGTGCTACAATAAAAAGATTGGAGCTGTGACGCTCTACAAGCTAAAGTGTGGGGCATGTACCTTGGTTTGGAGTTGACTTGGAGAAAACTTGTTTCGTATCTCATTGTGTAGAGTGACTCTAAAATCTTTATAAATATGATTACACACAATTGCAAGTTTAGTGGGAAAGTTCTCATCTTTGTGCAACACATTTGCAAGCTTTTAAATCATGATTGACAGGTCCAATGAAAGATTGGAAAAAATGTCTCAGGTAGATGAAATTTTGCATATATCCAGAAGAAGAAAGAAAATCAATAAAAACAAAAAACTTATCCAAAAAAAAAAGAAACAAAACAAAGGAAGACAAACTCTTACCTTTTTGTTTTCAGTCTGATCGTTGTGGAATTGATTCAAGCCTTAGTCGCCGGATTTTAAGTAATCTAGTGGTGAGGTTTGAGTTTGAGTTTGTAGTAAAAAGAAACGGTGAAATTGAAGCAAGAAAGAAAGTGAAAAATTTGAATAGAGAGGAGGAAATGAAAATGTGTTTGTAGAAGAGAAAAAAAAAAACTTTCTTGTAGAAACGTTCAAAATGATTTTGATTTTTGCGAGAAAATAGTGTGTTATAGATGCTTTCAAATATTAAAGTTGAAATTACTCTTATTTTAGGTTATGTGTCAAATTTCAGAGCAAAAGTATAGTTGTATATTAAGTGGCAATGAAATCTCCTAAATATGTATTAAATCATGTAGTTAATTTTTATGAAATATTAAGTTGGAGGAATTAAATTTTCTTTTTGGGGAACAACAAATTAAATATTTATTAAGTACTATAATAAAAAACTATAAATAAATAATATGTACACATCAAATAAAACAATAACGACCAACAAAGTTTAACAAGATGTGTGTTTTTTTTCTTCCCGTTTGTGTGAGAAATTGTACGCGGCAGTCAAGACAAGAGTTCATAGGAAACCGCACCTATATTGACTTGTGATAATTTTCTGGTCAATTTCCTAGTTTCGTTAAATACTGATATTATTGTTATATCAGTCAAAAGTCAAAAAAGCCATAAGTAGAGAAATCATACGTACAAAGCTTCTCCACCACAATTTTCTATTTCCTCTCTCCCAAGAAATTCACTTCCCAAATTTCAAATTATTAAAAAAATAGACATTTTTCTCTTAGTTATTACTTTGTCCTCACGTCATCTCCACTTTCTCAATTTCTAAGGTTTCTGCTTTGTTATATCTCTGTCTCAAATTTCATTCACTTGGAGGTACTCTTTCCTAGTCATTATTTAGTTATTTTTATTTGACACTTTTTTCTAAAGGATAAAAAAACTTTGTGTGAGAGGGTCTTGTTTATTAGTTTTGAATTATTTGGTTGTGTTATGGTTGGTGATTTATAATACATGATTCACAATCCTCTTACTTCCATGAAGACTCTTTCAATTGGAGCTTCTTGTTAGTTTGTGGTCCTAAGTTAAAATTGGATGAAAATAAAGAGTTGTCTCAAAATTATCTATCCAAATCATCGTAAAGTTTCCATCTTTATACCACTTGTAATAATCCTTTAAAAGCACTTTTATTTTTTCCTTAGAAGGGGAATTTTTTTTTTACATTTTTGATGACCCTTTTACTTTTCTTGTTCTAAAGTTGAGATCTTGGTACCTTTAGTTCTTTGTTGAAATCCCATCAATTTTTGTGCTTTCTAGTTTGGAATTTGGTTTTCTACTTGCTTTTTCATGTTTTTTTTTCTAGTATGGAGGAACATAAACCTATGACCACAACTTGTGAACAAGATCAACACATGGTTGCTGCAGCTCAACACATTTTAAAGATACTAGCTTCAAGCAAGAGTATCTCTAATGAGTTGAGAAAAACACTTTTGGATGTTGAGATTCAATTGTCTATAATGTCCACAATCAATGAAAGAAAAGGAAATGGTATCAAGCTATTAGAGAGAGAGCTTCAACTTGTTGAAGATAGGGTCAAAAGTTTGGAGACAAATCATATTTCCATGGCATCTTCTTCTGAGTATTTAAAACTTGTTGGTGAAATTGAAACATTAACTCAAACTTTGCAACAAAAGTTTTGTTATGTGAATGAAAATTGGAAGCATGAGGAACTCGTTCAAAGAGCTAATGAAGTTATGCAGGTTGTTATGTCAAGGCTTGAGGAAGAGTTAGTCCAAATTCTTGTTCAAAATAAGCAATATGTTGAGATTGATTACATGCTTTTTCATTCCAATAGCGTGGATATGGTTTATGATGAATCGTATGTTTCAATCGAGGATGAACAAATCAATGAGACGTCGCGAAGTAGTGATGATGGTAGCCGATTCAAAGCTGGAACTATAGATTTGGTGAATCCTTCTGTACTTGAAGATCTCAAAAGCATTGCTAAAGCCATGTTTGGTTCAAATTACCATAAGGAGTTTTGTCATGTTTTCATTGCTTCTAGAAAATGTGCCTTAGATGAGTACTTTGTCATTCTAGAAATCGAAAAACTAAGCATTGAGAATGTTCTAAATATGGAATGGAACAGTTTGAATCGTCGGATAAAGAAATGGATCCGGGCGATGAAGATCATTGTTCAGGTGTATCTTGTCAGCGAAAAACGATTGTGTAAGCAAATTCTTGGAGACATCGGATCGGTTTATCAGATTTGTTTCTCCGAAATATCACGGTGTTCAATTTTCCACCTTTTGAATTTTGGGGAGGCCATAGCAATGAGAACACACACAACAGAAAAATTGTTCTGCTTACTTGACATGTATGAGGTTTTAGACCATGTTGCAATGGATATAGATATTTTGTTCATTGAAGAAGCAGATTCTTTTGTAAGAGGAGAGTTTCACAAGCTTCTAAGAAACTTTGGTGATTCTATAAAATCAACATTTCTTGCATTTAGAAATGCTATTGCAACAAATCCATCAAACAAGTGTTTTCCTCAAGGAGGTGTTCACCATCTTACAAGATATGTCATGAATTACATCAAGGCACTTGTTGAATATGGTGACAGCCTCAATCTTCTTCTTGTAGACGAAGTTTCGACCGATCCAACGACTAGCAATGACAACAGTGAAAACTCTAATCTCTCATATTGTTCATTAGCTTGTAACTTAAGGCAAATCACTACCACACTAGAATCCAACTTGTGCAACAAGTCAAAGTTATACACAAATGAAGCTTTGCAGCATATTTTCATGATGAATAACATTCATTACATGGTGCAAAAGGTTAAGCATTCTAACTTATGCAATTTCTTTGGAGATTATTGGCTTCGCCGACGCGCTGGCATGTTTCAAAATTATGCTAGAAGCTATGAGAAAGTGACTTGGAGTTCAATACTTTCTATGCTTAGTGATGAAAGTTTGTCAAATTGTGGCACAAAAAGAACACTAAAGAAAAAATGCAAAGATTTTAGTGTTGCTTTTTGTGAAGTTTACAAAACACAGACTGGATGGAGTGTAGTGGATACCGAACTTCGAGAAGATTTACAGATATCAGTTTCTCAGAAAGTGATTCATGCTTACCGCAGTTTTACCGGTAGAAACTCGTCTGACATTGATGAGAAGTGGATGAAGTACTCAGTAGATGATCTGCAATGTTGTATTTTGGATCTTTTCCAAGGTTCATCAAAATCTTTGCACCATTCTTAGCATAGAAAGTGAAGTCTATCAGTTACTTTTTTTTTTTTTTTAATTTTCTGAAAGTTCTTGTGAGATTCATGTCTACAATGGAATTTGTATACATTTTGGTTGTCATTACTCTTTAGTTAGGTCATGTATGGTTAGCACTAAGGGGCCTTTATACTTTGTTCTTCATTGGCATCATCAAATAAATGTACCTGTTAATCAATTTGGATGTTGTTGATATATGTTTTTTGTTTAACACATTCAATATTGTTCTGTTTTAATTATTAACTAGTATAGTACCGATGCTTTGCACAAATTGCGCGTTGGTGGTTATATTTATTTTGAAATTATTAACAATGTTTATAAAATACAGGTTTAGGCAAATATATATCAACGTAGTCAAATGATTGACCTTATGATTTGTTGATTGTCATTGCATAAGAGACAACAATAAGAAATTGCCTTCGTATAAGCTTGAAATACAACGACGATTGGGATGGAGACATAGACATTTGTGGTATATAGATCAAGTTTCAAACATTTTTTCCAGAAATAATCTTAGCCTCAATGACATGATTTGCTAGTCTCATCACAATTAGTCTTGTACCATTAACAAACTTTTCTTTATTCCGATGCTTTTCTCAATAACAGGTCTGTAGTGGCGAAAACAAATTTAATGGTTATAGTGAACAATTAAAATTAATTAATGACATAGTTGTAGTCTAATACATGTTCAGTGGAACTAAACAGGTTGAAATAACATTGAAAAGTAAACAGGTCCATTGCCTCCTCAGTGACTGTAACATTAAAGGATCACTCAGTCTTAATTATCTTTGCAGCTTTGCATGTAGACAACTGCAGACTTGGAACCACATCAGACACATTATCAACTTTGTAAGATTCAATTGACAACCTTTTTGCAGGTGTAGAAGTAGCAATGACTTCAGCATCATAATCACCAGTTGCAGACAACGATTGCTGTAATTAATTTAAAACAAATCAATAACCTTGATTTCTAATTTAAATATCCATCTGTATGAATAGGGAACACAATAGAGGCACTTACAGTGTCAAAGACAGTTTCCTGGCTTGCCGCTGCATTTGTTTTGAAGTTGCCTGCATTAAGACATATTACCATTCTGGTTGATTAGTCTATAAATTTAGTGCAATTATTTGTGGTCGAAACTATTAATGTGTTGCCCAATAATACCTCGTCAATAATTGTAAGTGTAAGTGTTGTTGTGATAAACTTCAATCAAAACTTTGTATCTGTTAAATGAGCGACATGTAGTTGAATAGTTAGGGATGTGCAAACATGTACAAAATCTTCATTTTTGCTTATGAAACACTGTAACATTGTAATTAATTTATCTTGGAATGATATTTTCAACAACACACCCACATTTACATGTATAACTCACATAAGGATTTGTTGCCGTAATAGTGCAGCTTGTGCAACCCTCATAAAACCAACCATATTCATTAACTACAACCTTAGAGGTTGTAGCTATAGTCACACAAGTTATCTCCTAAAAAGATAAGTTCAATTTTGTTAGTAGGTAAACCTTAATAAGTATTTAAGCAACATTAAGATAGTAAGAGTATGTTTGCAAATTGTGTTAATTACATTGATTTAGCGCAAGGTCTTGATTGCAGCGTTGTAGATGAACTTCTCTTGTGGTGTGTATTGAGATGAAGTTGTCATCTGGCTATGCAATTGGCTTTCTTGGACATAGATATCAGGATCTTTGATCGCAGGTAACCTATTCAGTGTTATGCATAATAATGAGTATAAAAAAATAAGAGAAGTGAATAGAAGGAAAGACATAGGAAAACAAACTAACATTTTCTTGAACTCTTGAATCTGCAAAATCTGCAAAAGTTCTTCATTGATCAGTAGCTTGGTTCCATCCCATGCATTACTAACGTTGTTTTGTTTTGACCTATTAAATAATATTCCAATCTCATTGTGAGATAGTGTATGACATATGTATTTAAAACAATCGAAAATAATATAATCTCAAATCCTTAAGTTTGAGTGACATACAAACTTTCTTCGAGCGGGAAGTTGTAGTTGATGAAATCACTTCATCAAATACACCTATAATGCCTGCAAAGATGCCGATATCACTTAGTATAAAGAAATGGCTTGTTGAGTTTTAAATGATTATTTAGTAATATATAGAGAAAAATAATATTACCAACTAAATGGGTGGGGTTTATTTCCCACTTAATATATCACTGAACTTTTTAAATAGGTACTGAATTGGGGGCATAGATGGTATATCTTGCTCTTGTTCAAAAGTTGCACCATTAAAAGTGATTTTGAAAGGGTGCTCATAAATCTTGAATTGAAAGTCATCGTCATGAACATTAAAATTGTGTATTGTTGGAACCAAGTAGGTTTTCCTCTTGTGATTTTGATGTTAATAAAGGTATTTTATAAGAACAATTTGTTTGGACTAATGGCTTCATTAAGTGTGCAACAATTAGAACAAGAAAATTAGAGGAATGTACCATACAAAGGTACTAGAGAAAGTGACCAGAGGAAGTCACCAGAAAAGTCACCAAAGGATGAGATCAAAGGAACACAAAAGCATACGCGTCTGCCTCTGAACATATGCCTATGAAAGCAACATGCCTCTAAAGGTTACGAAGACTGTCTCTGATGTTTGGCTTTGAAGTTTGGGTCTAAAGACTTCCTCAGAAGATTGTCTAAAGACTGAATTTCAAGTATGCATTTGAAGCCTTTGCGTTCCTCTGAGGTGCACAAACTCGGCATGCCTCTGAAGAGTTTATATCAAGCTATCAATAACTCTAAAGAGATTGTTAAACTCATGCATTCAAAGCTGATATTCCACTAATCAAAAGTTGCAACACACTAAAAATGCTACCTCTGATATGCAGCGACTAATGTTGCACTGACTCTAATGATTCAACAATTCTAAGTCATGAATTCAGCCTTTGACTAATTCTAAGTCACGCAATTCTGCCTTTGAGTTTTATTATCCAAGAAACACATCACGTCACATCAACAAGAAAGTCAGTGGTTCTTATGGAAAGTCAACAACTCACATTCAAAGAATTCATTCTGAAGAAAATACTTAGCTGAATCATAATTTCTAAATATTCAAGAAGAAGTCGGAATGTATTTTCGCTCCAATCAATTAAGAGTATGAAGGAAGATTTTCATGAATAAGTTTCCTAACACAATCTAAAATTAGATATGATTCAGAATTACAACTAAGAGAAATCTTTGACCAAAATGAAAAGAAGATATGGCCAAAATATTGTTCACAAGAACATATGGTTAAAATATTGTTCACAAGTAAATATGGTCAAAATATTGTTCACAAGAAGACATGGTCAAAATATTGTTCATAAGAAGATATGGTCAAAATATTGTTCACAAGAAGATATGGCCAAAATATTGTTCACAAGAAGATATGGTCAAAATATTGTTCACAAGAAGATATGATCAAAATAATGTAGGAAATCAATTGTAACAATTTGCTTAGTAGAAGCAAAACACATTTCGTTTCAAACTTGTGTAACCCAGCCCGATAGTAGCTTTAGTGTTCCTCAAGCAATATGTGGTTTGAAAGTTGTGTTGAGAAGATTTAACTTGTAGGGTCAAGGTGTAGTTGCCTTCAACAATATGTGGTTTTTAGGTTGTGTGGAAAAGACTTGACTTGTAGGGTTAAAGTGTTTATTTGTCTCAAAAAGTCTGTAGAGTCAGGTTGTTTTGACAAGACTGAGTTGTAGGGTCAAGTGTTGTGTAATTCAAGGATTTGAATCAGTGGTTAAATCATTTCTAAGCGAAGGGTCTGGATGTAGCTACCAAGTTGGTGGTGAACTAGGATAAATTTAATTCTGCATTCTCTACTTTACTGTTTCCTCTGATTACTTAAGTCTGATTGCTACTGCCTCTGTTTTAGTTAAAATCACCAAACCCAAACCAGTTCTTGAATAAATAATTAAAGAGAATCCAATGTAGACAAACACAATACAACCCCCTTCTCGTGTTTGCACCTTCAGACATGTCCTAATCTTTTATGCCTTATCATTTTTTCATTGCTTACAGACATAAGACACTTGACTTCTTGTTTGTTCAAATCAGATAAGTTTATTTTGTAAATTTTATTTTTCTTATGGCCAGTAAATAGTATGGATCCATCCGTTTTGCTAATTTCCTTATAGGACTTTTGATTAAAAACTACATCATAACCACTATCGCTTAATTGACCTATGCTCAGTAGATTATGCATTAGTCCTTTTACAAATAAAACATTCTTTATAGAGGGAAGAGAGCCATTACCTATTGTGTCGTGTCCAATGATCTTACCATTCTAATCACCTCCAAATCCTACGAATCCTCCGTTCTTGAGGGTCAAGTCTTGAAACATAGACTTTTCTTCCATCATGTGTCGTGAACATCCACTGTCCAAGTACCATGACTGGTGTTTCAACTTTTTTGCTAAGGATATTTGCATGATAGATTATTTTATCTTTATGTTCCCAAATTTTGTTGGGTTCTTGTTTGTTAGTCTTGAAATGTATATTGTATTTCCATGTTTTCAACATAGGACAAGTTATTTGATTGTGACATTTCTTATGGCAATAAGCATAAGCAATATCAGGTTGAATAGATCTATGATTTTTTGTTGTTTCTTCAAAGCCTAAGTCGCGTTTATTGTTTCTGCTGACACCTAGATCGTAGAAGCTTGTTTGTTTCTGTCTATGCCTTTAGCTATAAACTCTTGAAAGGCCATTTCATACTTAATAAAGTTGCAGACCTCATCCTCTTAGGTTTCAGAAACCTTTTCTTTCAGACTTAGGTTTTCTCTTTTTAGGTTCTCAAAATATTTTTCAAGAGAATTGCATTAAATTTTTAAGATGTAATCAGCTTTTCTAAAAGACTTAAGTTTTGAAGAAACCTTGTGATTTTTGTCTAGAAACTCGTTTAGCATATTTAGGTGTTCACTACGAGATAAGTCAGAGAATACCTCTTTTCTTATTTAGTAGCCTTGGAGTCAAAGTCAACATCAGCCATCAGAGCCATGTTCGCATGCTTTTCATCTTCATCAGATGATTCATCAAAGTCATCCCATGTAGCCATAAGACCTTTTTTCTTAGTCTTCAAGTCTTTCTTATGGGATTTTCTTTTCTCAAGTTTAGGACATTTTGATTTGAAATGACTTGGTTCCTTGCATTCATAACATATGAGCTTTCTTTTGTCTAGCTTTACACTTCTTTCTCTGCTTCTTTAGGATCTTCTAAAATCTCTTTTTGGAAAAAATTTATTTCTGTTATTCCACATGTGCTGGATTTTTCTTGAGATAAAGAATAACTCTTCATCATTTGAATCTTCACTCTAATCTTTGCATTCGCTTTCCTCTAAGTCTTTAGTTTCTTGCAAAGCCTTAGAACTTGTCTTTTTTCCTTGGGATTTGATAGCCAGGGATTTAGACCTTTCCTTGGGCTCATCTTCAACTAGTTCAATCTCATGAGATGTGAGTGAACTCATTAGCTCTTCTAGAGGCATTTTGTTTAGATACTTGGCTTCTTGAATAGTTGTTACCTTTGGTCTCCTCTTGCTGTGAAGACTTTTGAAGATCTTTTTGATATGGTCAGTAATAGTGTAACTCTTCTAGAGACCTTTTATCCCAGAAACCAGAGTTTGGAATCTAGAAAACATTTTTTCAATGTCTTCGTCTTCTTCCATTTGAAAGAGTTCATACTTTCTGATGAGTAGATTAGCTTTGGCTTCCTATACATGTTTGTCCGTTCGTAGTTGAGAACCAGAGCGTCAAAGATACTCTTAGATGTTTCTTTGTTGTTGTATTTTTAAAACTCCTTGAAAGCGATAGCGTTCATCATTAATGTTGGAACCAAGTTGGTTTTACATTTAGAGTTTTGATGTTAACAAAAGTATTTTATGAGAACAATATATTTGACTTCAAAGAGTATGAAAGAAGATTCATGTTTTTGAAGAAAATCTAAAATAAGATTTGATTCAAATTTATAATTGAGGAAAATCTTAACAAAATTATAATTGATGAAAATCTAAAATAAGATTTGATTCAAATTTATAATTGAAGAAAATCTTTGACCAAGTTGAAAAGAAAATATGGTCAAGATTTGAAGAATATTTGATCAAAGTTTAATTAAAGATTTGAAGAATATTTGATCAACATTTAATGAAGATTTGAAGAATATTTGATCTACATTTAATGAAGATTTGAAGAATATTTGATCAACATTTTAATGAAGATTTGAAGAATATTTGATAAACATTTAATGAAGATTTGAAGAATATTTATACAAAGTCAATCTACACAAAATAGGAACAGAACCACTCTGAAGAATTTACAAAGTCAATCTACACAAAATAGGAACATAATCAATTTGAAGAATTTACAAACTCAATCTAAACAAGATACAATTCAGAATTAAATAATGACTAAACTGAAGCCCAAATTTTCACTATAAATAGATACTCAAGGCTGAAGGAGAAAAGTATCGAAAAGCAAAAAAGAGTAACTCAAGCTCAAAGTTCTTAATTCATCTTAGAGTTCAAAGAGAGAAACACTTGTTCAGGTTAGAAATATTTTCTGAGTGTTCTTTTCTTATAGTGTGAGAGTTATCATTATTATCAGCTTTGTTAGAAGCAACTACTCAAGTTTCAATCTCTTGTATCCAACCCGATAGTGGTTTAGTTCCTTCTTCAATCTGGGTTGTCAGGTTGTTAGGAGAAGACTTGGCTTGTAGAGTCAAGGTGGTTAGTTCCTCAAAAGTCTGGGGTTGTCAGGCTGTTTGGGAAGACTGGCTTGGAGGTTCAGGTGCTTTGTAATTCAAGGTATTTGAATTAGTGGATTAAAGTCTTCTGAATGAGGGGACTGGATGTAGCCAAGTTAATGGTGAACCAGGATAAAGCTATGTGTCAAATCATTTATGCTTTCGTTGTTTGCTTCATCTAAATCCGATTGCTTTTACTCCAAGTAAGTCACCAACACCAAACTAATTTTTTAATTATTTATAAATTATCTTAAAGTTATCAACTTTGTGCAAACACAACCCAACCCCCATTCTCGTGTTCGCACCTTCAATTAAGATTATGGCTTTATGATGCATTTTGTATTATTTCTTATTATCAACATCAAAGTTCTTTCTCAATATCTCAATGTCAATAGCATCTTTATGAGCTTCAAAGCCATCTTCAATTATGTCCAAGAGTTCATGATCGTGAGAGATAAAAAAAATTATGAGTCTGTCTTTCCAGAACTTGAATCTCTCTCCATCAAACATAGAAGGCATGTTAACGTTTCCTCTTGTAACTTCTTAACCGCATTTAGCCATACGAGATAAAGATTTATACTCAAAACGATTAAGTTCTCATCTTTGAGACCGAGCTATTATACCAATTGTAGAACAAAAAGAACATAAAAAGATAAAAGTAAGTTCTCATCTTTGAGACTGTGCTTTGAATTGTGTTCTTGAAAAACTTTTTGCACGACTATACTCATAGTAAAGAAGATAAAACACAAGTGTGAAAACAGAGCACAGAGAACAACAATTTATCCTCGTCCACCACCAACACGGTAGCTACGTCCAATCCCTTCAAATTGAAGGATTTAATCCACTAAGTTGTCACTGAATCAAACTTACACTTGAATACCTACTAGTCACACTAACTGTGTTCAATCTTTTCAACCTTATAGCTTAGTACAATCAAGCTATTGAGGAAGGTAGTCGCTACTGGGCTAGGTTACAAAAAAAGGTTTTGGGGTTGGTCTAAATAAGCTCTTGCAAAGAGTGTTTACAATATTTGCTTTAGAAAAATTCACTTAACAATAACAGGAAGATAAAAACAGTACAAATGTGACTATCGCTTGTTGCTTGTATACAGTGTATTGTTCGTTGATGTTTTTCTTTGTTGAGGGAGGCATGTCCTTTATAGAGTAAAATTAGCATTTCTGGCCATTGAACTAGTTGCAAAAAATCAGGATAATTCATGAAGTTTCGCATCGTATCTTTGTGGAATGATTTGACAGATAAACTTTCCAAAAAAAACTAATCTTGTACTAATTTGGCATGTCTAATTGAAACAACTGGAAACTAGAGGGAACAATGATCAGATAGTGTCTTGAGATCTTTAGACAAGTAACTGATTTAGGATTTGTATCAGAGGATGCACAAATTGCTTTGTCTTCATAGCATTGACTTTTCAAGAGTGTTGACTTTTTTAGAGGATGGAACTTTAAAGTAAGACGATCAGATGCTTGATGTGATTGTTAGAGGCAAAATAGTTCTTGTCACGCTTATCAGAGGCAAGAGCAAAAGAATTCTTGTCACACTTATCAGAGGTAGAGGCAAAAGAATGCTTATTTGAGGCAGATTATCAGAATTCACGTTTGTGTTCATAAGAGGCAAAAGAGCTTCAACAATGCTTTGTGTTATCACAGGTACTACATGGCAATGTTGATTCCCGTATAAGACTTAGCGAAGAGAGGGAATTACGTGTTGTGTCTTTGTCTTCGGCCATATATCATACGATACGTTGATAGTCCATTGATCGAGCATATGAATTCGAACCTGCACATTTAAATTCAATGTTAGAGCATATGAATTCGAACCTACACACTAGAGGAAGTCACCATAGAAAGTAAAAAGCTCAGAGGAAACGAAATCAAATTAGTCAACGAAATCCACAAAATCCAAAATAAATGCATGCGCTAGAAAAGATCGTGCACCTGCCTTTAATAGTGTGCTTCTGCTAGTTCAACGTGTTTCTACGTCTGCCTCTAAAGACTAAAGTGTGCTTTTGGATAGCATGCCTCCGATGAGTTTGCGCGTCTGCCTATGAAGATTCAGCATGCCTCTGAAGAATTATGTGCCTCTGAAGATTCAACGTGCCTATGGAGTTTTTGTGCCTCTGATGAACAGTAACTTTAGCATGCCCCTGATGAACAATAACTTTAGCATGGCTCTAATGAACAGTAATTTTCGGATGTCTCTGATGAACAGTATTTTTAAGCATGCCTCTAAAGTCAAAAGTCAGGGTTCAAGTCTGCATCTGAAGCATATATTTTGCTGACTCTGAAGACTATGACTCGTTCCAAAATGGTGCCGCTGGTACGCATCACACTCTAAAGTTGCATTGACTCTGATAATGCAACAAAGGTGAAGTTACCTGTGCCACTAATTCGAAGTCACACAGCCTTGCATCTGCCTTTGACTATGCTTATTCTAGCATCACAGTATCTGATTCCAACAATCAAGTCAATGACTATGTAAAAAAAGTAAATGATTCTGATGGAGAAAAGTTAAGGACTCTAATGGAAGGTCAAAAGCTATGATATATTGAGAAAAATATTGAATTGGACTTAGTCATATTCTTACCTCTAAAGGTCCAAGAACAAGCCCAGATTTGTTCCCGCTCCAATACAATCAAGCGTATAAAGGAAGTTTCAAGAAGAATTAATTTCAATGCATATCTGGACATTATTCAATCAGAAAAATTCTTGAAGATTTGCCCATACAGGATTTGGAAGTAATTAGTTCACAAACGGTCATATTCTCAAATCATATCAATCAAGGTTATTCTTGGATAAGATCTTTGTTGACCAACCTACAAAAAAATACGATTCGAAATTCTTGAGAGACAAAATTGAAACCCTAATTTTATCTAAAAATAGATACTCAAGGTTGAAGAAGAACACACGAACTTACAAACTCAAAAATCTTGTAAACCAAAGCTATTCAGAAAACCTCAAGAGCTCAATATTTTCTAAGTGTTTAGAGAGTAAGGTTTTAAGTTCTAAAAAAGCACTCACTCAAAGTAACAAATTCTAAGTGTTGCAATGTGAAAAATCATTGTATCAAATCTGCTTAGTAGAAGAAAAATCAAACCAGTTCCAATCTCCTGTAACCCAACCCAATAGTGGCTTTAGTTTGCCTTTAACAATTTGTGGATCTCAGGTTATGTAGAGAAAACTTGACTTGTAGGGTCAAGGTGTAGTTTGCTTCAAAAAGTTTGTAGGTTCATGGTGTTTTGAGAAGACTGAATTGTAGAGTCATGTGTTATTGTAATTCAAGTTTACAATTAGTGGATAAATCATTCTATGTGAGAGGACTAGACGTAGCTACCAAGTTGGTGGTGAACCAAGATAAAATCTGGTGTGTTATTTTTACCTTCGCTCTGTCTGTTTATTGCTGCCTCTGAATAGTCCAAACATTTAAGTCACCAAACTAGAATTAGAATTAGATTTGAGAAAAGAGTTTCAAAATTAGGCAAACACAATTCAACACCCCTTCTTATGTTTGAGAACCTTCAATTTCAGTCTCAAGGCTAAGCTTTTTACAATGTTTGAGAAAAGATCCAAGGATTCAACATGTTTGGATTCAGTGAAGAGGCTACTGGAGGAAACATTGATAGACCACCTCTATTTGATAGAGAATGTTTTGAGTACTAGAAGGACATGATAAGGAGTTTATTTATTTCACAAGATCCTGAACTTTGGGACTTGGTTGAAGATGGTTATACTGCTCCAACAAAAGAATATGGTATTGATATTACAAGAAAGGAGATGAATGCTTATCATAAGAAGATGTTCAAGATGCATCATAAGTCTAGAACATTCATGATAAATGCAATCACATTCAAGGAGTTTAACAAGTGCACCAACAACAAACAGCTAAGAGCATTTTTTATAATCTGATTCTGACTTATCAATAAAGCAAGCAGGTTCAAGAGGCAAAGGCAAATCTTCTAGTCATAAAGTATGAGTTGTTTCAAATGGAGGAAAACGAAAACATTGAGACTATGTTTTCCAGATTTCATACATTGGTCTAAGGGTTAAGAGTACTTGAAAAGAGCTATACAACTGTTGATCATGTCATGAAGATTCTAAGAAGTATGCCCAACAAGTGGAGACCTAAGATCACTGCCATTCAAGAAGCAAAGGATCTCAATTCTCTTAAATTAGAGGAATTAATCAGCTCCCTCAAATTTCATGAGATTCAGCTTGCCGAGGATGAGCCAAAGAAGAAGCAGAAGATTCTGGCTCTAAAGTCCAAGCAAAAGAAAGCTTTACAAGAAACAGTTGAATCAGAGGATGATTCAGAGGATCATAATGGAGATTCATAGGAAGAGGAACTTTCCTTCATATCTAGAAGAATTCAGAGGATGTGGCACAACAAGAAGAAATCAATCCCTCAAAAAGGTTCCAAGCAGTCCAATAGAGGAAATGATGAAAAATACGATAAGAAAAGCATCATCTGTTATGGATGCAATTGAAGGTGCAAACACGAGAAGGGGGAGTCGAATTGTGTTTGACTAAGTTGATAACTTTTTCGTTATTTGATTAAATTGGTTCAAACTTGATGATTTCATTGGAGTAAAGGCAATAAAAAAAACTAATGAGTGCAAGAATAAAGCGACAAAAGTAATTTATCCTGGTTCGCCACTAACTTGGCTACATCTTGTCCCTTCACTCAGAAGGACTTAATCCACTAATTCAACAACTTGAATTTCAAACAACCTGACCCTCAAATCCAGTCTTCTCAAACAGACTGACAACCTCATACTTTTGAGGAACACACACAGCTTGACTCTACCAGCCAAGTCTTCTCCATACAATCTGACAACCCTAGATTGTTGAAGGCACACTAACACCACTATCGGTATTTGAATACAAAAGTTTGGAACTTGACTAGTTGCTTCTAACAAGATGATTATAACAACGACTATCACACTCTAAGAAAAACACTTAGAAAATACTTCTCATTCGAACAAAGTGTTTCGCTCTTTGAGCTCTAAGATGAGTTTGGAATTTTGAGCTTGAGTTCTTCTACTCTTTTATGGATTTTTTATCATCTTCTTCAGCCTTGAGTATCTATTTATAGATAAAATTAGGGCTTCAATTTAGTCCTTGTTTAATTCTAAATTGTATGTTCATGCCTAGCTTGGTCAACAATGATCTTATTCAAAAATAATTTTGAACAAGATGTTTTTTGATAATATGTTCTTTAGCCTATTCTTCATATAGATTATGTTCGTATTTTGTTCAGGTTGAGTTTGTAAATTCTTCAGATTGATTCTTTTCATATTTTGTTAGGATGAAGTTTGTAAATTTTTCAGATTAATACTGTTCGTATTTTGTTAAGATTACTTTTGCAAATTCTTCATATGAAACTTCCTTCCTATTGTTTATTTTGATCTGAGTGGGAACATGGTGTTGGACCATTTCTTGAATTTTTACAAGATAAATCTTGATCAAATTTTCTTATAAATAATTCATATCTTCTTGTGATAAATCATGATCAAATCTTCTTGTAAATAATTCATATCTTTTTGTAATAAATCTTGATCAAATCTTCTTGTAAATAATTCATATCTTCTTGTAGATAAATCTTGATCAAATCTTCTTGTAAATAATTCATATCTTCTTGTAGATAAATCTTGATCAGATCTTCTTGTAAATAATTCATATCTTCTTCAAATCTTGATCATATCTTCTTTTCAACAATTATAAATCTGAATCAAATCCTATTTTAGATTGTCGTCAATAACACGAATCTTATTTCATACTCTGTGAAGTTTAATATATTGTTCTCATTAAATAATTTTATTAACATCAAAATTCTAAGTATAAAACCAACTTGGTTCCAACAATCTCCTATTTTTCTTTTAAATTATTTGACTCCCCCTTACTTAAGGCTCCCCCTAAGTCTAAGTTTTTTTTTTCTTCGCACATTATCAAATATATTTCTCCCACTTTTGTCATCACACAAAAAGACTTGCAAGTGAAACTTGCCTTTTTTTTTTAATAGAATGAATATAATATAAACATAAACCATAAAATTTATCCTAAGTATGAGACTAAACTACTCTAAGGTTAGCACATCATCAATTAGGAAAAACAAATAAGGTTTAGGTTTTTCTTGATGAAGCCAAACCTATCTTCAGCTAGTGGTTTGGTGAATATGTCAGCCCATTGATGCTCGGTGTCTACAAACTGGATATTAAGCACACCTTTTTGAACAAAGTCCCTAATGAAATGGTGTTTGATTTCTACCTATTTAGCTCTAGAATGAGGTATAGGGTTTTTGGTTAGGTAAATGGCAGAAGTGTTGTCACAATAAATGGGAATATTGATTTCTAGGATTTTGTAGTTTTCTAGTTGATGTTTCATCCAAAGTAGTTGAGAGCTGTTGAAATGTACTCAACTTCTGTTGTTGACATGAAAATTGTGCTTTGTCTCTTACTTAACCAAGAGATTAAGTTGTCACCTAGAAATGTGCAGTTTCCACTTGTGCATTTTCTCCCAAATTTATCTAGTGCCTTTTAGGTATCTAAGGATTCTCTTAACAGCAGTTAAATGTGATTCCCTAGGGTCAGCTTGAAATCTTGCACACACACATACACTAAACATGATGTCAGGTCTATAAGCATTAAGGTAACATAGGGATCCTATCATTCCTCTATAGGTTTTTTGGTTAACTTTTTGGCATGATTCATCATTTTCAAGTGAACAAGTAGGGTGCATTGGTGTAGCCATAGGTTTGCAATCACTCATCTTAAATTCTTGAGAAGCTCTTTTGTATATTTAGTTTGAGGAATGTATATACCTTTTTAATTTTGCTGAATTTATATCCCTAAGAAGAACTTAAGTTCTCCCATCATACTCATTTGAAATTCAAGCTGCATCAATTTAGAAAATTCTTAGCAAAAAATGCCATTAGTAGATCCAAAAATAATGTCATCAACATAAATTTCAATACTAAGAATGTCATCTCCTATTGATTTTCTAAAAAGTGTATTATCAACTTGTCCTCTTTCAAAGTTATTTTTAAGCAATAAGTTACTAAGTCTATCATACCATGTCCTAGGTGCTTGTTTTAGACCATACATTGATTTCCTAAGTTTATAAACATGATTTGGAAATTTAGAACTATCAAAACCTAGGGATTATTACATAGACTTCTTCACTTATATATATAACCATTCATAAAAGCAATTTTAACATTCATTATAAATAATGTAATGTTATTATTTGCGGAAAAAGAAGGTAGGATGAATAGCTTCTAACCTGGCCTCTTGAGCAAATGTCTCAGTGTAATCAATGCCTTCTTGTTGATTGTAACCTTGTGCGACATGTCTTGCCTTGTTTCTAACCACTTCACCTCTTGCTGATTGTAACCTTGTGCGACAAGTCTTGCCTTGCTTCTAACCACTTCACCTTTGATATAGGTACTAGATCCCAAACATCATTCATCTTAAATTCATTTAACTCTTCTTACATTGTCGGAATCCATCCATCATCAACCAATGCTTCATCAACAGAGGTAGGCTCAATTGATGAGAGTAAGCCAAACAAAGTGGTATCTTTAAGTGGTGATCTGGCCCTCAAAGGATCACTTGCACTTCCAATGACTAGAGTTTTCGGATGCGATGAGATGACTTGTACTTCCATCCAGATCTTCCTTCTGACTTATCTTGACTGTTTTTTACTTGATGAGATTCATCCTCTGAAGATTTGTTAGCTTCTTCTAATTTTCTTGTATCTCTGATTTTTCAGGTTCTTCTGGTTTGTCTACATCTGCTTCCTCTTGTTCTGGTAAACTTACACTATCATCATCTTACTTTGACTTTTTAAGGTCAAGTTGTTTGTCATCCAATTTAACATGATGGATTCTTCCACAAACCGAGTTTCCATATTAAACACTCTATAAGCCTTAGATCTTTCAGAGTATCCAATGAAGGTACGCTTTTGAGATCTAGAATCAAATTTACCAAGGTTATCTTTAGTGTTCAACATATAACAAGTACAACCAAATTGTTTAAAGTAAGAGATGTTAGGCTTTTTACCTTTCCACAATTCATTTGGTGTTTTATTCAATATAGACCTAATTAAGACTGTATTTTGAATATATCATGTAGTGTTAATTGCTTCAACCGAAAAGTGTTTTGTAACATTCATCTCATTTAAAATGGTTCTGACCATTTCTTGGAGTTATCGATTCTTTCTTTTTACAACTCCATTTTTTTTGGGGTTTTATAGGAGAAGAGAAGTTGTGAGAGATTCATTCTCATCACAAAAACTTTCAAACAACTTGTTTTCAAATTCTATTCCATGATCACTTCTAATTGTTACCATCTTAAGACCATTTCCATTCATTACTTGTTTGCAAAATGTGATAAACACTTTGTGGGATTCATCCTTACTTCTTAAGAATTTTACCCATGTCCACCTAGTGTAATCATCTACTATGACAAAGCCATATTTCTTTCCACTTAGAGATATTTTTTTCGTTGGCCCAAAGACATCTACAAGTAAGAGCTCAAGGGGTTTTAAGGTAGAGAGTGAGTTCTTAGGGGTAAAGGAATTCTTTGTTTTGTTTTCCTTTGGACAAGCTTTACACATAATTTCAGTTTTGTAACTAAACTTAGGTAGACATCTGACTAGTTTAAGTTTATTTAGTTTTCAAATTAATCTAAGGTTTGAATGACCTAATCTTTTGTGCCAAATTATTTTCTCTTCATTTACAAACATACGACACTTAACCTCTTGTTTCTCTAGGCTAAACAGATTGATCTTATAAATGTTTTTTTGCCTCATACTTTTTAACTAGGAGGTTGGCCTTTGCTTCTTGAACTTGTTTGCTTCCTTCACAGGTCAGAATCAGACTATCATAAATACTCTTTCTTGTCTCCTTATTAGTGCACTTGTCAAACTCCTTGAAAGTGATTGCATTTATCATGAATGTTATGGACTTATGACACATCTTGTATATCTTATTATGATCAGCATCCATTTATTTCCTTGGAATCTCAATACCATCAGTATTCTTTAGAGTAGTATAATCATCTTCCACCAAGTCCCAAATTTTGGGTTCATGTGAAATAAAGAAACTTCTCAGCCTATTCTTCCATTACTCAAAACATTCTACATCAAATAGAGGTGGTCTGTTCATGTTTCCTCAAGCAGCTTCTTCATTGAATCCGGAACTGTTGAACCCTTTGATCTTTCCTCAAACACTATAAAGTGCTCGACATTGAAACTAGAATCTGATACCAATTGAAGGTGCAAACACGAGAAAGGAGGGGTTGAATTATGTTTGACTAAGTTGATAACTTTTACATTATTTGTTTAAATTGGTTCCGACTTGATAATTTACTTGGAGTAGAAGCAATAACAAAACTAAGGAGTGCAGGAATAAAATGACACAAGTAATTTATCCAAGTTCACCACTAACTTGGCTACATCCAGTCCCTTCCCTCAAAAGGATTTAATCCACTAATTCAACAACTTGAATTACGAAACACCGGACCACCAAGTCAGTCTTCTCAAATAGCCTAACAACCCTAAACTTTTGAGGAGCACACACACCTTGACTCTACCAGCCAAGTTTTCTCCACACAATCTGACAACAACAAATTGGTGAAGGCACACTAACACCACAATCGGGATTGAATTCAAAGGTTTGGAACTTTAGTAGTTGCTTATACCAAGTTAATTATAACAATGACTATCACACTCTAAGAAAAACACTTAGAAAATATTTCTCATTTGAACAACTGTTTCTCTCTTTGAGCACTAAGGTGAATTTGGAATTTTGAGCTTAAGTTCCTCTACTCTTTTCTAATTTTTCGATGATCTTCTTCTTCACCCTTGAGTATCTATTTATAGATAAACTAGGTTTTCAATTTTGTCATTGTTTAATTATGAATTGTATCTTAATTTCTAGTTTGGTCAACAATGATCTTATTCGAAAATAATTCTAAACAAGATGTTTTTTGATAATATGTTCTTTAGCCAATTCTTTATTTTTGAATCCAATCTGAGCAGTTCTTCTAGGTGGATTATGCTCAGATTGAGTTTGTAAATTCTTCAGATTGATTCTATTCATATTTTGTTCATATTGAGTTTGTAAATTCTTCAAAATGATATTGTTCGTATTTTGTTAAGATAGAGTTTGTAAATTCTTCAAATTGATATTGTTCGTATATTGTTAAGATTGCTTTCGCAAATTCTTCAAATGAAACTTCTTTCCTATTGCTTGCTTTGATATGAGCGGAAACATAGTGTTGGACCGTTTCTTGAACTTTCACAAATAGGAATATGACTAAGTCCAATTCAGTATTTTATCCTTTAGCAAAATCTGAATCATATCTTTGCAAATAATAAATGTATCTTCTTGTAAGTGTTTCTTCGTGCAAACAATTCTTGATCACATCTTTTTGTAAATAATTCACATATTTCTTGTAGATAAATCTTGATCAAATCATCTTGTAAATAATTTATATCTTCTTGTGATAAATCTTGATCAAATCTTCTTGTAAATAATTCATATCTTTTTGTAATAAATCTTTATCAAATCTTCTTGTAAATAATGCATATCTTCTTGTACATAAATCTTGATTAAATCTTCTTGTAAATAATTCAAATCTTTCTTGTAGATAAATCTTGATCAAATCTTCTTGTAAATAATTCATATCTTCTTGTGATAAATCTTGATCAAATCTTCTTGTAAATAATTCATATCTTTTTGTAATAAATCTTGATCAAATCTACTTGTAAGTAATTCATATCTTCTTGTACATAAATCTTGATCAAATCATCTTGTAAAAAATTCATATCTTCTTGTAGATAAATCTTGATCAATCTTCTTGTAAATAATTCATATCTTCTTCAAATCTTGACCATATCTTCTTTTCAACTTTGTCAAAGATTTTCTTTAATTATAAATCTAAATCAAATCTTATTTTAAATTGTCTTCAAAAACACAAATCTTCTTTTATACTTTGTGAAGTTAAATTTATTGTTTTCATAAAATACTTTTTTTAATATCAAAGTTTTAAGTATGAAACCAACTTGGTTTCAACATCAATTAACCTAGACATGTCAAGTTAGAATGTCCAAATCTAGAGAAAGGGATGTTTCAGAGGAAATATTCAATGTCCAAGACGAAAGGTCTAATGGCCCCATGGGATGACTCTGATGAATCCTCTCATGATGAAGAACAAGCCAATATGGCTCTGATGGTTGATGCTAACTCTGATTCTGACTTTGGAAGTGAATCTATAGATGAAGAAATTGAGGTACTCTATAATTTAACTCGTTTTGAATTAATTACAGTTATAAATGACTTCTTAAACAAGAATCATAATATCACTCTACAGCTGAAAGCTCTTAGGAAAATAAATGAAAATCTAAATGATAAAACTAAGACTTTAGAAAGTAATATTGTTGAACATAAGACTGAAAACGTAACTCTAAAAAGTAATCATAGTTCGACATCAATTGAAAATATGCCATGAAATTTTGATATATATGAAGTAGCATATCAAGATTTTCTTGCTAATAGTATAGAAAGAAGTAAGTTTGCCTCTATGATTTACGGTATTAATAGAAATGGAAAAAGAAGAATAGGATTTCAAGAAACAGAAACTGAACCTAAGTTTACCCCGTTCGATAAATTATGTATTATCTGCTCTAAGAAAGGTCACTCTAAATCATCTTGTCCTATGTTAACCACATGGAAAGACAAGAAACCTTTTAAACCTAACAAACCAAGACCCAATCAAATGTGAGTACCCAAAGATAAAATTGTCTATGTTGCAGATGTTCTCAACAAGCAAATTGAAACACCCGACATAGTACCTGGACTATGATTGCTCGCGACATATGGCGGGAGAAAGGTCTATTTTCCAAGACCTAACCTTGATCAAAGGAGGCTTAGTTAATTTTGATGGAAAGCAGAAAGGCCAGATCAATTGACATGACACAGTTGGTAAAAATTCCTTAACTTTTATAAATAATGTACTACTAGTAAAAGCACTAAAACATAATCTACTTAGCATAAGTCAATTAAGTGATAATTGTTATGACATAGTTTTTAATCAAAAGTCATGTAGAGCTATAAGTCAAAATGATGGTTATTTTCTATTTACTGGCCACAGGCAAAGGAACCTTTATAAGACTAACCTTTTTAACTTAGCAGAACAAAAGGTCAGATGCTTTGTGTTTGTGAGCAATGAAAAATTGATTTGGCCCAAGTGATTAGGCCATGCCAATTTGAGGTTAATCTCAAAATTAAACAAATTCCAATTTCTTAGAGGCTTGCCAAATCTCAAGTTCAAATTAGAAGTCCTTTATGAGGCATGTTGAGCAGAGAAACAAACTAAGAGTTCTTTTGCTTCAAAGAATATTAGGTCCACAAGCAAACCTTTGGAGCTTCTGCAATTTGACCTTTTTGGTCCAATTAAACTGCCTCTTTGAATGATAAAAAGTATGGACTTGTCATTTTTTATGATTACTCTAGATAGACATAGGTTAAGGTCCTGAAACACAAGGATGAGTCTCATAAGGTGTTCACTACCTTTTGCAAACAAGTGCAAAATGAGAAGCAATTCTCTGTAGTAACTATCCGAAGTGATCATGGTGGAGAGTTTGAGAACAAACTCTTTGAGCAATTTTGTGAAGAGAGTGGTATATTACACAATTTCTCATCCCTTAGAAAACCTCAACATAATGGTGTTGTGGAAAGAAATAATCGTACTTTTTAAGAAATGGTTCGCACTATGATGTACGAAAAGAATGTTGCTAAGCATTTTTGGGCAGAAGCAGACAATACCTCATTTTACATTTAGAACAGAGTCTATATCATACATATTTTGGATAAGAATCCTTATGAGTTGTGGAAAGGTAAAAAGTCCAACATTTCTTACTTTCATCAATTTGGTTGTGTATGCTATGTTTTAAATATTAAAGATATCATTGGCAAGTGTAACCCTTGTTCCAAAAAGTGCACCTTCATTGGATACTCTGAAAGATCCAAAGTTTATAGAGTGTTCAACAGGGAGACTCACCTTGTGGAGGAGTCAATACATGTTAAGTTTGATGACAAATAGCTTGACCTTAAAAAGTCAAAGCAAGTTGAAGATATTGTAGGTTTACTGGAACCAAAAGAAACTGATAAATCAAAAGATAAAGACAAACCAGAAGAACCAGATAAATTAGAGGATACAAGAAAATCATAGGAATGTGACAAAACATCATTGGATGAATCTCATCAAATCAAAACCAATCAAGATAATTCAAAAGCTAAAATTGGATGGAAGTACAAGTCATCTCATCTAGAGACTCTGATTATTGGAGATGCAAATGATCCTCTGAAGATCACATCATCATTAAAAGATACATTTATGGTTGGTCTTCTCTCCTCAATTGAACCTACCTCTGTTTATGAAGCACTTGCAGATAATGGTTCGATCCTCACAATGCAAGAAGAGCTTAATGAATTTAAAAGAAATTATGTTTGGGATCTAGTGCCCCAAACCAGAGGATAAGAGACCAATTGGAACTAAGTGGTTATTCAGGAACAAATCAAATGAAAAATGAGAAGTTGTCAGGAATATGGCCAAACTAGTTGCACAAGGTTACAATCAACAAGAAGGTATTGATTACACTATGACATGTGCTCCAATGGCCCAGTTAGAGGCAATACGTATCTTACTCTCTTTTGCTGCTTATAATAATATCACTTTGTTTTAAATGGATGTTAAAAGTGCATTTTTAAATGGCTACATTTATGAAGACGTATAGGTAAAACAACCCCCGGGATTGGAAAACCTAGAATTTCCTAATCACGTCTTTAAGCTTAAGAAATCTCTATATGGTCTAAAACAAGCACCTAGAGCTTGGTATGATAGGTTAAATAACTTCTTACTTGAAAACAGTTTTGATAGAGGTCAGGTTGACACCAATTTATTGATGATATTATATTTGGTTCTACTAATAGCACCCTTTGTCGAGATTTTGCTAAGTTAATGCAACAGGAATTTCAAATGAGTATGATGGGAGAACTGAAGTTCTTCTTAGAAATTCAAATTCAACAAGATCAAAATGGGATATACATTCATCAGACCAAGTATATAAAAGAGCTTCTCAAGAAGTTTAAGATGAATGATTGCAAACCTATGGTTACACTAAGGCATCCCACTTGTTCACTTGATAAAGATGAATCAGGAAAAAAAGTTGTCCAAAAAACATACAGATGAATGATAGGGTCACTTCTATATCTAACTGCTTCCAGACCTGATATTTTATTTAGTGTGCGTGCGCTAGATTTCAGGCTGATCCAAGGGAATCCCGCTTAACTGTTGTTAAGAGGATCCTTAGATACCTTAAAGTTACTTCTAACCTTGGTTTGTTCTATAAGTTTTCAACTAAGTACATGTTAGTAGGATATTGTGATGGTGACTATGCTGAAGGCAATCTTGAAAGAAAAAGCACCAGTAGAAATTGCTCTTTCCTAGGTGAAAATTTGATCTCTTGGTCAAGTAAAAGAAAAACACAATTGCAATGTCAACAGCAAAATCTGAGTACATTTCAACAGCAGGATGCAGCTCTCAACTATTATTGATGAAACATCAATTGGAGGACTACAAAATAATTAAGAGTAACATTCCCATATTATGTGATAATAAATCGACTGTTTGTCTAACTTAGAATCCAATTCAACATTCTAGGGCTAAACACAAAGAAATAAAACATCACTTTATTAGGGACTATGTTAAAAAAAGTGTGTTAAATATCCAGTCTGTAGACACTAAAACATCAATAGGCTGACATATTCACTAAACTACTAGTTGAAGAAAGATTTGAATTTATTAAGAAAAATCTGAACCTAGTATTTATATCGAACTAATGTTCTTATTTATATCTGTTTGATGCTCTGACTGTTATATGTTCATAGGAATTTAAACTTAAATAGATGTTTGTTTCCAGATTTAACTCTGATCTACTAAATGGTGTTAACTCATTAGCCAATTGCCATTCAATTTTTATTTTTTTTGTCTAATGACAAAAGGGGGAGAAATAGAATCGAGAACAATTTCAACTGTCTAATATTTGCATATCTGGGGAAGCAAGAATATGCATGTGGGGAGAAAGAGGGGTAGTATAACTGTTCCGATTTAGGGGAGCCATGTTTGTTTGATTATTTGCATGCTGGTTGATTTGCATATTCTTTAATTTACATGTATGTTTTGCTTTCATGTTTGTTTGTTGTTTTACTTTAATTTTGTTTAAATAAATTGTTATCAAAAGTATTGTTTTATCATCATCAAAAGGGAGAAGATTGTTGGAACCAAGTTGGTCCTCGAACAATTCTTGGTGTGTTTTGATGTTAACAAAGGTACTTTGGAAGAACAATTTATTGCACTAATGATTTCAAGAAGTATGCATAAATAAGAATAGGAAAATCAGAGGATACCACCATAGGATACCACCAGAGAATGCCACATGGGGAAGTCACTAGAGGAAATAAAAATGTCAAAAGAAATGAAATTAAATCAGACAACGAAATTCTCAGAATTCGAAAAAATGCACATGCTGGAAAAGTTTGTGCATCTGCCTCTGATAGTGGGCATCTTGTAGTTCAGCGTGTTTCTGCGTTTTCCTCTAAAGACTGAAGCATGTTATTGGTTAGCATGCCTTTGATGAGTTTGTGCATCTGCCTCTGAAGATTCAGTGTGCCTATGGTTTTTTTATGCCTCTGATGAACAGTAAATTTATCATGCCTCTGATCAATAGTAACTTTAGCATGCCTCAAATGAACACTAAATGTAGAATGCATCTATTGAACAATAATTGTAGGATGCCTCTGATGAACAATATTTTTTAGCATGCCTTTGAACTCGGAAGCCACTATTCAAGTCTGCATCTGAAGTATATATTTCGCTGACTTTGAAAACTGTGACTCATTCCAAAACGATGCCTCTAATACGCAGCACACTTCAAAGTTGCACTAACTCTGATAATGCAACAAAGATGAAGTTTCCCATGCCACTAATTCTAAGTCTCGCAGCTTTGCATCTACCTTTGACCATGGTTATTCTAGCATCACAGCATTTGATTCCAACAATCAAGTCAATGACTATGTAGAATAAAATTAAATGATTCTGATGGAGAAACGTCAATAACTTTGATGAAAGGTCAAAAGCTCTGATACATTGAGAAAAATATTGAATTGGACTTAGTCGTACTCTCACCTCTGAAGGTCCAAGAACAAGGCCAAATTTGTTCCCGCTCCAATCTAATCAACCGTATGAAGGAAGTTTCAAGAATAATTAATTTCAACGCATATTCAGACATTATTCAATCAGAAAAGTTCTAGAAGATTCTCCCATACTGGATTTGGAAGTAATTAATTCACAAACGGTCATATTCTCAAATCGTATCCATCAAGGTTATTCTTGTAGAAGATCTTTGTTGACCAACCTACAAACAGATATGATTCAAAATTCTTGAGGGACAAAATTGAAACCCTAATTTTATCTATAAGTAGATACTCAAGGCTGAAGAAGAACACATAAACTTAGAAATCTTGAAAACCAAAGCTATCCAAAAAACCCTCAAGAGCTCAATATTTTCTAAGTATTTAGAGTGTAAGGTTTTAAGTTCTAGAAAAGTATTCGTTCAAAGTAAAATATTCAAAGTGTTGTCGTGTGAAAAATCATTGTATCAAATCTGCTTAGTAGAAGCAAAACCAAACCAGTTCCAATCTATTGTAACCCAGCCTAATAGTGGTTTTAGTTTGCCTCTAACAATTTGTGGATCTCAGGTTGTGTAGAGAAGACTTGACTTGTAGAGTCAAAGTGTCGTTTGCCTTAAAAAGTCTGTAGGTTCAGGTTGTTTTGAGAAGACTCACATGTAGGGTCAGGTGTTGTTGTAATTCAAGATTTGAATTAGTGGATAAATCCTTCTATGCAAGGGGACTAAATGTAGCTACCAAGTTGGTGGTGAACCAGGATAAAATTTGGTGTGTTATTTTTACCTTCAATCTTTTTGTTTATTGTTGGCCCTGAGTAGTCCAAACATTTAAGTATCCAAACCAGAATCAAAATTAGAATTAAGATAAGAGTTTCAAAATTAGACAAACACAATTCAACCCCCCTTTGTTTTATGCTTGTACTAAACTTGAATATTATTTTTTTACCAAGAGAGATTTTGTTCTTGTGCAAGAATGACATAGTTAGATATTTACTCAATAGACCTATATTGCAAAGTCGACTAATGAAAGGGGTCATAAAACTTAATGAATATGAATTGAAATATGTGGCCCTAAAAGTAGTAAAGGGTCAGGCTCTAACAAACTCTCTAGCACCACATCCTTGTGTAGAGTTTCAAGATCCCTTAGCCAAACTTTGTTGTGGCTATCAATCCTTGGGTATTGATATTTGACAAATCTAGATTCCAAAGGGGAACTGGAGCTAGCATAATTATCATTAATCCAAAAACGGAGAGTTTGAAAATTTAAATGTCAGTTAGATCCTAAGTTTTCCAGTAATTAAGTTGAATATGAAGCTATGATCCTAGGACTTAGGATACTATCAAGCATGGACACATGCTACAACCTTATACAAGACAAGGATGATTCTCCGTTATTGGTGAATAAGTCGCTAGGGAATACCAATGCTTGAATTCTAACCTCCAAATAAGTGATGAAATGACTAGCAAACTATTGTGTATGTTTTGCAACACAAACTATGAATAGAAAAAATAGGCTAATGAGTTATCCCAATAGACATCTGGTTATAAGAAAACACCCCATGAACTTATACATGAACAATATCTTACGGAAGGATGTATACAAGTGGTTGACTCTTGGTTTAAAGAGTTAGTTGACTACTTAAAAGATCCCTCCATTTCAGTTGATTTCAAGTTGAAGTTGAAAGCACTCGACTTTTCTAATAAATTAGGATTTATATAAGAAAAGGAATAATGGTTTTCTCTTGAAATGTGTAAAGAAAACAAGGTCTTTCAAAATCATGGTTGAAGTTCATGAAGGACTTTGTGGATCCCATAGGGCTGGTCTCACAATGAAATGGTTGATTTATTGTCATAGATATTATTGGCCAACCATAGTGAATGACTGCTTTTAGTACACTAAGGGATGTGAAACATGTTAGCTACATGGACTTACACAAAAGGTGCAAGTCGAGCTACTGCATCCAATAATTGAACTCAGGCCCTTTAGAGGATGGGTTATGGATCTAATTGGAATAATATATCCAACTTCCTATAAAAAGACATAAGTTCATCATAGTGGCTACTGACTACTTTGTAAAATGGGTCAAAGTTCAATTGATGATAAACATAAGTCAAGATGAGGTGATTCGTTTCATTCAACACCAAATCATTTATAGGTTTGGCATTCATGAGACTAATACAATGGATCAAGGTATAATGTTCACTAGTGATATCGTGGTCATGTAGAGTTTTGGGATTAAATTAATACATTTCTCTCCTTATTATGCTCAAGATAATGGACAAGTTGAGGCAACCAAAAAAATCATCATTGACCTTATCAAGAAGAATGTTAAAGATAAGTTGAAGAAGTGGCAATAAACCTTACAAGAAGTTCTATGGGCTATGAGGAACTCTAAAATAACAACAACAGGTTTTTCCCCTTATCAACTCACCTATAATTAGGATGAAGTACTCCCTTTGGAAATAATGTAGCTTCACTCATATTTGCTAAGCAACACAAACTCAATATTGATGAAAATAAGCAAGCTATTTTAATGGAATTTGATTCCATGGATGAGGATCAGCTAATGGCCTTAATTAGGATTGAGAATTTCAAGCTCAAATTAGTTTAGAAAACTATTTAACTAGTTTGAATTAAAGATCCTATGTTTGGGAAATGGTCACCAAATAGGGAAGGATTTTTTATTGTTAGTAAGGTTTTTAGCGGAGGATCCCATCGACTAGTGAATATGGAAGTAGATGAGCTAAATAGAAGCATAAATGGAAAGTATCTAAAAAATTATTATCCTACTATTTGGTAAATTATTGAAGAACCACTTGATTAAAAATACATTAATGTTTCAGGAAAAGTTAGTAGTCACAAGTTAACTACATAGCCGAAATTATAGAATTACAAGTAAAAAGTCTATGAGGCTAGATCTTGAATTACTTCATCCACAGGGTTTTAAGTTTTGTTTTTATTGAGTGGAAGAGAACTTTAAATAGGCACCTCTTTAAATAGGGGTTTGATGCATTTATTACACTTTTGGATGACTATACCTATTCTCTACTTTGAAAGTTAACTTTGATTCAATGGTTCCTTGTTTTAGTTTTGGACATTCATGGATGGGTGGAATTCTTGGAGCAGCACTTTTGCGAAGGTGACTAACGAGAATACCTTATGAGTATGAGCGGTGGTTAGTGCAATCTCATAACCCCAAAGTATTTTCAGGTGTTTTATTTTGAGAATTGTCTGTGTATAGGCTACTTTACCGTTAGAGCACTTATGTTATGCTATATGGTATTTTGATTGGTGTATGAGCTTTATTGAAAGATTCTTTCTTTTCTTTATGTACCATACGTCGTTGGCTTTGTTTAAGTTTTTTTTTTAAATTGCAGGTATTTATTGAGAAAGATGTTTTAATTATATTTTGTATAAGAAAAACTTTTTTAAAAAATATATGTTTTCGCTGTTAAAAATCGAGGTGTTAAAGTAGGTGAAAGTGGAATGAAGGAAAGGAGAAGGAAAAGTAGATTTTGTTTTTTAAGTGTGTGTATGCGTGTATTTTCTTTCCTCGTTTGGCTGAGCGAGGAAAAGTAGAGCGAGTCATTTGCCATGAAATACATGGGAGTAGCTAAACAGATTCTTGGCATGAGAATCATGCGTGACAGAAAGGAGAAGAAACTTTGGATGTCACAAGAACACTATATTAAGAGACTGTTGCAAAGGTTTCAAATTGGAAAACTCTAAGGCTGTAAGTACTCCTTTTGCTGCAAAGTCCTTCTAGTGAAGATGAGAAAAGAGACATGGAATGAGTTCCTTATGCTTCTGTTGTGCATAGTTTGTTGTATGCAATGGTGTGTACAAGACCAGATATTGCGCATGTTGTTGGTACAGTCAGTAGATTTTTGTCAAATCCATGTAGAAAGCATTAGAATGCTGTAAAATAGATTTTGAGGTATCTTCGTGGTACTACATGTATGAGGCTTTGTTTTGGAGGTGACAAACCTATTTTGGTGGGGTACTGCAATTCAGATATGGCTGGAGATATTGACTCGAGAAAGTCAACTTCAGGCTACATGATTAAATTTGCAGAGGAAGTTGTGGCTTGATAGTCTAGATTACATAAATGTGTAGCATTGTCTACAACTGAGGCAGAGTTCATTGCCATTATCGAAGCATGCAAAAAGTTGATTTGGTTGAAGAAATTCTTGCAGGATCTTGGATTTATTTAGGACAAATATGTATTATTTGTCGATAGTCAAAGTGCTATTCATCTTGGTAAGAATTCGACGTTTCATAGCAGGTCCAAACACATTGATGTGAGGTATCATTGCATACGTGATGTTTTGGAAGCAAAGTTTTTGGAGTTGGCTAAAGTTCATATTGATTATAATGGTTCTGATATGATGACTAAAGCATTACCAAGAGGGAAGTTTGAAACTTGTTGTGATATCGCCGGTTTGGCAATTATCTCCACATAGTTGTGAGGGGGAGATGTGTTGGATATTGGCCTCCCTTACTATGTGGAGAAAGACCCAAATATTGTAGCCCGTGTGTCTCGCTTATTTAAGTGGGGAGTGGTCTAATTAGGGTTGTAAAAGAGAGACTATTTTGAAAAAAAAGACAGCCACCAAAAAGTGAAAAGAGGAGAGTAAACCTTATTTTCGATTTTGTCAAATCAGTCTCAAAAAAACATTAATCACGCATTCGTTAACCGTTGGATCAGGCTGATATTTGGACAGCAGGTTCGCAACATTCAGGTCTTCATTTTCAACGGTCAGATAGGCGAAACGATTTCTGGAGAGGGGGGAATCGTGCTCGAACAGCAGCAGGTTTTTGAGTGTTTTTCTTCTTCTTGCTTTTCATTTGTAAGCTTTAGTGCTTTGTTATTTTAGCTGATTGTAGGAATACTTTGTGCATCATTTTGAGACTCTCTTGTACCCTTATTTGATTATAGTGGAGCTATTTCTTTGGTCTGGACGACCCGTGGTTTTAACCCTTGCATTGAGGGGTTTTCCACGTTAAAGTGTTGGTGTTCTTTACACTCTTTTATTTTGGTTAATTTGCTGCCATATATATTTGTTGTTGCTCCTCACGGGTTCTTGCAAGTTGGAGGAAGTTTACAGCCGTTGCGTATTACTTGTTATCGTATTTCTTAATTGATTCCCATCACATATGCCTATATAACAAGAATAACTTCGTTTTCTAATCTAGTAGCAAAAACAATAGATCATTTCATAGATGCCAAAAGTCATTGTTTTCTTACTTCTCAGCTTTTAATGGTGTCTTGCGAACCTTGTAATATGAATTTTCATTCCTAATCTCACCCTATCTATTAGTGTATGAGTATTGTAAGTGTCAAATTAGTCTTTAAATTTTGTAAATTGACAAATATACTCTTGAAATTGTAAAACATCAATTAAAATAGTTCATATGTAAATTTGTCTATAAATATTTAGATGTAGCATTCTAATTGAATAAGTATTTTATCCACGTTAATCCCACAAAAATGTTATATTCTCGGGGACAAAATTTTCAATGAAATTTTGTTATAAAAGTAATTGTAAATGTATTATGAACAAATTAATCCATGAAAGATTTAATTTTCATCGAAAAATTAATTCGCGTTGTAATGACATTAATATAAGATCAACATGAAGATGTCAAATATGGAATTAACATGTTAAATCATAATCTATAACGATAAATTATTATATATGGATTATTATGATTAAAATTTTACAATTTTAAGAATATATTTACTAATTTACAAAATTTAGAGATTAATTTTACTCAGCCTTACAAAATTTGAAGGACCAAAATTGTATATTCCCCCGTTGTATCGCTACAAATTTTAGATTTGAGTTGGCTTGAATTTTCATTGTCATAATGCTTTTGATGTTTTTATTTACTGAGTTTTTTTATCACTGCGGGAAATTGTCCATTTACAAGTTACATATATTTTCTATTTAAGGTGCTAGAGGAAGAGTTTCTAAAGGCTTTCAAGAATAATTCTCATTTAAATACCAAAACAAACAACTTTTATCGTCAAATATGATGGGAATAAACACAAAAACACAATAACAAGTAATACACATCGGATATAAGAACCAGTGAACAGCAAATTGATCAAAATAAAAGAGCGTAAAGAACACCGATATTTTAACGTGGAAAACCCCTCAAAGCAAAGGTAAAAATCACGGGTCATTTATACCAAAAAAAAATAGCTCCACTATAATCAAATAAGGGTACAAGAGAGTCTCAAAATAATGCACGGATTATGTCTACCACCAGCCAAAATAACAAAGCACTAAAGCTTACAAATTAAAAGCAAGAAGAAGAAAAACACCCAAAAACTTGTTGTTGTGTGAGCACGAATCTTCCCTCTCTATATGTCATTTCCCCTATCTGACCGTTGTAAACGAAGACCTGAATGTTGCCAACCTGCTGTCCAAAAATCATCTCGATCCAACGGTTAACGAATGCGCACTGGATATTTTCTGAGACTGATTTGACAAAATCGAAAATAGGATTTACTCTTTTCGTTTCGCTTTTGGTAATTGTCTTTCTTTCAAAATAGTCTCTCTTTTACAACTCTAATCAAACCCCTCTCCACTTAAATAAGTGAGACACATGGCTACAATATTCGAGTCCCATACCCAATATATCTCCCGCTCACAACTATGTAGAGATAATCGCCAAACCGGCGATATCACAAAAAGTTTCAAACTTCCCTCTTAGTAATGTTTTAGTTATCATATCAGAACCATTATAATCAATAAGAACTTTAGCCAACTCCAACGACTTAGCTTCCAAAACATCACATATCCAATGATACTTCACATCAATGAGTTTGGACCTACTATGAAATGTCGAATTCTTACCAAGATGAATAGCACTTTGACTATCGACAAATAATACATATTTGTTCTGAATAAACCCAAGCTCCTGCAATAATTTCTTCAACCAAATCAAATTTTTTCATGCTTCGATAATGGCAATGAACTCTGTCTCACTTGTAGACAATGCTACACATTTTTGTAATCTAGACTATCAAGCCACAACTTCCTCTGCAAATTTAATCATGTAGCCTGAAGTGGACTTCCTTGAGTCAATATCCCCATCCATATCTGAGTCGGAGTACCCCACCAAAATTGGTTTGTCACCTCCAAAACAAAGCATCATACATATACTACCAGGAAGATGCCTCAAAATCCATTTTACAGCATTCCAATGCTCTCTACCTGGATTTGACAAAAATCTACTGATTGTACCAACATGCACAATATCTGGTCTTGTACACACCATTGCATACATCAAACTACCCACAACAGAGGCATAAGAAACTCGTTCCATGTCTCTTTTCTCATATTCACTAGAGGGACTTTGTTTAGAACCCAACTTAAAATGAGTAGCAAGAGGAGTACTTATAGCCTTAGAATTTTCTATCTGAAACCTTTGCAACACTCTTTCAATATAGTGTTCTTGTGACATCCAAAGTTTCTTCTCCTTTATGTCACACATGATTCTGATGCCAAGAATCTATTTAGCTACTCCCATGTCTTTCATGGCAAATGACTCGCCTAACTGCTTCTTTAACCTGTCAATCTTGGAAATATTATTCCCAACAATAAGTATGTCATCAACATATAATAACAGGATAATGAAATTTTCGTTAGAAAATTTTCTAACAAATATACAATGGTCAGAAGTAATCTTCATGTATCCTTGGTCACACATTACAAACTCAAACTTTTTGTACCACTACCTTGGAGCTTGCTTCAAACCGTATAGACTATTTCTCAATCTACACACATAGTCTTCATTGCCTTCAATAAGAAAACCATTAGGTTGCTTCATGTAAATCTCTTCCTCCAAATCACCATGAAGGAAGCCGTTTTTACATCCATTTGCTCTACCTCTAAGTCAAGAGTAGCTGCCAAACTCAACACAGTTCTAATCAATGACATTTTTACCACAGGTGAGAAAATCTCATTAAAATCAACACCCTTTCTTTGAAAGAAACCTTTCACCACTAATTTGGCTTTATACCTCAGAGACTTCGAGGTACTCTCAAGCTTCACTCTATAGATCCACATGTTTTCCAAAGCCCTTTTGCCTTTTGGCAATTTCACCAAATCATAAGTGTGATTTTCATGCAAGGATTTCATCTCATCATGCATTGCATCCAACCACTTTTAACTTTCTTCACTCTCCATGGCCTCTCGAAAACACTCAGGTTCCCCTTCATCAGTGAAATTCACTTATTCATCATAAACATACCTTGTTGATGGTTGTCTTTGCCTCTTAGACCTCTTGAGTTTTGTGACAACTCATGATGTTCACTTGTTGGAATATTTACCTCATCTTTAAGTTGATGATCATCAACACAATCATGTGACTCATCATTATGAACATTACCATCAGTAGTATCCAAATCAGGAATAGGTGACTGAACTGGATCACCATCAGCCAATATGTTATCTCTCTCAGGTGCAGTTTTCTCCACCTTATCAACGACTTCTAATAACCTTTTTGTCTATAGGATCATACAACTTGTAGCCAAATTCATCCTCACCATAACCAATGAAGATACAATGCCTTGACTTTGCATCCAACTTGGATCTTTCATCTTTTGGAACATGCACAAAAGCCTTGCAACCAAAGACTCTCAAATGATCATACTTGACATTCTTGCCAAACCATACCTTGTTAGGTACCTCACTATTCAAAGCGACATTATGAGTAAGATTAATAAAATGCACCGCCGTGTACAGTGCTTCACCCCAAAAATGTTTAGGCAATTTAGCTTCAGAGAGCATACACCTTACTCTCTCAACAAGTGTTTGATTCATTCTCTTTGCTAAACCATTCAACTAAGGAGTTTTAGAAGGAGTCTTTTCATGTGTTATACCCTGTTGTTTTCAATAGACATCAAATGGTCCACATAATCGTCTATATAATGATGAACTAAATAGATAGACAAACAGTGGTAACATGATAGGAGAGAGAAAGTGACACATCAAATGTCACATAATGGTCCACAACGTTTGAATGAGTTAGAGTCTAATTTAAGTTTTTGAATGAGTAAAAGACAAAAATGACAGCACTATATAGATTCAAGGATAAAAAATAAGTATGATATAGTCTCGTCTTTAATTACTTGAGTGTGTTGAGATGACAAATAGAAAAGAAAAGTTGACCATATGGAGGAATAAGAAAAATTATAATAAGTATTAAGGCTTCATTAGATTTAAAGCAGGAGATGGTAATTACCATTTCTTCTTTCTTGTAGCTTACTTAATGATGAGATTTGAATTAATTTTTTATATTATCATTTCACACAATAGAGCTTTACATAAAGTATACATCATACTATAAATCAAATTAAGTGTTAACACTACATTTAAAGCATTATAATGTATATATATATATCATTTTCAAATTAGTGATAGAAAATTAGGTTTACGAAAAGTATCTTTCACTTAATATTGAAATATTGTTTATGGTTTTTGTTTCTACAGCTAGCATTGGAAATATACACCAGATATGGGAGAAGTACAGGATCATCAACAGAAGCCATATTTGGTTCAAGAGTTGGGTACTATCAACAAGCTCTTATTATGCTTGAACCTAATCATAAAAAAACACAATAGTAAGGAATATTCAAACAAATTCATTCAAAGAAGGGATTAACTTCAATTGTGCAATTATTATATCACTTCCGAGTGGATTCTTACCTATACTATTTGAGTAGCAATTTTTTTTTTTTTCATGGTGAATCAATGTTATCATTTAACAATCTGCACAAATACTTGAAGAAGATCATGTTATATAATGTGATAAATGTTTCATTAGTCTCCCCACTAATGTTGGTAATCTCCAATTTAGTACATTTCTTTAAAATTATTATTGATCATTTCTAGAACAATTATATACTATTATATAAATTTATAAATTAATTTGTTCTTTTTATTATATAGAGAAGTAGAAAATATGAAAAATAACGAAATAATAATATATGAAGTATTTATATGTAAATATAATATATTAGATTTGTTATATATTTTACTGGGAGTAGTTCACATATTTTATATTATTATATTATTTTAAATATAGCAACATCAATTCGTAAGGCTTCACTTAATTAGTAACTATTCATGTTTTATATTATATCTTAAATTTGAATTTAAGATTTCGTAGTTGTATAAAGAGATAAAATTCTTTAATTTTTTCCCCTTTATTTATAATGGATTTAGAAAGAAATAAACACAAAAATATTTTTTAAAAATGCAAAAATTTAATAACAATGAGACTCACTTAATAATGAACCTATTGACTACTATTTTATGTTAGCGCTCAAGCTATTATTTCAAGTGCAAGAATGATGAAAATATAGGATGAGATATATGTTGTAGAACTTGTTTATTAAATGAATGAATTGAGTTATTTATTCATGACTCATTCTAAATGTCCTCTAGTTAACTAACTAACTAATTAAGTAATTAGTTAGTTAGTTATTACATACAACTAACACTAAACTCGAATTACACAAACTTGAAAACGGAGAACATTCTCCATTTTCTAACACTTAAACCAAGAACGTTATTGGTTTCCAACACTTTCTCTTAATTCAAGTTTTTAAGTGATTTTACACTTAGCAAACTTCTTAACTCTTCAAATATACTTGTCCTCAAGGCCTTGGTCATTATATCAACCAGCTGAACTTCTGTTTGACAATAAATGAGCTTCAACTTGCTTCTTCCAACTTGATCTCTTAGGAAATGAAACCTTGTCTCAATGTGTTTGCTTCTTCCATGAGACATAGGGTTCTTTGCTAGATTTATTGTTGAAATGTTGTCAATCATCAATGGGATTAGCCTGCATACATCCAGCTTCAATTCAACCGTCAACGACTCCAACCATAATGCTTGGCAAGCTGCATAACTGCCAGCAATATATTTAGCCTCGCATGAAGAAAGTGCTATCATTGGCTGCTTCTTTGAGCTTCATGCTATTTGAGATTTCATGAAATTGAACACATAGCCTAAGGTGCTCCTTCTATCATTCTTATCTCCACGCCAATCTGAATCTGAGTACCCAACCAAGTCTCCATTTTCTTGCTTTAAATTTGTTGCAAACAGAATTCCATGCTATATTGTGCCTGTAACATATCTCATGATTCTCTAAACTGCCAGCCAATGAGAATGCTTGGGTCTCTCCATAAATATGCTTACCACGCCCACACTATAGTAGATATCAGGTCTTGTATTACACAAGTATCTTAGTGAATCTACAGTCTGCTTGAATAGAGTTGAATCAGCTGGCTCTTCATCACTTTCTGTTTCCAGCTTTCCATTCACTTCAATGGGTGTAACAACAGGGTTGCAACCAGCCATATTAAATCTTCTCAAGATCTCTCCAGTATATTTCTTCTGGTGCATCAGCGATCCTTCTTCAATCTCAGTGAACTCCATGCCCAGAAAGTAGCTTAGTTTGCCTAAGTCTGTCATTTCAAACTCATTTTTCATGATCTCTTCGAATTATGCAATTGCCTTGCTGCTGCCAGTCATCAATAAGTCATCAACATATAGACACAATAGGATCATTGCAGGTTCTCCATTTAGTGTGGAATGCTTCACATAAACTCCATACTCCATTATGGATTTGATGAATCCAATGCCAATTAGAAATTAATCAATTCTTTTGTTCCAAGCTCTTGGTGCTTGCTTCAAACCATAGAGAGCTTTACTCAATCTAAGCACTTTATCCTCCTTTCCCTCAATCAAAAATCTTGGTGGTTGAGAGACATACACCTATTCTTCCAACCATCCATTCAAAAATGCAGATTTCACATCAAGCAGGCACATCAGCCAGCCCCTAACACAAGTCAGTGCTATCATAAGCCTGATTGTCTCAATTTTGGCCACTGGAGCAAACACTTCAAAATAGTCTATACTTGTCCTTTGTAGGAATCCCTTGGCAACCAATCTAGCTTTGTACTTAGCAATTTTTCCATATGGATTCAACTTCAATTTGTAGACCCACTTTTTCTCCAATTTGCTTCTGTTTTGGAGGCAAATCTGTCAAGTACCATGTTTGATTCTTCTCAATTGCATTAATCTCTTCCATTATTGCTTTCTTCCAGGGTTTTTTCTTCAAGGCTTCTTCAAATATTCAATGGTTCTATATTTGCAAATAAGGCAAAATGCACTAGATCTCCACTGTTGTCAACTTCACTGTCATTGTACACTTTAAATTCTTGTAAATGTGTTGGTGGCTTTCTTGTTATCTTGGATCTTCTTGATTCTACTCGTTCTTCATCTTTGTTTCCACTGGTATGCTGCTCATTTTGTACTTGTAAAGGAATTTGTGAAGGTTGGCTTGTGTTATTGGTTGCTTGCTCTTAGTCACAGTGTTGGCTCCTGGCAATCTGCTTCTGTTTCCAGTCCTAGCTCTCATGTTCAATGATCTTGACATCTCTATTGATCACCACCTTGCCTCTGATAGAATCATACAGTTTGTAAGCACCTATTGATGATACCCAACCAAGATCATTGCTTCACTCTTGTCCTGCAACTTTCTTCTTTTCTGGTCTAGTGCATGTTTAAAACATAGAACATCAAATGTTCTAAAATGCCCTACTGTTGGCTTCCTTACATTCCAGATCTCCTCTGGCAGTTTCTTTGTTGGACATTTATTAAGAATATAGGCAGCAGTTGATGCAGCCTCTCCCCAAAACTTATGTGGGGGAATGGTTCTATTTCTCTTTTCAACCAGGCCACTATGTTGAGGTGTGGAAGGAGTTGTTACCTCATGTTTAATTCCATTCTTGACACAAAATTCCTTGAATTCATGTGAAGTATATTCTCCTCCTCCATGTGTCCTTAACACCTTGACAGATTCCCCACTTTGTTTCTCCACTTTAACCTTTTAGTTTTTGAATGTCTTCAATGCTTCATCTTTGGTTTTTATCAAATAAATCCATAGCATTCTATTGAATTCATCAACAAAACTTATGAAATATTTATTACCTCCTAATGATGTTACCTCAAATGGTCCACATATGTCACTATGAACCACCTCAAGAACGTTCTCAGCTCTTGCTTGCACTTTCGATTGAAAGGAATTTCTTGATTGTTTACTTGCCATACATACTTCACACACCTTCTCAAGGACATCAATCATAGGAATTTCACTCACCATCTTCTTGACTCCTAGCTGCTGCAAGCTTCTGAAGTCGAGATGGCCAAATCTTGAAGCCAAAGCCAGTTTTCATCTATTGAGCTTGCTGCCTTCAAACATTGAATATCTGCAGCTTGTATATTGATAATAAAAGTGTTGTTCTTTGAAAGAGGAGCCTTGAGTATCATCATCTTCTGCCCATCATACATTTCTAAAGTATCATTCTTCATGATTACCTGAAACCCTTTCTGAATCAGCTGCCTAATGCACAGCAGATTGCTCTTCATTAATGGCACATACAACACATTTTCAATCACTACTGTATTCCCATTTCTTCTCTTGATCACCATGTTGCCAGCTCCCTCAGCTTCCAAGGTTCTATCATCAGTAAACCTGATCTTGCTCCTTCTTGATGTATCAATATTCACCAGCCATTCTTTGTGACTTGTCATGTGGTTGGAGCATCCAGTATCAAGAAACCAGACCTGAGACGAAGAATGTTTTTCGTTTGTGGTAGCCATCAACAAGACTGTGTCTGAGTCAGAATTTTCTTGAGCTACGCATGCTTCATCCTCATCTTTCTTCTTCTGTTTTCCTTTGACAAACCAGCATTTATCAGCAAAGTGTCTAAACTTCTCACAATTGTATCAATGCACCTTCTTCTTGTCAAAGTTCTTTGATCTCCCTTTTGGTTTACCACTTGTGCTTCCTCCTTTTGTTGAGGACTCATACTTATCTTCAAGTTTTTTGAATTTATTCTTCTTCCATTTCTTTTTCTGGTCTCCTTTCTTGTTGGCATATGCTACCAACGCCTGATTCCCATAATTACTCCCACTCCCTTCATCCATTCTCAACTCTCTTGCTTCTAAAGTTCCCTGCAATTCTTCGAGACTCAATGTGGAAATGTCTTTGGATTCTTCAATCGCACATACAACGTAATCGAACTTGGGATTCAAAGATCTCAATATCTTTTCACACAATTTGTGTTCAGTAAGCTTCTCACCATAGCTCGCCATCTGATTCATGATACTCCTCAATCTTGAAATCAAATTAGAAACCTTCTCTTGTTCCTCCATCTGCAATAATTCGAATTGTCTCTATAGGGTCTGCAACTTCACCTTCTTGATCTTGGTATCTCCTATATAACACTTCTTGAGAATTTGTTTTGCGCTTCTTGCATCAGATATCTTGTCAAAGTTGGTTGTATCAAGGCATTGGTGAAGAATGAATGTAGCCTTGCAATCTTTCTTTTTGTTTTCTTTATATTTTGACTTCTGCTTCTCTGTTGGATTGACTCCTAGCTCCTCAAAACCATTTTCTATGATATTTAATACTTCTTGGAATCCAAACAACGCTCGAATCTGCACTCTCCATCTATCCCAATCCTTTCCATCAAAATGTGGCATATGGGCTGAAAAATTTCTATTGTTTGCACTTGAACTCATCTTCACTTCTCTCGTGTTTGATACTCACACTCCACCCGTGTTTATCACTCTGGGATCGAAGACCTTGCTCTGGATACCAAATGTTAGCGTTCAAGCTATTATTTCAAGTGCAAGAATGATGAAAATATAGGATGAGATATATGTTATAGCACTTGTTTATTAAATGAATGAATTGAGTTATTTATACATGACTCATTCTAACTATCCTCTAGTTAACTAACTAATTGAATAATTAGTTAGTCAGTTAGTTATTACATACAACTAACACTAAACTTGAATTACACAAACTTTTAAACGGAGAATGTTCTCCGTTTTCTAACACTTAAACCAAGAACGTTCTTAGTTTCCAACATTTTATGTTTATTTCTTTTCAAATACATCATAAATTGAGAATTCAGAAGAAAAAAAATTAAGAGAATCTTATCTCTACCAAATATATAGCATACAAAAGAAAACTTTTTGTAAAAAATAAGGGCACTTGTCGCACACATATTCGGTGTTCAAAATCCAAATGCAGCGCCACAACATATTTTAGAATTAGCGAAAGGAGATTTACTTTTAAAGTTGCACTTAAGTCTCAAATTTGAAATAAAAATTATTATCTTTATTGGTTTTTATTTTTTCTTTATATGGGAAAATATTATTATTATTATTATTATTATTATTATTATTATTATTATTATTATTATTATTATTATTATTATTATTATTATTATTATTATTATTATTATGATAATGAATAGTTAAACGCTCTTCTAAAATTATCTGTCGATCTTATAATCGAGATATCTTTTATTATGTTAGAGATATCTATTTTTTCTCTATTGTTCGATTAAATTTTGAATGAATAGATACATTGGTCCTTTAAATTATATGCGTTAATAAAATTAATAATTAGATTTTGTAAATTGATAAATACATCATTGAAATTGTAAAATAGAAATCAAAACAATTCATATTTAAATTTGTATCGTCTCTATTATAATATAACATGTTAATTAAATATTTAACCATATTAATGTTATCACAACGCATACTTGTTTTTTTTATGAAATTTAAATATTTCATGGACTAATTTGTTCATAATTAGTCAATTCATAATTACAATTACTCACAAATATATCTCTGAAATGACTCAATTTCATTGACAAATTTGTCTCCGGTAAGGTAACATTGATGTGAGATCAACGTGGATAAATCACATATTCAATTACAATACCACATCAAAATATATAACGACAAAACTTTACCCAAGGACTATTTTGATTAATATTTTACAATGTGAAAGATATATTTGCCAATTTACAAAATTTCAAGAACCAATTTGCATGTTGACTTTTAAATTTTCCTATTCTCTAATCATGTGTTATGATTGATCATCCTTTGTATATTTTTAATCAATTAGTTCTTAGTGATCGAACTACAATTAGTTGGTGAACCTATAGTAGTTGAGACTATAAATTATTGCATGACCAAATTTAATTTTAGTCATCCAAACATTCAACATTTTTGTGTTTTATGCTTTTCGTGAATTTAAACTCTTTACACAACCAAACAAGGATTAATTTAGGAAAAAGAATATTAATCACGACTAAACAAGTTAATAGTTTTAGTAAATGGATTTGTAGTTGAATCAAAAGTAAGGAATTTGAATAAAATTATAATTGAGGTTAATCATAGTTACAAGTGAAACCGTGACACTAGACTTCTCTCTATTGATCTCCAACTTTACATTTTTATTCTTAATTATTTAGTTACCGTAATCAATTCTACTATTATTGTTAGTCTAAATAATAAATAATTATATTTAGTTTGATATTTGCTAATTAGTCTATGTAAATACGATAATTGTTTATACTACTTCTCCGATAAAGTATATTTGCTCTAAATGTGTTTTTAGTGCAACATTTACTCATTAGAATCAGAAAAAGAATAATAAGAAGAGGAAAATTCCAATCCCAAACAAGGGAAATTAAGAACAATAAATTAAAGTCAACATAAATATAAGGAAAGTGTCACGTCACTCATCCATTTGTTAGACGAATTTTATTTAACAACAAATAACGATGTAGATGATTTTAAAACTAAATTAAATTTAAAATTTAAATTAAAAAAAAATTAGAGAACAAAAATAAAAATGACGCGAATTTACATAAACGAATCAAATATTTAAGTTTAATTTTTATTAATTGACACATTTGTATTAGAATTTTATTCTCTAAGGTGCACGAACTTCCACACTAGTTCACATTAATTAGTAGGAATATATATGAGAAGCTTCCACTTATGGCAGCGTCAACAATTAAACACCAACAAATTACATGCATCTTAGCACTATGATTTGTCTAAAATTAAACACCAACCAATTATATGCATCTTAGCACTATACGATTTATGTCTTTAACTAAAGCAAACATATTTTGATGATTAAGAGAATAATATTTCTATAATGATAATTAAATAAATTGGTTTAGGAGAATACGAATTTAAATAATAATTAAAATAATTTATAGTCAAGTTTTGTGTACCTCCCGACAGAAATTCGCAGTACGATAACCTCTTTACTTATTGGAAGGGTAAGACAAAAAATATATATATAATTTATATACACAGTCTATGTAAAAAAAAATTACACGTCAATTATAATTGTTAGATCATTAAAAATATTTGATTTATGTCTATACATGATTGTGATATATTAATAGTATAAAACTTTTTACACTAACGTGAAAATTAAACTAAAAAAACTATTTAATAAAGATAAATATTCCTTAATTGATTTTGTTTTTGACAATAATACACTACACATTATACCCTGTTTTCTTTTAGAGTATCCAAGGGCTATAATTTGCCGCTGTAAGAATTAAAGGTTGATACCAATTGCAAGCAATATTTGTAGAAAAATGTTATTTAAATATAAATTATAGATGCGATATTTGACACGTATGTACATTTTATACCGTCAATGTTATGTTTTTTTTTTAAAAAAATTAATTTTTTTTAAATTATTGAGATATCTTTTTGTGACACATATACACATCTATACTATTAATCAATTAGAATATTTTATCAATCACTAAAATATAAATCAATAACCATTTATTTAACATACATTTCACTAAACACTAAAATGGAAAATATTAACTATTTTATAATATCGCGATTTAGTAGATTAAAGAAATATTTTAAAATAGTTTATTTTAATGGTTGAGGAGATATACGATTAAATAGCACTTAATGATATATATTTTAATGGTTAAGTGTTTTTAATTTTTTTTTTTAAATATTTTTTTTTTAAATCTTTTTGCAAAAAGAGATGAAATGTACAGTATCTATGCCACCAGTTGTGTGATCCAATAACAAAAGTGATATCTACACTATAAATAAATGGCTTGCAAAAAGTGGCATGATATAAATCACTTGCTAATTAATGATTTCTCACAAAAAGTGGCATGATATAAATCACTTGCTATCACTGGCCATGATATCTACACTATAACTAATGATGATATGTTAACACACACAAAATCAATTTCAACAAATTAAGTCATAATTACGAAAATCAATTTGGATTTATAGTAACATCTCATATTATGACTAATTCTTTTTCATAAATGTCGTACAAATATTAAATGTCAAATTTTTGAATGATAATAATCAAATTAATTTTTGAATTGTTTTCATTTATATTGACATAATTTTTTGAAAAGATTTTAAAATGTCAATTTTGAAAAATTAATTGTAATAATTGTCTTAACCTAAATGTGATAGACTTTTGTCTATATATTACGAAATCGTATATCAAAGATAAATACAAATTTGTGTCAATTTTACCCATTTAATGATAATATGTTAACAAAAAAAGTTAATTTGGACAAATAAAATCATAATTACCAAAAGTTATAACACAAATAAAATCAATTTGGACAAATAAAGTCATAATTAAGAAAATTAATTTGGCATATAGTAACAACTCATATTATGACTAATTACTATGTGATAATCAAGTTAATTTGGCATATAGTTTCCATTTATATTGACAATTTCGAAAATTAATTTTAATAATCGATTGAAATCGTATTTGTAATAATCGTCTTAACCTAAATGTCGTAGACTTTTGTCTATATATTACGAAAGATAAAAACAAATTTGTATAAATTATACCCATGGCTCCTACGATAGCATTTCCGAAACCAACGCAACAAAAAAATCATGGAGTCTTAATGTTCGTGTGATACGACTATGGTTTGTCAGGGATGTTGCACGTGACAAACATTCATTCTCGCTTGACATGATTATCATGTACTCAAATGTATGTACTATTCGTTTGTTAAATTTTATTAATAAATTTGATGTATGGTTAATTTTTTTATAATAAATTTCACATATGCATTGAATTTAAATTATTAATCGGCAATTTTTTTCATAGGCTAATAGAACCGTGCGTAGAGCCTTGATTTACAAGTTCAAAAATGACTTACACGAGGGTGGTGTTTATTTTATATCTTTTATATATATTATATCTTTCAGATTCAAGTTTAAGGTTACGTTATTTGGTCAATATGTCGAAGAATTTAATTCATTCGTTGCTGCTGGTGAGACCGAAAATGTGATCATCATTGTGATGCTAGCAAAAGTAAAACTATGACGACAAGGTAATTTGTTACTCATTTTTAAGTTTGTCAAATTCCAAATTACTATTTATATTTTTAATTTTTTTTTAATTTTTATTGACTATTATTGATATATTGCATTGACCTTAAATTTCTAAGACATACAAACCTTTACAAGAAATAAATTACCCATAGACTAATTACAAATAATATTTTATTTCTTGAATATTAAAAATCATACAATCTTATTACTACTCATTAGGTTTAAATTCTCACAAGAAACATCTTTACTGGAGAATACATACTCCCACACGATTCAGAATTTTATTTACTCAACAAAATTGATATTTAATCATGAGTTCTTTAAAAAAAAGGTATTTAATTATTTTAAAATATTTTAACTAACATTGTATACATTATATTTAATATATTTAAACACTAAATATTCATTAACAACATTTAATATTTGTTATCACTATTTATAGGATGGCTGAAAAGAACGATTCTACGTCGTGCTCGGTATTTTTTGTATACAAGATCCATCAAATTAAATCATATTCATAATAGTAACAAATTAAATCAACTAAATGAGATCAATCGATTCATAATTAAACATATTAAACCAATCTATTAATATTTATATATATAGAAATCAAATGCAATCGATTTACCAAGTACAGATCTAATTTCTAATAACTATTATAAAATAGTTTATTGCGTTATCTACACATAGTACACGTGACATGATATTAGGTCACCTAATATTTAATGATTTCATGTTGAATATTGACATTTAATGATCACATGGTGGGATGCTGACAAAAAAATCACTATGGAACAAATAAAGTCATAATTATAAAAAATTTATTGTTATAATTAAAAATATATTAAAACTAATAAATAGTTATAATTAGTATCAATAATGGATCTGTCAAAAGAAAGTATTATAATCGATCGTAAAAAAAATATTATGGAAGGCATAATATACACAAATGTTATCCCAAATAAAATTTATTTTCTTATATTAATTTATTTGTCTAAATTTATTTTCCTCTATTAGAACCTACAATTTTGTATTTCAAATTCTAAACTGCAGATTTTTGAATGATTTCCATTTATATTGGCATAGTTTTGTGGAAGCAATATTTAATGCCATTTGAGTAGATGAATCATATATGTGACACAATTAGGTCATAAAGTTATTAATTAAGTCGTTTGTCTATTCATTTAAACAACAAATTACTATTATTATGTATTGAATAAAGTATGACAATAATCAAATTAATTTTACAGTAACACTGAAAGATATTTTTGAATGGTTTCCATTTATATTGACGTAATTTTTTAGAAGATTTTAAAATGACAATTTTTAAAAATTAATTGTATATCATTTTCAATGTAAACTAATCGAATATTCAATATAGTTAACCAATTGAAATCATACTTGGGCTTAACCTAGATGTAGACTTTTGTGTATATATAAGTTAATCTTTCAATTTAATACCAAATCTACATTTAATACTTCTCTAATAATGAACATTTATTTAGTATTAAAAAAAAAATTGTTTTTCAAATTAAATAGGTCTACTTCTTAAGGAAATAAATTATATCATCAAAAAACTAAAATACAAATCAGTAAAAATCGGTGTCATTTTTACTACCCTATACCCGCCTAAAAAAAAATAT
>JBBPBP010009777.1:21270346-21280765 GCA_037974735.1 Cicer chorassanicum
TCTATTTTTTAAAAAAGTTTTTGATATAATAATTTTTATAATTTGAGGCTAAATATTTTTAAAATATCAACAAATTATCTTATGTACGTTGAAAATGTTTAATTAAGTTTACATGTTTAATTAAGTATACATTTATAATTAATTGACAGTTTAATACACATACTTACATTATCAATGTCCCAAAATTAAACTCATAATATAGATTTTAATATATAAATACATAAAATTCATATAAATAACCACGCTACACTAAAACTCATTAATATACAAGTCATAGAGATATAATGATAAATTAAAATTCGATAACTTTATGGTAAAAATTAATATTATAAAAAAAATATGTGCATTTACATTAATAAGTTTAAAATTAATATCTCATGAAGATTTGAGTTTAATTTGAGTCTAGCAAAAAAAGATACGCTTCTACGACGTACCGAACCAAAATTCGAATATCCTATTTGGAAGAGATGTCCACATTTAATGCATAAAATATATCAAATATAATTATTTTTGCTAAAAAAAATTATAAGAAACAAAAAATAATATCTACAACTAATATATTTAGTACGTATAAAAAAAATTATATACACATTATTTTAACTATTGACATTTGCAAAAAAATATATTATTAAAAAAAGTAAATTATTATATAATTACAAAAAAAAATTATGACTCAAACATATTTTAATTTTAAATTATAATAAAAGGGATGAATAATTTTATATTTACAATGTACCAAAGCACGGGAAACATCCTAGTTTATATAACACACGTACCTTAAACCCTTTTCGCAAAATCTTACTAGGGTTTAAAGACAGTAGAGAAAATAACTGAATATTGTTCAACAGAGAAGAAATCGAAGGTACGTTCTCTGCAACCAACCCCCCCTTTTTTTTTGAATTCGTTGTTTTTTAACTCCATTTCTTTATTCTTACAACTTCCATGACTTAAGTTCGAAATACTTACATGATAATTTTTTTGTTCTGTTCCTTGTCCAATTACTTTACTTTTGTCTTTGATCATAATAATAACTCTTTCTGGTTCCTGAAACAAAACCAAAAGAAAAAGTGAATGAAAATGTTTGAACTTTTTTTATTTATTTTCTTAGATATTTTCTTCAGGGTTGTGGAAATTTTGATTTTTTTTCTTTCTTTTTGGGGTATAGATTATTTATTCTAATTTTGTGTGTATATATTATATTGCATTCTGAATGTAACTTAAAGTGTTTATAGTTTCCTATCAGGTTACAATAATGGCTTTCTTTGGTAGAGTTGGGAATATGCTAAGGAATGCAACAAATAGGAAGATCACTTCCGAGTTTCGTTCATTTCCATCTGTTTTCCAAGCCATACGGTGCTTTTCGAGTTCTCCGTCTTCAAAGCTGTTTGTAGGAGGTGCATTTTAACTACAATATACACTATTTTTGATAGTGTCCTTTTTTTTATGTATATTAAAAGGGAGCCTTGTTTGAGGTTCTCACATGTTCAAGTTGTGAGTCATTCTCTTATAAACTATATAGTACCGACACCTCAAATTGAAGGCGTGTCTAGTGTCCGACACATGTCAATATTTGACATGACATTAGCACATGTAGTTTCATTCAATCATTTATGTTTTCTTAAAATTATTACTGGTGTCTGCATGTCAATGTTAGTGTCGTGTCCGATATTTGTGTTTGTCAGTGCTTCATAGCTTGTAAATGTAAGATAAAATTTCAATGATAAATCCATAATAATGAGTTTGACCCTGCCATGTCAAGGTAGGATCTTTGTAGTCGATACTATACTAATAATGATTAAGAATGAATACGTTTATGTGTTGCAGGTGTTTCATATTCTACTGATGAACAAAGTTTGAGGGAAGTGTTTTCAAAGTATGGCGAAGTTGTTGATGGTGAGTAGTCAGAAGATTCTCTGTTTTCCTTTGCCTTTTATACAATTGTTTGGAGGGGCGGTATTGATATCCTGTTTAAAGTCATTTACGTTAATTGAAGTCAGTATTAACTGCTGTTTAATCTTGTGTATTTTTGTAGTAAGGATAATTATGGATCGCGAAACTGGTAGGTCCAAAGGATTTGGCTTTATTACTTACAGTACAGTTGAGGAGGCATCAAGTGCTATTCAGGCCTTGGATGGACAGGTAATGCAAATTGTTCTTAGTATTATACTATTTTTAATATTTCATTATTTGTAACAAACTGCAGAATGATTGCATACACATTACAAATGCTGAAACTACTTAGGTAAGTCATTGTAGGGCTTTTACTAATGTTTCTAAATATCTAGGTTACTGCTACTGTTGCTGTCACTATTAATTTGGGTCCTGATTATGGCTCTTTTCAAGAACTAGTGCTGTCTCATTATTTTGAACTGTGAGATTGAGTATTATTAAACAATTAATCATTGTGAAACCCGTTGTAGATATTAGATACAGAGAACAACACCCTTGTGGTTACCGGCTATTGTTGTTCCTATATTTGATAGGCTCATCAGTGGGAAGATATTCACGCGGTCTGCCGGTCTCCTGTTAAAATTTCCATTATCAGGAACTTATAACTCATCTACATGTTGTATTTTATTTGTAAATCTTCAGTAACTTAATTGTGATGATATAAACTAGTTTATAACTTCACAAGTGATACCTGTTATCGTATAGATATGGACCTTACTTCAACGCTTCATGTTTATTTGATTTTGCATATATAACGACTGACAATATTTCATTTACCTTTCCTATTATTACTTATTTCTGAATGTAAATTTTGTATCAGGATCTGCATGGTCGCCGGGTTGGTGTTAATTTTGCCAATGAAAGACCCCGTGGATTTGGTGGTGGTGGTGGTGGTGGTTTTGATGGATCTTATGGAAACGCTTCTTATGGTGGTGGAGGTGGTGGTGGATATCAAGGTGGTTATGGTAACTCTTCATACAGTGCTCCTTCAAGCGGTGGTGGCTACGGTGATGCTGATGGCTATGGTGGCAATGCTGCTGGAGGTTATGGTGGAGGCAGTTATGGATCAGCTAGCAATTTTGGGGGCAGCAGTGCTAGCAATAACTACAATGCTTATAGCAACAATGCGAATTATGGTGCTTCTGTAGGAGGTGGTGAAACCAATACTGTTAACTATGGTAGTGCTCCTGGTGTTGGTGGTTATGGCGGTGGTAACAATGTAGATTACGGTGCTCCTGTGAGTGTTGGAGAAAGCAACCCTGTTAACTATGGTAGTGCTCCTGGTGTTGGTGGTTATGGCGGTGATAACCATGCAAATTATGGTGCTCCTGTGGTTGGTGGAGAAAGCAATTCTGTTAACTATGGTACTGCTCCTGTTGATGGTGGTTATGGCACTGCTGCTGGATTTGGCAAGAGTGATAATTATTATAGTACTGCTGGTGGTGGTCCAAGCAATGGTTTCGCCAATAGTCAATACCCTGGAAATGCCACGGCGTATGGCAGCGGAGGTTCAGGTACTGGTAGCAGCTTTGCTGGTGGATATGATCGAAGTGGAGGGCCTGGATACAGTGAAAATGGCCAAGTTGATAGCAGCAATGTGGGTGGGGATTTTGGAGGCTCCGTGGCCGAAAATTTCAGGAATGATGATCACGAAGTTGGTGCTTTTGCTAAACGGGCTTGATGGAATCTTAAAAGTTCTTAGGATTTTACCAAAATTAATTGGACTTGTTCCTGATCTTCTTTTCAAGCATGTATAATCAGCAATATAGAGTTCTTTCCTTTTGTCATGAATCTTATTTTTGTTGCATGCTTTGAGTTGATTTGTGATTTAACTAAATTTTGATCTTCACTTGGAGCATATATTTATTGAGAACTCTTGGTTACAGTGAGAAATCAAAATATTTAGTTACACTGGATGGATTGGTATGCCCTTGAAGAAAATGTAACACTTAACTGTCACTTAATTATGAAAATGTTTCTAAGAAAATTTCTATTGCGTCTGTTATTCCAATGATTGGTTTGTAAATATTCATGCAAAATGTCCCTTTTTGCCTCTTAATTCAGTTAAATTTTAGATAAATTACATCAGTTTTATTTATATTTTATTTCAAATAGAATATGAGATTTGGTGTGCATGATTATGACTATCCTCTAATTCGAGGTTAGTGTTAGAAATAACTTGTTCAGAAAAATATCACCTATAGTTAGTTGTATATTGCATATTTAATTTTATACGGTTGTCCTTAATTATACATTTATTTTTTCATTTTTCTAATATTGGTAATTCACACGTTAAGTTTCTTCCTCAAGTAATTTAGAAATTTTGTTCATGATAATAGTTTTAAGGACAAGGTTGTAGAAGCCACTTCCCAATAATTAGTTTCCAATCAAACATGGATGATGTTGGTCATTCATTCAGGTTTTCTTTTCTTTGACAAAATTCATTCTAGTTTCTTGATGAAATAATAATAATAATAATAATAATAATAATAATAATAATAATAATAATAATAATAATAATGATAAGGATAACGACAACGATAAAGAAATTTTGAAAAGAAAAGAAAATTAAATCAGTAAAAAGTTACTACTATCAAGACAAAATAAAGTAAAGTAAATCAGTAAAAAGTTACTATTTTTCTATTCCTTCAATCCTAAAAACTAGATGATATCAATGTTGTTCATCGTCATCCATAGAATACAATATCTTTTTTGCATTTTGAAAAAGAGGAGAACCTTTCTTGGTCCTTTCAACAATTTGCCTAATCAATTGCCTCTCCACCTCATTATCAAAATCACTACTTTCATCATCTCCACTAACATTCAATTCACTAGAGCTTTGCCCTTCTAACATTGTCTCTTTGATAGAACAGACATCTCTTGACAGATTTCCTTCGTCAACCATCGAGTACGTCGCGGAGCTGTCTTGAAAAACAGCTGCATTCCAATCATGTGAAACTGAACCTTCTTTGTGGTCACTATCATGAATGGCTGATGATGGTGAATTGTCTTCAGAATCATTTATCTTTATTAATTCTTCATAAGCTTCATTGTATGCATCTAAAGCTTCACCTGATAAATTGAGAATTAAGGGCTGCGACACAGTGTCACTGTCACAGTCTTCATGAGTCGATAAGTTTCCTTTAGTAGACGGAGATGCTATTTTGAAACTACCATTATGCTCAGATTCCAAAAACCTTACTTTCCTCTGACTAGTTTCAAGGGCAATCTCAAGCTCCTTCACTCGTTCCTTGAGTTGGTATTGTATGACTTCATGCAAACGTAAACTCAGTTCATGAGGCGAAACTGCATAATTTGCAGGAAGAGGTGTTGTGACATTGACACCTGTCTCACTGACTGTATCAGCTCGCAATTCACCTTGGGCGAAATCTGCTACAAACTCCCGGTCAATCTGCAAGAACTTTGCACCATTAACACTCATTGTCACATTTAAGAATTGTTAACTTGAGCCAAAAGAAGCAGTGGAGCAAAGCATGGGATGCAACTTTACACTAGAAAAATAAGGGTCTATTTACTTTGTGAAAACATTTTTATTCTCTAAAATATGGGTTCGTTTTAACTTGATAATGAGATGTGAGACTCTTGAAGTGAACAATTATGTTGTGATAGAGAGAAGATGAAATGCTAGTTAGGGATGATACAATTTTTGAAATACTGAAAACAATTCCTTTGATATTTTCTTTTTTTTCTGAAAATGCAGACAATTGTTCATTTTAAGAGTCTCTTATCTCCTTGTTATCAAGTAAAAATAACAAATTTTAGAAAAAAAAATAAAAAAAATATTTTCACAAAGTAGACATGCCCTAATTTATTTATGACTTACAAAATAAACATATGTGATGGAACTTTAAAGCAAAATAAGGCATGAAGTATTGGGCAAATAGAACTCAATCCAGTATATAAGGCACTGACACAGAGACGTACACTGGATATGACACCGACACTAACGCATAAACACTAGAATTTTTTTTGAGAATATACAAGTAAATGTACGCAATTACAAGTGTCAATGTCATGCCCGTGTCTGATCACAAGTATCAAAGTTGCGTTGGTCTTCAATCACAAGTGTCACAGCTGTGTCGGTGTTCGACACTGACACGTGTCAAACACTTAGACACGTCTTCAATATAAAATGTCGATGCCACTGTCACATATAAGTGAGGGAGGATTTTCTTTGTCCTGTTGTTACACTAAACACCAACAAAAGCCAATCGCAAGAAACTTAATGCCACAATTCAAATATCTACTAGAAGTAGAACAAATAAATGATAGGAATGCTGCAACTAAAATCAGAATGAATGGATGTACTAGGAATTTTTCTTTCGTGTTACATATATGCAGATTATTCTTTGCACTCTTTATTAGGATGAAAACTATTGAGGAATTGAGTAATATGATCTTTTATTATATAAGGCATATAGATCAAAAGGGCCATTTTCATTACATTCTTTGATATTTCCATCACTGTCAAGATTGTTTTGTGCCAAAGAATTGTGAAGTTACCGGAAAATGCAACAGTTATGGTTACCTCAACAAGCTCAGATAATTTGCTTTCCAGGCTTGATGCATTCATGTCCAACCCTAATCTCTCAAGTTCAGCTTCAAGCTCAGCTTCAATTTTGCTCATAGATTCTGAACTTTCTTCTTCCTTCTTATCGTGCGATTCTTTGCGATCAATTCTTGGAGAGTTATCCATATGCTTTTCAGGGGAAGATTCATGTAGCTCCTTACCATTGAAGGAATGATCACATGTATCCTGTGAACCATAATTTTCATGTTGTAACTCCTTCACAGTCATCGAATCTTTCATATCAAGTTCGTCTTGTAGATCTTGAACCAAATTCTCACTCTGCTTCAACAGTTCTCTTAGCTTGACTATTTCTCTTTTATTTGCCATGATGGAAGTTATTATCCCAAAAGACACCCCAAGACTAAAGAGAAATGTTGGATCTGATGATTACAGACGTGTTAATAAACATAACTATCAAAGTAAAACACATTACATAACAGAAATCAAGTACCAACATCAATATTTGAAGTTTCTAATGCAAACGAAACCTTGGTTAAACCTATGGAACATAGACACTTTAGATTGAAGGTGTGTCTGACACGTGACCGCGTGTGACACCGACATGTTAACTAGTTACATTCAATTACTTCTATTTTTCAAATTATTATTGGTGTCGACGAGTCAGTGTTAGTGACGTGTCTGGTTAGAAAACTAGATAGTAAAACACTTTGCTAATCAATGCTGAGAATGCTGTTTTATGACCAGAAGCAATTTCTTTTCACTTCCAGCACCAAAAAAATGTCCATCGTAGAGGAACAATGACACTGTTCTACTATATGTTTCCATATAAATTCCCATCAATAGAGAAACAAAGAGCTATAATATCTTTCCAATATATAAGGACCTAACAAGTTCAAAAACAAATCATTTTTTGACGAACACATGAGTGTCATTATCTTAGATCAATGAAATTTGTAGAAATATCAAATATCTACATTTATATCACACACCTCTAGCAATTTTGTTAATAGCAGATCATGAAAAGTAGCGGTTTGTTCAAATTTTGTTATGTAATAGCACTATAGCAATGCTATGGCCTCTATTTGACAACATTTTGTACTATATAGCGTAGAGCAGAGCAATAACAGTTTGTTCAAATTCCGCTATTTTTAACTGATATTCCTTTACATTTTTTCTTCTCAAAATACAAGAAGATACTAACCAAACATAGAATGAAAAGAAGTCTATCACATCAGAAGACTGGTAATTAATTCAAGAATAACAAGTGTACTACTCTGAACTCAAAAGAAAGAGTTCTAAACATAGGCACAAAAAAGAAATATATGAACAAAGATTTCCAACACAACACGGTCTAAAGAGGTATTGTTTAAAATCAGAAAATATACCATATCGAGTATGGACGAGTTTTCCACTACACGTGTCATCAGAAAAGCTTGACCTTCGACTTCGCCCAATAACTCCATCAAATTTCTTCTTCTTGATATCATTTAAATATCCAATTTTCGGTAAGGAAGGAACCCCAACTACATTTTCCTCTTTTGCTCGACCAGGTTTAAGCAACTTATGCTCCTTGCTTCCAGTTGATGCACCAATCAAAGTATCATTTTCTCTATTGAGTATTCGGCTTCCATTGCTTACACGAAATGGCCGTGTGGCGGTAGATGGTGATGAGAGAGGACTAAAGACATATTCTTCCATTTTGGCATGCTCTTTATACAGCTGAGCCATGAAACAACTTTCTAAGGAATTTAATGGTCTACTGTCATGCCCAGTAAAACACTTCGACCTGAGAGAGGTTTTATGTCCAAATGAATTGTGAATAGGAACAACTTTGGCCGGCAAATCAGGAAGAAAGCAACCATGGTCGCCGAAAATATCAGTATTTTGCTCGTTTCCATCTTCACCATCCTTAAAGTTATCATCATATGGGGAAAACGGCACTGCTAAGTTCGATATAGATAGTAAATCACTCTCATTATAATTTCGGAACTGTCTCATATTTTCACAACTAAACCCTCTATTAGAAGCCAGGTCTCCAATAGAAGGACCTTCTAAAAAGCTTACGTCCGAATACTTCTCATTCGAACCATTTCTACCTAAAGAAACCTCCTTTCCTGTTTCACGTCTCGGCACTTGTTTGAGGAAGGATAAGGGGCAGTTCAAGGACTCGGCATTCTCAAACTTCGAATCCTCTGATAACAAATGATAAGAGCTATCGCCATTTTCTAAACTCTTTTTCCAATATTTAGCTAAATAACCAGCTCCAGCAGCAGCTGCAACAACCCACAAATCCATTTTTACCTTCACTCACTCTCACATTCACTAACCAAACTCCACACTACAAGTTACCCTCTTTCTATCAATTATTAACACCAAACAACCAAGGGAAGCAATTTCCATGAATTAGTCAAATGCCCTTCAAGTGTTCTCACAATAACAAAACCACTTCCATGAAAACAAAACCACAATCACTGATTCACCAAACAACTCTTATTATATTGTTAATTAAATTAAACCTCCTCCATTCACCACTCTCAGCATCAGAATTTACTCCCCAAGTGTTAGCAAGGAGAATCAACAATACCTGAAAAGCAATGAAACAACTGAGAGTAACCATAAATAAGGAACAAGAAGGAATCAGAAACAGAAATTCTTCCCAATTTCGAAAGTTGAATTCAACCAATGTTTAACAAAATCATTCCCTAAATGCAACCATTCCAAGAAAAATAAACAATCCACTCAGCAATGTTGTTAAATGTCGTAGTAGAATTTGAACAATTGCTAGTGTTCCATGATACGTTGTTTAATATAAAATGTTGTGAAATTGCAGCTACGGAGGCGTTATGGCACTGTTGCGTAGTGATATTTGAATAAATCACTATTTTTTGCAATCGACAACACTGTCACTCAGTGAATTAAAACAAAAAACAAAAACCCCCAACAATACTAAAACTACTCAAAGGAACCAAATTTCACTATGAGAACCATAAACCACTTAAGCTTCACTACAAAACCCGTTTTTGAGAGAAACCCATTTGGCAAAAACAATCGAAACCAATGCCATAACAGTTAATTATTACAATAAAAAAAATGGTCTTTGTTGCTGCAAATTTTCGAGTCTTGAAGAAAAATTGAAAAAGGAACAATAAATAAATAAAAATAAAAAGCTTACTTTTTGAAAAATCCTCAGTATTCGTGAAACGAAATCTAAGACACACGAAATATTACCGAATCTCGCAGCTTGATAAGAAATAAAAAGGATTGAGATTCGTTACACCGTTATCTCCAACATCGGCAACAACGTGTTTTATTCACGGATGAAGAAAACTATAACGTTTGTCGCTGAAAAAATATCGCACATATAATAAATAATTATTTTATTTTTTGTGCGAAGAAATTCAAATTTTTTTTTTCTCTCTCCAGTTATACAGGGTTCACTGGATTGTCATCCAGTTTTTGCTTGGGTATTTAGTAAAAAAAACACTACATTTAAAAGTTTTACACTAAGAAAAACTATTGATTATAAAATTATTGATACATGAAAAATACAATCTTAAAATGAAATAATAACATTAATGTTTAATAAATTAAAAAATATAATATCAATGATTCATATTAATTAATATATAAAATTGTTTTTTATGTAAAACGTAGATTGTTTTTTCTCTTAAAAAATAATAGCAAAAGGAAAAGAAAAAATAATTGATAAAAATAATAAAGTGACAAATGTGTTTTTGTTTTGGGTATTTTAATCTCGCTTTTCTTTTCCACTATTTTTATTTAAAGTTTGGTTGGTTCAGACCCAAACAAAAAAGAGGATGAATCTATTAAACAAAATAAAATGGATATATAAGAGAGAAAATAAATAAAAACAAAACTGAAAGTGAACGGAAAATTATTATTTTCTTTTTGAAGAA
>JBBPBP010009777.1:21281205-21291792 GCA_037974735.1 Cicer chorassanicum
AATTAAAAATAAATTACTTATTAATTTAAATTTAATTAAATAATTATTTAATTTATTAAATTAACATAATTTATCCAAAAAAAAATGGTAACAGAAGAAAAAGAGAAAATAGAAAAGAGACAGACCGGAAAAAAAATTAGTAACATAATTAATGAAATTTATTAGTTTACTATAATTAAATTATAAATTTGATTTAATTATTGAATTCAACCTCAAACGTCACATGACATACCAAAAAGTAATTAAAATAATAAATCAAAAAAATAAGTGCGAGTAATGGAAAAGAAAAATATCTCTTTATGGAGATTTTTTCGTTAATGTGACAAATTGGAAATGCTTAATTCTAAATTCAAGAAGAAAAACAATGGAAAAGGTAGAGATTCAAGCAACATGGCTATCGTGGCAGATGGGTATGAAAGCTTAGATGTTCTTGCAGTAACTAAGGAAGCATACACAAATGAATATATTCTTGATTTAGGGTGTTCATTCCACATGACACTACATCAAGAATGGTTTTACTCTTTGATGATGGAAAAGTCCTAATAGGTAACAACATTGGCTGAAAATTATGGGAATAAAGGTATTCAAATATGTTAATAATGTGTCTGATCTAAGAAAGTTTTGAGCTAAAACTTGAGCCAAGATCTAAGAAAGTTATATTCCTTGGTTATCCTAAACGGTAAAATGATACAAAGTCTAGTTGATTAGATCTAGAGGAGGAAAAGTTGTGATCAATATGGATGTAGTATTTGAAAAGAATAAAGTTGTGAGGTTTATCTAAAACATTTAGTTTATAATAAACTTAGTTCTAAATATGATAAATTAATATTTATAGGGTATCCTAAGTCCTATATTCCTCTAATGACAAAGTGTTTGTTGGGAGAATTTGTGCATTCCTAGAAATGGAGTTCACCTTTAAAGGAACCAGTGGGCGAAATATAGGACTTGACGAAGTCCAAGATCCACAAACAATTGCACCACCACTGAAAGAACAAGAACAAGCACCACAAAGAGTTGTGGATAAGACTTATGCTCAAGTAGCATAAGAACCTCGTAGATCTAGAGACCACACCATCAACCTGAGAGATATGAACTTATCCTTGTAGAACGAGAAACACAAGAAATGAGGTTTGAATTGTGCTTTATTTTAAGAAGGTTTTTAGTAACAGTAGCTATGTTCAGTCCCTTCAAACTGAAGAATTTAATCCACTATTCATCAATTGAATCATACGTCCAATGAGTGAGCACCTACTAGTCAACCTGATTGTGTTCAAGTTTTCTCAACCTTCTAGCTTAGTACAGTCAAGTTGTTGAGGGATGCGGCCTCCACCGGCTTAGATTACAAACAAAATGTGTTTATGGTTTTTTTTTTTTTTTTGAATAACTCTCATAAGAGTGTGTTTACAAAGCTATGCTTTCATTAAGTAAAATATCTCTAAGCACTCGGGAAAAATAATAGGGTAAAAAACAAAGGTGTAGACACAACATTATTGTGCTTTTTGTAGTATTTTTTGTTGTTATGTTTCAATGAATATTGCATGTCCTTTTATAGAGAAACCTCATGGTTATTAAGGTTTCGACTCAGACTGTATATCGCAATACTTCTTATTGCTATATTATGACTTACTCTATTAGTAAACATAGTTACTTATTTATTAGGTGATAATATTCTTTGTGTTTAGAAACACTTAGGTTGTTATCTATAACTTAATTGTAATTTATGTTACCTTAAAATAGATAGTCATAAATATAAATCTTTGTCTTCTAACTGAATCTGCACACTTAGCAAATACATTTAGGGGATAATTGTTCTTTATTTGTTTGTTTTTGTTATCATCAAACTGTCAACTAGAGGATTGTAGCTAAAACTACTTTTGTAATAACAATCTCCACATGTTTGATGATGACAAATAACTATAATAGAATTGATGAACAATTTTCCTTCACAAAATAAAGTTTTAAAAAAAGCTCCTCTAAGGTTTATATGACATACTCTGATCATGTACAGTAAACACACACAAGAAACAAAAATGGTTAACATGAATAAGTTTTTAAAAGAAGGCTCAAAAGAAACTTGAAAGAACAAAAAAAGGAAAGGGTAACATATCATTAAGATGAGGATCACAATTACAATACAGATACTAGAGGGAAAAGAAAAGATAACTTAAAAAAAAACTAATGCTAGACAGAAGTTCTAAAGACACACCTCAATAGTTCAAATACTTCCTCCATTTGGGAGGTGAGAAGGTCCAGCTTGTGGCTGACTTCTTGCAGAGCAATCCAAGCTTCTAGTTGTTCAAGAAGAATGTCGCTTACCATCGAGGCAATTTTAGAAGGTGGGAATTATTAGAACCTGGATGATAACAAAAGGTATTTTGTGGAACAATTTAGTGCACTAATAATTTAATGAATCCATTTTTGAGAAACTTAGTTGGCCCTTCCTTTAACCCTGCACCTGATACCCTTACTAACTCTAACACCGATACCTCGGACGAAATATTTGAGGCTACCTTAACAGAACATTTTGCATCTCTTAGATATAAAACACACCATCTTCCTCTATGGACCAACACTCCAAACCAAACACCATCCACAAAAATCTGCCAATTCTACCATTCTGTAACTACTTACCTTCTCCACCCGTGCATTTAACCCTACCTCACTAAGATTGGTGAATCCCTTTCAACAAGCAGCTGAGAGAGTAACTCAATACATCATTGACTTAATCTCTAAAACTTCTTCAAAAGACTCCTCTGTTCCTCTCTCAACTCCTTTTCACTTTCAACCTTCCACCCCTATCATCCCTCATGACCTCAATCCCCTCACACATTCCATTCCCGTTGGCTTCCTAATCATTGACTCATTTATTACTTCTCTTATTGCCAAAATCACTTTAGCGCATAATAGGAATGCTCATAGTTTAAACCCTAATGACGTTTCAAACCAATGGAACAGGTCCCCTTGTTTGTCAACAACTGGATAAGGGAAACCATGGATCATGGAATGCAGTTGGCCTTCCAAAATTCTACTAGTTTCAGAAAAATAGCTAAGATCCTTTATCTATAGATCTTGCAGCTTGATAAATCCCAGAGCAATCAGTCCAGAAAGCTACTAACAACCATGGAAAAAGGCTCTATAGAACGAGAAACACAACATATGAGGGGTTTGAATGGTGTTTTATTTTAAAAAATGTTTTAGTAATATTAAAACCAAGTGATGAAAATAAAGTAGATAAAATAGAAATACAGAATAACACAACCAATTTATCTTGCTTCACCACCAACACAGTTGCTATGTCTAGTCCCTTCAAACTGAAGAATTTAATCCACTAATTCACCAATCGAATTACACTTCTACTAAACACCTGCTAGTCAAACGGATTGTGTTAAAGTGTTCTCAACCTTCTAGCTTAGCAAATTCAAGTTGTTGAGGAATGCAACCACTACTGGCTAGGTTACAAAGGAGTAAGTTTGAGGGTTTTCTAAAAACTCTCACAAGAGGATGTTTACAAGTTGTATTCTCACAAACTGTTTCTCAATATTTAGACAAAACAATAGGATAGAGAGCAAGAATGCAGAGACTGATGTATAGTGTTTATTACAGTGTGTTGTTGTTGTTTCTATCAAAGAGTGTTGCTCGTCCTTTTATAGAGAAACTTTAGGGTTTCTGGTCGTTGTCATGATTACATGAAATCAATATGTATCATGAAGTTTCGTATTAAATCTTCATAAATTGATTCGCCATTAAATCTTGTCCAAAAATAGTCCTTGTAATTGATTATGCGTATTTTGATATGGAGACATAGAGAGAAGAGGATATCATAATTAGAGTATGTCAACTAGACCTCTAGATAAATAACAAATTCATAGTGTTGAGTAGAGGATGCACAAAAATTTGTCTTCTTCATAGCATTGACATTTCAAAATATTGACTTTTCATTAGAGCATTGACTTTTAAACAAAGTTAGACAATTACTTGCTTGACATAATTCTTAGAGGTGGACAAACACTTGCTTGTAAATCTTAGTAGTGGGAGACAATTAAATGCTTGTTGTAGTCATCGGAGTCAAACTAGACAGAGCATTGCTTGCGTCAGAAAAGGCACGTTTCAGAGCACGTTCATCAGACTCAGAATACGAAAAATTAGAGTGGAAACATTAGAGGATGCAGTGTGAAGTCATTTCAAAATAAACATGTACGAGAACTGCACACTTAAATAGAACAATAGTGCTTTAAGTTGTACCCACAAAATAATTTTGAGATCATCAAAACAAGTAAGGGTCATAGTTCTTCAAACCAACTTGGTTCTAACATGCTCATCAAGGAAAGACACATCTCTCTCTAGTGGTGTTCATATGGAACCTCTAGTGGTTGCTCCCTTAACACAATTGCAGTTTCTTGTGACTATTCCATAAGTTTAGATACCTTTCTTGGATGTTCCTGCTGCAGCTGCTTCAGGTTTTGCAAAATCTGCCTCTGGAAGAAAATCTGTCACACCCTTTGCCCTCGTGTTTAATCCTTCCCATTTTGTCAAAAAGGAAGATTTTGATCGGCTAAAATCTAAGATTGGGGCGTTCATGGAACTTACATCCAAGAATTAGGAGAACGTTAAGACTACCCTAAGTTTAATCTTAGCTAGGTTGACCAATCCAAATTTGTAGTTCCCTGTTATTTTTGTTTTTCTGTGTATTTCTTTTTCTCTGTTGTACGTTTTGTTTTTCTACTTGTTGGCTACTCTACTCTTTTTTGTTTGATGACAATAGGGGGAGAATATCTTGAACAATTTTATTGAAAATTTTAAGTTCTTTTTTAATTTCCATTACTAACGCTTATCAACTATCTTGTTAGAATATCTCTTAAAACTCTTACATGTAAACATACATATATTAAGGGGGAGTCTTGGTGTGATATTCTATGTTAATTCTTTTTACTCCTTTAAAATTAAAATTGTTCACAAAAATAGATGTATGTCATCATCAAAAAAGGGAAGATTGTTAGAACCAAGTTTGTTTGAAGAACTACGACCCTCACTTGTTTTGATGATAGCAAAATTATTTTGTGGAAACAATTTAAAGCACTAATGTTTTATTTAAGTGTGCAGTTCCTATATCAAATTTATTTTGAATAACCTTACGCTACATCCTCTAATGTTTGGACAAATTTAAAGGAACACCAAGACTTCGCTCTGATTTCCGTATGTTAATTCTGGTGAACGCGCTCTAAAATGCGCCTTTGGTGACTCTATCTAATACAAGCAATGCTATGATTGGTTTGCCTCTAATGCATACAACCAACATATGTTTACTTCTGCCTTTGATAATCGCGTCTAGCATTTGATCGTCTGCCTTCATTTGAAAGTCTAAGCTATCATAAAAAGTCAACATTATTGATAGTCAACACACTGATGAAAATTCGAAGTTCTAAAGAAGGCAACTTTGTGCTTCTTCTACTCAACACCTTGAATCTGTTATTGGTCTGAAGCTTTATGTGACATACTCTGATCATGTTATCCGCTGCTCTCTCTATCTCTATATTAAGATATGCAAAATGAGTTACCACGATAATTTTGGACAAGGTCTAATGGTAAATCAATCTTTGAAGATTTGATATGAAACATCATGATACATGCTAATTTCTTGCAATCAGAACAACACTAGTGATAGTGTTTCAGCAAGTGTACTGAATCGTTGCAAGTAATAAATAAAACGGTAGTACCGAGTGTCGAAATCAAGGACTGTGTTTTACTATCGAATTATATTTAATTACTAAATTGAACAAAAAGTTTCCGAATTGATTGAAGTAATATTTAAAATTAACAACTGTAATAAAATTGATCCTTTATAATAAGAAAAATGTCAGGGATGAGTTTCACTTCGAATCCAACCTCTGTGTCTAATTTGATCCTAGTTACTGAATTCTTTTATTGATTTATTACCGAATTCCCTTTATTATTCTTGCCCTAATGTCTTAGTGACAGAACCTTTAATTCCAAAGTAACCCTTAATTCTTTGGTGTAATTAATATTAGAATTAAGCCTTACCGTACATGAATTCTCTTGTAAAACTATTGCCTTTGCAACTAATTTAATTGGTTTCATGACCTGCATCTATCCCTAGACTACAAATTCATGAACTTCTCATCTCAAGCATTCGTACAGTCCACTTCCATTTCAAAATACGAATCGTAGAACATTTTAATGTTGATCAAGCAATAAAAAGCATTAAGCACAAAGATGAGAAAAAAATTCAATAAACTCATTCATATAACCTAGAAATCAAATAAAAAAATAAGGGTTTCATCTTGTTACACTCATCTCTAACAAATAGGGTTTAGTTACTCATGACATAGATAGAAAAAATAGAGATTAGAGAAGAATTACAAGAAAGATTCATGAATGATTCTTGATAAAACTACTCCAATGGTGTTAGAAACGATCGTCTTTGAGTTTCTCTACTAGGACACAAGTCTCCCCACTTCCCAATAGCCAAAAAGATACCTAGAAAGTGAAAAAAAATACCTTTTAATGAGTGTTGTCACGTGCCATGCGCCCCAGGCGCCGCTTTTGCACTACAAGCGCGTCCCGGCAGAGGCTTAAGCATGAAAATGCGCCCCAGATGCGGCTGTTGCGCTTCAGGCGCACAACATCTGTTGTTGACGTATACTGCAATGTTCTCTTTTGAGTCTGAATTTGGTTCTGGTGTCTTCATGAAAGTTGTAGCTATGGATCTTATCTTTCATTTGCACTTGGTTTGACTCCAATTGGACATCTATAACTCCAAATATGGCTGAAATACTCCACATAGGTCATGTTGATTTCTCACCAAAATTCAGCACTGCACTAAAACAAAGAAACAACGCAAAACTACAAAAACTCTCTACTTAATAAAGGAAATAAGAACATAAAATATCATTAAATCAAAGAACTAAAATCAACAAAATATATCAAATAACTACTTAAATTAACTAATGATTAACGATAGATAAGATTAAAAACAATGAAAAATATGCATATGATGAAGAGTCATCAACCAGAAAGCCTAAAGTTCTCTATAAAAGGACGTGTAACCCTCATTGAATAAGATAACAAAAATGCTCTACAATAAGCACAATACAATCATCTATATACTCTTGCTCTTTATCCTTTGTTTTGTTTAAGTGCTGAAAAATATTTTTCTGAGTGTACAACATTGTAAACACCCCTCTTTTGAGATTTTTTCAGAAAACCCTTAAACTTATTCTTTTGTAACCTAGCCTAGTAATGGTTGCATTCCTCAACATCTTGATTGTACTAAGCTAGAAGGTTTAGAAGACTTACAAACAGTCAGTTTGACTAATAGGTGTTTAGTGGAAGTGTGATTCAGTTGGTTAATTAGTGTATTAAATCGTTCAAGTTGAAATGGACTGGACATAACTACCATGTTGGTGGTGAACTGAGATAAATTGGATGTGTTGTTTTGTATTTCTATTTATGTGTTATGTTTACATCACTTTGTTTTAATTTTATTAAAAATGTTTTTAAAGTAAAACACAATTCAAATCCCCCATTTTTTGTGTTTCTCATTCTAAAACTTTAATCTTATCAACCTTGATTGTGTATTTTAAGAAGATTATTTATCTCTATGGATTGAGGAAAGAGAGGAATCGTTGTTGGATGGAACCCAAAATGCAAAGTGACTCGTTATTGATTATGATGATGATATTGAAAATTACTTGGTGGAGATGTCTCAAATTCAGGTCAAACTCCTAATCAAAGTGGCGATGGTGGTTTAAGTCCAACTAGTGAGAGAAATAGTGTTGGTAGTGGTTATCCAAACAAAATTAAGGAATAAGTGAAGGTTCATTCCATTCTTTGCAAAAATAACCATATATTAGGCGTCATCAAAATCTATTGCCCCATATAATAGAAGAAAGTTTAGGTGATATGACTGGTGGTGGTGTTAGTATTACTAGTAGATGTCGAGTTAGACATGGTAAAGCTAGAAGGCATAAAGCGACTCTATTGGATGATTCTTCCTCATCTTGTGTATCAACATCATTTGGTAATTTTGGTCTTGCAACGCCATTTGAAGGTAGTTAAGGAAATTATCCATCATATTACCATCATTCTTCGTATATGTCACATTGGTATGCTTATAAAAAAAAATCTCACATGAGTATTATCCATATATGTCAAATTAAAATCCACCATTTTATAACCAACCTCCTATGAATTAAAATGTTTCATCAATAAATTTGTCATATGACCATCAACAAATAGAACCACCAAGAAGCTTTGGATTGTTTGATTATGTCTTTGGAGGAGGTGGAAATTACTATGATGAAGGTGATAATGGAAGTTATTGTTGGAACCAGGTTGGTAAACAATTACTCATCATATTTTGATGATAACAAATGTATTGTGTGTGAATAATTTATTTCCCTAATGAATTCATTGAGTGTGCAACAAATATGACAAGGAATCAGAGGAAATGATATTAGAGGAAATGACGATATTAGAGGAAACGATGATATCAGAGGAAACGTAGATATCAGAGGAAGCGAATTCATACGAAGCTAGTTAAAGGAAGTCAACGTGCATACTGTTATGTGCGCGTTCTTGCCTCTAAAGTGTGACGCATGCCTCTGTTAAAGCACACCTTTGAAGATTCTACCTTTTAAGTTTGAAGTGTGCCTTTGTTAAGCATGCCGCTGAAGCGCCTACTACAAGTTGGCTCTGAAGCTTCTGTCCGCTCTCTTTGAAGAATGCAATCCCAAACACTTCCTTTGATACGCAACCTCTGAAGTTACATTGACTTTGTTTGCGCAACAAGGTGAAGTTGTCCATGCCATTAATTCTAAGTCATGCAGTTCTGCCTCTAACTATTCAGAACCAAGCAATACAATATCTGACTTCGATGATCAAGTCATGTTCTGGTATATGTTCTGATAAAGGAAAGTCAATGACTCTGTTCAAAAGTCAACACTCTGATGAAGATTGAGCTGTATCATGATTTTAAAGGTCCAAGAACAGATTCTGATATGTTCCCCCTACTTTAACCTATGTCTAAAGGAAGATTCAAGTAGCAATATTTTCAAGTGCAATCTGGAATTTTTTTGAACAGGATCAATCTAGAAGATTTGGCCAAAGACTCGATTCAAAAGTAATCAAGTCTCAACGATCATATTCCCAAAGTTAGAAAGAACTTTGTTGATCAACACGCAAGAAGATACGATTTAGACTTTGTTTGGGACAAAATTAGAAACCCTAATTCATACTATATAAAGGGTATCGATTCTGAAGAAGGATGACACGGACCTTATGAGCAACAAACGCAGAAACACAAAAGCTATCAAATCAAGAGGTTTTAGTTTCCAACAAAGGCACTCATTCATATTACATTACGTAGTGCTTTGTATCAAGTATGTGAGTTTATTGTATACATTCTCTTTAGAAGAGTTACACACAACTAATTTCTTTCTCATTGTAACCCAACCTGATAGTGGCTTATTCCTCTATGACTTGTAGGTTCAAGCTGAAAGTCAAGAAGGCTAATTTGTAGGGTTAGGTGTTGTAATTCATTAACGACTTGTAGGTTCAAGCTAGAAGTTGGGAAGATTTGACTTGTAGGGTTAAAGTATTGTAACTTGGTTTGAATTAGTGGAGAACTCCTTCTAGTCGAAGGGACTAGACGTAGCTACCTCGTTGGTAGTGAACTAGTATAAATCTTGGTGTGGTTCTCTTTGTTCCCCTGCTCTGTTTTTATCCATTTTAGTATCACCAAATCTGTTTTAGAAAATAACTTTTAAAAAAGGAAAACACAATTCAATCCCCCTTCTCGTATTTTCGCACCTTTAGTTATGATCCTGCAAGACATTCTACTAAGTGGTGACTAATGATGTAATTTATAATTTTTCAATAAAAAATTTCAAATGTATTAGTAGTTTCTTATGATGTGAGCTCGACATAGGTAATTAATTATGAATTTTGTTTAAATATGATATAATTATTAGTTTATTTATTTTCAATCAGTCAAACATACAATTTTAATTAAATATATTATTAATAGATGTAGCTACTAAATTATTCATCCTTTTTTTACTTTAGACATCTTATAAAAATAAAAAACTTTAATTGAAGTTATTATATTTTATATGATAATATAAATTATTTTAGTAAGATTGATGAAATGTTTTGCTTAATTCACACTACAACAACTGTGATATGTAACACTGCATCGGGAATTCTTTATGCGACGCAATCGTTATTTAAAAGCTTTGCAAGATTAAATGAGAGGGAAAAATAGATTAAATCATAATGTGACGTGAGGAATTAGACAAACGTTTCACAGTTTTTGGTTATATGTTTTTATTTGATTTTTTTATGAGACATTTTTGTTTGATTAGATAGCAATATGTTTTTCGAATTTAGTTTTCTTTATTTCTTTTATTAATTATAAAAATATAAGAGTTAAATATGTTTTTATATTTTATAAATTTTAATTTTAAATTTATAATTTTTATAAAATAAAAATACAATTTTTAATCTCTACAAAATTATTATGGATGTAGTTTTAATTCTTATGGTTAAGTCAACACATATGTTTAAATG
>JBBPBP010009777.1:21292286-21318882 GCA_037974735.1 Cicer chorassanicum
AACTATTTTCTATTTTTAGTTATTTATTTTATAAATAATTATCTTGATGATATTAGTAATATTGTGTTTGATTCCCTTTATTTTTATATAATTGTTACGACAATGTGATTTAATACATATTTATTATGATTTAGTAATTAATATAAAGTCATATTTATTTATTTTATAATTTTGAATATTCTCTAATGGTAGCATTTTATGTGAGTATTTGGGAAAAATAAATATAATTATAGTGATTATTTTGAATATGAGAGTTTTGGTTATTAATGTATTTTAAAAGATTAATTACTCTAATTACTTTACTTTATAAAATATTAGTTTTGAAATATGAATAATATTTTAGTAATTAAATTGTGTTGACAAAAACAAAACAGTTTTGGTAATTGTTTGTTTTATTTTAAAGGAGGATAATGTGTTTTATGGATTAGACTCATATGTAAAAGTAAAATCTAATTAATAATAATAATAATAAAATAATAATAATAATAATGAAAAAAAAAACACAAAAGGACCGGTCTCCATCTCCTTCATTTACGCCGTCACTCCATAGCCGTTTCTTCTCATTCTTCCTCCTTTGATGATTACCATTATAGTGGGTGTGGTGCAAAACCGAGACCACATTCGTGATCGTTGCGATCTCATCTTTCATTCTCAATCCGAATCACAAATTGAAATGCCCTATTACTCTTTGTCAAAAATCACACCTCCGTCTTTCGATCAATATTACGGCCACCACGACTATCACCAACGAAAACCGAGATTATATTTGAACTCCACGAAACACCCTCTTTCGTTACCTTTGCTTGAAATCGCCACCCGTTACATTTAAAAAAATCAGGTTTCCACCATTGTCGCGGCTGTTTTCCTGAATTCCAGCCTGCACGTTCATCGTATCGAAAAACTGATATCGTTTTTGGATTCCTCTCATCGAAACCTTCAAGAAGCACTACTCGTTTGTGTGTTTCAGTGAAGTTGATGTCGGACACTGTCGGCGCTCCAGCACGTCGGTGAGGCCTTTTCTGATAACTCGTTTCACTTCGTTTCGAATATTTTTCTTCTCTTAATATTTTTATTAATTATGTAACACTGATTTTTATGCTCCGCGTAAATTATCAGTCATGTTTCATTGACTCAGCAAATTCGTCGATGCTTTTGGACTCGTTCGTTGCGCGTTGTCGACATGTCATGGTTGCTGAAAATTGTTCTCATCCTTGTATCGTACGAAAACGTCAAATTGAGGTATGGGGTGAGAGTGAGTTCGAATTCATGAGTGTAAATTATGCGAGATGAACAAAAAAACCGTATTTCCCATAATTCATTCGAGGCTCGCTACGTACAGCTGAAGCCTTTTGAGTAATAATTGACTAATGAGAAAACTTGAATTTGGTGAGGTTAAAATATGAGTTAGAAACTTTGATAGGGTGTTGTTTGATTTTATTTCGAATATCGTGTGGTAGTTGAATTATTGTAGAATTGTGTATTTGACGTATTATGTGTTTTGTTTATATCCACCCTTGATATTGTTATATGATATAAAATGTGATGAATTGTAATTATTTGCATTGCAATTGACATGGTGTGTGTAATTGATCTAGTATTATTATCTGTGAGTGAAAATCCTATGTTGTTGGAGTTTGTGTATTATGATGACAAATTTTGCATGTAATATATGACTATGAAAATATGCATTGATGATCTGTACTTGTTGACGTATGATGCTACACCTTGATGAATATCATGAAATGCATATTGTGGTTAATTGAATAGTGATGAATTCGACATGTGCCAATGATAGTTCTCTTAATGGAGTAAGTAACTTAGGCCAACGAGGGGATAATCTGGATGTTATTTGTTTGAAGTGAGGATTATCTTGTCATCATATAGGTAGGGCATGACAAACCTAGTGATGTTGGGGAAGTACAACTGAATGAGCCTGATCGTGGCGGTCTACTGTTGAGCCTTAAGGCAAGATTGTTAGACCTTGGAGGTATTTGGGTGGAGAATTCCTAGGTGACTTGGAGGTAGCACTCCAAATGTCGGGAGCTACCACGCAACACACGTTTACCTCGACTATCGCGTATATGTGTCTCGGGTTGAGTTGAGGGGATCTATGAGGACAAGGCCAATTTGAATTGTTCGTCCACTTGCGTGGTGGCATAGTATCAAGCCTCCTAACCAAGTACTTCAGAGTTAGAATGGTACCAAAGAAAGAGGGGGAGTCTAGAGTATAAGAGCATGCATAACATTACTTGATTTGTGTGTTTACTTACTTGATTTGTGGATTGCATCTATGTTTTACCTTGATTATTCCTGTTGATTGTGATTTGATATGATACGGTGTTTAATATATTTTATGTGTTCTTCTCAATTATTTTATACTATTACATGTTTTCAAAGCTCACCCTTCGTTGCTTGTGTTTGGCGCTTGGGAGAGCGCAATTATTTTAGGTTATCGGTTGGTGATCCACACTCTGATAGGTGATACTAGGTGGGAGTAATTTGTCGTATTTTATTGAGTTATGAAATAATATAGATTTTTTTAAATTCGATCGATCAATTGTGTTTTTATGTCATAAATATTTATTTAATAAACCTCAACTATATTCGATATTCAAAGATTTTTAATTTATATTTTTACGCAAGCATTTTGTGTAAGTGTGAGTGTGGCATCCTGAACCTTATAGTTTTTTAAAAAAATTTATACTCTATTTTGGAACCGCTGCGAATCTCTTTCAAAACTAATGCATTTTACTTTCTATTTCAATTTTGGTTTAGGGTGTCTGAAGTTAAAATTGTGTGTTTTCACTAAGTAAGAACGTTCTTCGTTTATAACCAAGATCAATCTTGAGTTAAATACTTTTGAATTTCAACAGGAATTTTAAAAAGGGACAGTTACAATTCAAACCCCCTTCCTTGTAATTGACATTGTTACTTCAATAATAATAATAATAATAATAATAATAATAATAATAATAATAATAATAATAATAATAATAATAATAATAATAATAATAATAATAATAATAATATGTTTAATAAATATTTAACAATTATTATTATAAAATATAAAAAAAATCATCATCCATAATTTACATAGGTGTTCCCATTTAGCAACAAAAATAAAATAAAATAACATAAAACAAAAACACAAAAAATAAATAAAAAAAAGAGCTATGTACTACACGATTCCCCTGTGTCCATCTTTCATGTGTTTTCCTGTTTTCACCATGTGCATTACTTTGTCTTTGTTTACATGTCTTCTATATACTGGTTTTTTTGCTTTATTTTTTTTTAATTTTATTTTTTTTTTAGTTTAATAAGGTTATTACTTGTGTTACTTGTGCACTCAATAAAAAAGGGGATAAACCACTTTTTCCCTAATCATTTGACTTTGCCTATAAAATGAGACTAAAAATCAATAAGAGAGGGGACTATTTTTTTGAAGAGATCTGACACTAAAAAAAACATTTAAAGAGAAAAAGAAGAAGAAAACACTCAGAATAGTAGTAAAACAAAAAAACAAATAGAAACATATCGAAGTTGTAAGGTATTTTCTTTTCCTCCTCTTAACCTTATAATCTTTTTGTTATTATTACAAATGTAATATTCTAATGTAGGATGAGTTATATATGAGATAATAAAAAAAAAATATGTGGTTATACGAATGTAATGTTCTGATTGGTAGAGTATAAACAAGATAAATTATGAAGAACAAAATAGAAAAAACAAAACTGAAAAATTTAAACCTTCGACGACGCCGGAGCCGGAGTGACGACCATACTTTTTGGCCCTCCCATCGCCGGAGTGACAATCTGTTGATCTCTTCCCTTCCTTCTCGGTCCCCACACTGAGGTCTTCTCCTGCTCCCTCTAAGTCTTTTTGTTTTCTTTCTATGTTTTTTTTCCTGAGCTCCTATCTTTCCTCTTCTCAGCGGCGCTTTTGGTTTTTTACATTCCTGCACACCTCTAACAAAAGTAATAGGGTTACTGTGACTTGTGATTGTTATACATTATTATTATTTTATATATTTTTTTCCTTTATTTTATTATATTTTTTTATTATGTATTGAAAATCAGTTTTTTTAAACTTTAAGTTTTTTCCGTAGCTTTATGCTTTTAACATTAAATTTTTTTTTTAATAAAAAAACAAGTCATTTATATATATATATATATATTAAATTTAATTAGTTTATAACAAAATTTAAATCTTTCAAAAAAATATATTTTATTCAATATTAACAAAATGTGCTTTTTCTTTTATTTATGAGTTGTCAGGACACAACTTGTACAACACATCCACATTTTCTATTTAAGAACTATGTAGCTTTGATTTCTCGATTGCACCGGGAGATAGGTAGGAGCAAGATTACACTCTTATCAAATATATTAATAAAAAATCTCTTTTTTTTTTCTCTCTCTCTTTTTTAAGCACACATTTATTTCAAGATCATATTCAAAAAAACAATTGTTATTTATATTTAATAAATAAGGAGAATTAAATATAATTATAGGTAACCGTATTTTAACGGATGTCGTAGGGTGCTAATACCTTCCCTACGCATAATCGACTCCCGAACTCAAATTTTGGTTTGAAAGACAATTTTTTTATTTTTCCTATTTTAGGAGTTTCCCAATATTTTTCCTTTTAAATAAGCTTTGGTAGCGACTCCATTGAATTCAAGAAACACTCGAAATTTTAGGCTGCAACAGCTGGCGACTCCACTGGGGACCCTTAGAGAGTCAAGCGTAACATAATTAATTGTGCATAATTTTTAACTTTTGCTATATTTGTTTGTTTTTCATTTTCTTTTATTTTATGTGTTTGTTATTTCTTAATTAGTATTAGCTGTCATTATAATATTCTTTTAAGCTAGTAGATCATTTTTATTTATTTATTTATTTTGTATATGTATATATGTTTTATTAGAATTATGGAGCTATTGAATTATGCTTATTTCACACCTTACACTTTTACTAAGACATACACTTATGAGTGAAACATTTTACCTGAGTTTGAACAAAACTTAAGCTTAGTTTCGAGGTTGTGTAGTGGTAGCTTTCTGAATGTACATCATGTTTGGTTAGCATGAAAATCTCACCTAGAATTTGATCCTGTTGAGGTTATTGTCAATCCAAATAGTTTACCTATTGTTGTTGACAATATCCAAAATAGGATTATGGGCTCTAGGAACCACGTTTAGAACAATAGAGCTACCCTTGTGAGAGCTTCACTACATAAACCAATAGATCATTTAATCATAAGAATATCCGTATAAGCAAAAAATACTTCATACATTCAAAACTTTATATATATATATATATATATATATATATATATATATATATATATATATATATATATATATATATAGACACACACACACACATAGGATCATTCATATCTCATACTTTTTTTTACTGTTTCTAAGGAAAAATAAAACATAAATGGCATTTTGCATAAATTTTCAGGATTGTTGGGGACTCATACGGACCTTATTCACGTGTTAGTTAAGTGGATAATGGGATCAGCAAAAAGAAAAACTTTACTTTTAAAGTTCAAGAAACCTGATTTGAAAAGTTTAAAGGACATCAACAATCAAATGAAAACCATACAACAAGAGAGTTTCTTCAATAAATATGGGAAGATCCTAAACCGCTTGGCAGTAAATGTGCAAACAGGGGCCTTCATGGCACTGGCTCAATATTACCACCCTCTTTTAATATGTTTCACCTTTGAAGACTTTTAGTTGGCCTCGACACTAGAAGAATTCGAACAAATATTGGGTTACTCCCAAGAGAAAGGAAATCCTTATCGATATATTGGGCAACCACCAAATTTGAGCACAATTGCTGAAGTGTTGAAAATTGACATAAGAGAGTTGGCAAGTAAAAAAGAGGAAAAATGAGCTATTCATGATTTTTCAAGAAAATATCTAGAGCAAAAGTGCCAAGATTTAGCTGTTAAAAAAGAATGGGGTACTTTTATAGATGTTTTGCCTCCTATTATCAATGGTATTGTTTTATTCCCAAACCTTGATAATTTTGTAAATTTTGCTGCCATAAATGTCTTCTTGGCTTTTAACAAAAATAAACAAAATCCAGTTCCCGCGGTTCTTGCTGATGTATACTACTCTCTGCATATGCGACACGAGAAGAAAGAGGGAACAATTTTGTATTGTGTTCCAGTGTTGTATACTTGGTTCATGTCTCACATGTTCAAGAAAGGGTATCGTGTTGGAGTTAAAAGTAATCGTGAATGGGCTCAGAGTATTGGTAGCCTTACTAGGGACACAATTTCATGGTATCATAGAGAACAAGGGGTGGAGGAAGTAACATGCCAATGCGGGGATTTTCCAAATGTACTCTCATGGGAACCAAAGGATGTATTAATTACAATCAAACGGTAGCTCTGAGTCAACTTGGCTACCCTATGTTGGAAAAACCAGATGATAAGTCGCTGGAAGCTTTTGTTTTGCACAATATGAGTATAGTAGACCCACCAATGCTGCGAAGGATAAGTCGAGCTTGGGAAATGATCATTAGAAAAGGAAGAGTACTCGGATGTAGAAGTTGCGGCACAAAAGAACCTTGTCAACGATAAGTAAAGAAAAGAGTCCAAGAAATCAAGCTGTCTTTCCATAGTACATCTTTAAATGATTAGGAAATACCTGAACCTACCCTTGTTACAAATGAAGAAATAGAAGAACGCAAAGCATCGTTGTTAAAATCTGAAGAGGAGAAAAAAGAGTTATGAGCGAAGTTAGAAAAATTCTTCCAAGAGAACGAGAACTTACGATCAGAAAACACCTATAAAAATCAGTTTATTGAGAGAAGCAAAAAGAGGTTGAAAATTGAAAAGGAAAATAAACTTGACATACAAGATTGTTTGAGAGGTGCAAATGAAGAATTAGATGTGCGAAAGCAAGAAATGAATGAAGCTATTGAAGAAGCCTATATGTGGAAGCTCTGAGAGGAATATAAAAGAGGAGCTTGAAGATTTAAAGAAACAACTTAAAGAGATGATAGCTAAGTATGAGAGTCAAGTAAAAAATGAGAGGCAACACAAGGAAGAAAATGAATAATTACCCTTAAAACATAAAGATGCACTAAGAACAAAAATGGAAACTGCCAGTGAGTTTAATAATTACATTGATTATCAAGAAAAGATCTATAATGACTTAAAGGATGAAATCATATATTGGGAGGATCGTTTTATGATGTTGCTTGGACAGTTGAAAAATCAAGAGATCTATAAAGAGCTGGAAGATAAAGGCAAGCATTGGAAAGACTACTTTTCAAAATTGGCAATGCTACCTAATCAAGCTATCATAAAAATTCCAAAGTGTCTATGTGACACCCCGATTTTTAACAGCGCGGGTGTATTTTTTTTAAAACAAATTAAAATTCATAAAATATTTAAGTCGTAACACGAACGACAAAAGTCATAATTAAATTACATCATAATTATAACAAATTAAAAAGGTTTTTGAGATGATAATCCAAAATATCCAAATATAAAATACACCGGCTAAATTGGTTTGTTTCAAATACATAAGTTTCCTTTTTACAACCACAACTTTTAAATAAGAAACGGAAATTAATAAAATTCTTAAATAGAATCCTAAGTTGATCATTAATCTAACTGAGGGTGACTGGGTACTGAGAATCCACGAGCGACATCAAGCCCCATTGCTTTCGATCACAAATCCAACTCATCGCTAAGCTACGCCTTAGGACGATCCTGATCATAATCTGAGGGCAAAGCCCAGATTTCCACAATAATTATAAAGGGTCACCAACCGAAATTAACAGATATCACATAACATTCAAATTTTAAATGCACAAAATAACCTTTCAACTTAGCATACCTCTAGAAAGAGTTTTTATATGCCAATCATGCATAGACAAAGTTGAAAAATGAAGTTTTGAACCAAACTGCACTGCCGTATTCGAATACAACATCCTTGTATTCGAATACAGTGTTATTTCACAAGTCAGAAGCAAAATTGAATATCTGTATTCGACTACACACTGCTTGTAGCCGAATACAACTACTAAAATTTGTAGTTTTCAGTTTCGAAAACGTTTCGCAATCATTCAACACTTACCACACAAAGTCAAACAGTCACACTCATCAATTACGGCACAAATAAAAACAACAACTGAGTATGTATATACAACCATCACAATATATCCAACATGACTCGCGTGCCAAGCACCCTAATGCAATGCGTATATCCCAATGCACATGATTCCGGAATTCCACACCAAAACCCTCCTTGAAGGTGCGTAAATCATAATTATACGGTCTCTCACAGGCCAATACTAATTATCAAGGTACAGTCGCTCACAGACTAGCACGATTTACTAGAGTGTAGCCTCTCACAGGCCTTACACTATTTTCTAGAGTGCAATCGCTCACATATCAGCACATTCTAGAGTGCAATCTCTCACAGATCAGCACGACGTGATAATCCTCGTAAGGATAAGATGAACCAACAATTCACATGACATCATCCCGTGGCCCATCCGGTCACCACTATCACCATGGCCCATCACGGTCACCATGTACTTTGAAATGCATGAGCATACTCTGACTCTTTCACCACAACCATTAAGTAAATGCAGCTATTAAAAGATTCCCAATTTTTAATACTCATTTAACACTAATGATTTTTCAATCTTTTCATAGAGCATACTCAAACATATATTCATCCATAAAATTCATAACGCATATGCCATCAGTTACGAATACATCAATCGCACATTCACCACACATCCACATCTCGAACACAACAAATTCAATCCATTCAAATTCCACAATTTCACACCAAATTTAATCATAAATCACCCGTATTCAAAACTCCACATTTTCAAACATAAACCACCAAATTTCAATCTCCAAAATTTTCAACCATAAATCACCAAATTCAAAACTCCACATTTTCAAACATAAACCACCAAATTTCAATCTCCAAAAATTTCAACCATAAATCACCAAATTCAAAGCTCCACATTTTCAAACATAAACCCCCAAATTTCAATCTCCAAAATTTTCAACCATAAATCACCAAATTCAAACTCCACATTTTCAAACATAAACCACCAAATTTCAATCTCCAAAATTTTCAACCATAAATTACCAAATTCGAACTCCACATTTTCAAACATAACCCACTAAATTTCAATCTCCAAAATTTTCAACCATAAATCACCAAATTCAAAACTCCACATTTTCAAACATAAACCACCAAATTTCAATCTCCAAAATTTTCAACCATAAATCACCAAATTCAAACTCCACATTTTCAAACATAAACCACCAAATTTCAATCTCCAAAATTTTCAACCATAAATCACCAAATTCAAACTCCACATTTTCAAAACTCCGCCAAACACACACCTCAAATTTAAATTCCGCTAAATCACCCATAATCGTATTAAATTCATTTTCCACAAATCTATGCCTCAAACACATCAAATTTATTTTCCACAAATTCACATATAAGGTCCTAAATACAAACTAAAAGTTTGGAAGGAGCCCTTACCTTAATGATAGCTTAAACAACCGATTACCACACCGCGATTAATTCCGGTAAAAACTTTGTTCGCGACACACACACACACACACACATATATAACAAATATCTATAAAAAAATCTAGATAGTTACAAAAATTATCATTTTACCCGTCACATTACATCACCTCTCAAACTACTTTTTTAGAAAAATATCTACTCTCGCCGTAATTCAATCGGTAGATGAATTTTTCAGAAAAAGTGTCGCATCTCAAAAAAAAATTTCGCTAGAAGTTTCACCGTAATTAAATAAAATTATTCCTCGACGAATAATTTTAATCGGGCTCAAAAAGATATTTTTGGCATTTAACACACAAAATACTAATAAAATTGGCTGAAAAACCTCAGAATTCAACATAAAAAACACACCAAAATACAAAAATTGCATAAATTAGAATTTAAAATTAAGGGTCTTAGAGTCTAAGAGAGATTGATGCAGTAATGCATCCGCTCAATACTCCAGTCAAAGTCTACAAGTTTGTTGAATATTGCAAAAATTTGGTAGAAGAATTGGAGGAGAAGATTGGTTGTCCTATTAAAAGAGAATATTGAAATACCATAGCCGATGTTAGTTTTTAATTTAAATGTGATGTACTTTTTTTTCTCTCATCAATGAAGAATTTTCTCTTTTATTTACCAATCCCCGTATTTTCTTCACTAATAATTCGTTTTCTTAAAAAACTTACATAAGGCTTATGATTCCCCAACATCCAACTATCATAATTAACTAAATAATTTCATCTTCATTCCATTCATATTTAATACATACTCATAGAAATTTTTTATTTATTTAAAAAACAGGAAAAAAAATCAATAAAGTTGTTTCCCCGACACCCTTATCAGACTCGCGCAAACTCTAGGATCATTGATGAACTTGAGCAAAACCAAGAAGTGATGAGAGTGGATGTTAGCCAATTGAAGGGCAAGGTTGATCGAATCCTAGAGGCTATACAGGCTTTGGCAAGAAAGGAGAAAACAGATGAGGATCCTCTAACTTCAAATGAAGAATACCAAACCACCCCTTCTCATCCACTAGGCTTTACCCCGACTACCCAATAGTTTTGTACGACGGCTATGCAATTTCCTATGTATGGTCTCCCACCTGGTTATACTCCGCCCTTAGTCATCAACCCCATGGACAATAATCCAAACCACTCAACTATCAACACCCAAAGCCTAAACCAACCACAAATCCCATCTCATCTGGGCTACGTGCCACCCTTAAGCACTATACCCTCAGAAAATATTCCATTCAGTGCAGCCCAAGTACCCTATTTTGATGCTAATGGAAATTGGCAACAACCTCATGTTGGTGATGATACACAATCAAAAGAGAAATTCCATTTTTTAGAAGAACGAATAAAAACAATTAAGGGGAATAATGACTATGGTCTCAAAGCTTTTGATATGTGTTTGGTTCCCGCTGTGGCTATCCCTTCAAAATTCAAGGTACCTGAGTTTGAGAAATACAAAGGTGCCACATTTCCTAAAAATCATCTTCTCATTCATTTTTTTCAAGACAACTTGAGTGGGACATCATTAAGTTGGTATATGCATCTCTAGCGAAATCGATTCCGTTCTTAGAAAGACTTGGCTGATGCCTTCTTGAAACAATACAAGTACAACATTGACATGGCCCCTAACAGGATGCAGTTGAAAAATTCGTTGAGAAAGGACAATGAAACATTCAAAGAATATGCACAACGGTGGAGAGAAGTGGAATCACAAGTAGATCCTCATTTATTTGAAAGAGAAATGATTGGTATGTTCATGGATACTCTCTAGTCGTTTTTTTATGATAAGATGATTGGGAGTATGTCATCTGTAACACCCCAAATTTTATAATAAACTATTTTATTAATTAGATATTATTTTAGATAAATAATTTAGTATTAAAATTATTTTAGATATATGTTGATTAGTTTTATAATTAATTTTCTTTATATGTGTGTTTTCTATGATGTGTTAATATGTACATATTTGACTAAATGAGTTATATAAATAAATAAATATTATAATTTTTTATTTTTTTATATTTTTCTAAAAATAATAGTATTTTATGGTACATATTTTAAAGAATAAGATTTTATGAAAGTTTACGTGTACACGTGCGTTTGTAATTAATGTGATATTTTCATAGATGTTCGACTGATGTTAAGTGTGCACGTAGTTATATTTTGATTATTTATAACTATTTTCTATTTTTAGTTATTTAAGTTTTGAATAGTTTTCTTGAGATAGTAATAATATTGTGTTTAATTTCCTTTATTTTTATATACTTGTGATGACATTGTGATTTTTTTCTATATTTATTATGATTTAGTAACTAATATAAAGTGTTGATGTTATATTGATTTATTTTATAATTTCAAATATTCTCTAATGATGGTTGTATTTTAATATGAGTATTTGAAAAGAAAAAAATAAGTATAATTATAGTGATTATTTTGAATATGAGAATCTTATTTATTAATGTATTTTAAAAGATTAATTACTTTATTTTATAAAATATTAGTTTTATTAGTAATATTTTATTAATTAAACTGTGTTTAAAAAAAAGTGTTAAAAAAATTAGTTTTGATAATTGTTGGTTTTTTTTTAAAATAAAATAAAACAAATCAGTAAAATGTGTTTTATGGGTTAAGCTCAATAATAAAAGTGAATAATAATAATAATAATAATAATAATAATAATAATAATAATAATAATAATAATAATAATAATAATAATAATAATAATAATAATAATAATAATAATAATAATAATAATAATAATAATGAAAAAAAGAAAAAAAGGAAGGATCGTAAGCCGTCTTCTTCGTAAGCCTAAGCTGCCTCCATACCTATTTCCTCTCCATCTTCTTTCTTCGACCATGACCATTATAGTGGGTGTCATGCAAAATGGAGACCACATTTGTGATCATTGTGATCTTCTTTTTCATTCCCAACCTGAATCGCAAATTGAAACGTCCTATTTCTCTTTGTCAAAAATCACACCTCCACCTTTTGATCAAGATTCTGGACACCACAACTATTACCAACGAAAAACGAGACCATATTTGGACTCCACGAAACACCCTCTTCCATTATCTATGCTTGGAATCACCAATCGTTACACTTCAAAAAAAGGGTTTTCACCCTCGTCGCGGCTGTGTTGTCGAATTCAGGCCAGCACGTTCATCATCCTAAAAAACTGACAACATTTTTGGATTCCTCTCATCGAAACCTTCAAGAAGCACTACTCATTTGCGTGTTTCGGTGAAGTTGACATCGAACCTTGTCGGCGCTCCAGCATGTCGGTGAGACCTTTTCTAATAATATGGTTCACAACATTTGGAATCTGTTTCTTCGCCTAATATTTTTATTAATTATGTAAAGCTGATTTTTACGCCCCGCGTAAATTATCAGCCATGTTTCTTAACTCTGCAAATTCGTCGATGCTTTTGGACTTGCTTGTTGCACGTTGTCGACATCTCATGATTGCTGAAAATTATTCTGGTCCTTATATCTTATGAAAGCGTCAGATTGAGGTAAGGGGTGAGAGAACGTTTGAACTCATTAGTATAATATATTGTGAGATGAACGGGAAAACCGTATTTCCCATCGATTCATCCGGCCTCGCTACGTGTGGCAGTAGCCCTTTGAGAGATAAACTAATTAATGTGAAAATATGAGGATTGTGAGGGTAAAATTTTAAATAGAAATGTTTACAAGGTGTTGATTGATTTAATTTTTGAGAATTGTGTAGTATTTGATATTATTGTAATGTTGAATGTCAAATGAAATTTTATGTATATGTTTGATTAGACGAATTTATGTGATGTGATGATAAAAGATGGATGCATTGTATGATATATGTTTTGTGATAATAATGATGATTTTTTATTGATGATAGTGATGTTATAAATATGTGATGAGTTTATAGGATGGCCATGATTATGTATGATTAATGATATTATAAAATTGTGATGAGAATATTGAATTACCCAATAATTGATAAAATAGTGATGATTGCAACTTATGCTAAAGATGATTCTCTTAATGGAGTATTTTTGAAGTGAATAGATTATTTGAAATTGATGTGAATTTTCGAAGTGGAGATTATTTTGTCATCATATAGGTAGGGCCTGACAAGCCTAGTGATTCCGGGGAAGTACAACTGAATGAGCCTGATCGTGGCGGTCTATTGTTGAGCCTTAAGGAAAGATTGTTAGACCTTGGAGGTATTCAGGTGGGGAATTCCTAGGTGACTTGGAGGTAGCACTCCAAATGTCGGAAGCTACAATGCAACACATGTTTACCTTGACTGTCGCGTATATGTGTCTCGAGTTGAGTTGAGGGAATCTATGAGGACAGGGCCAATTTGAATTGTCCGTCCACCTAGGTGGTGGCATAGTATCAAGCCTCCTAACCAAGTACTTCAGAGTTAGAATGGTACCACATTGTGAAGTAAAGTCTAAGCTCATGCATCGCATTGCATTTTCTTGTGATTGTTTTGTTGTGATCAATAGGTATCGTGTGCAATAATAATTTCTCTTAGATGATTTAATGTTATAGTGAAATGTATTGATTTTACTTGAGTGGTTTTAACTTTATAATGTGATGTTTTTCCTTGAAGAATATTTGTGTTATGATACGGTCTATTATGATTGTTTGTGTGCTCTTCTTACTTATATTACACTATTAACATGATTTCAAAACTCTCCTCCTTCGTTGTTTGTGTTTGACTGGCTTGGCCCTGCATTTACGAAATCGCAGTTGTTACAGGTTAATGAGTCTTGAAGTTCAAATTTGGGAGGAACCTCACTCTGATAGGTGATACCGGGAATTAAAAATTTTACTTTGTAATTTACTTATTTAGTTACCAATGACTTTTTATATGATAACCTTAGTATTAGTAACTTTTGGAAATAAATTAAAGAATTAAAGTTAAATTAAGTTCATTTAGATTAAACTGTTTTCATTGAGGAATAAATTTTGAATTGTTCCATGTGTACTTTGAGAAACATTATATCCTAAATTAGTTGCAAAAGTGTTTATTCCTTATTAAACAGATTTTCTTTATCTGCTGCGAATTTTGCCCAAGAAATCTAGTATAAATTATTATATATATTATTTTGGGGTTTAGGGTGTCACATCATCAAACTTTTCTGGCATGGTCATGATAGGAGAAAGAGTAGAAAGTGGGATGAGAAGTGGCAAGATCGTATGTGCAACAAGTGGTGTGAAGAAACCCCAAATAGGATTCACAAAAAAGAAAGAAGGGGATGTTTACGCTGTAATGGTAAACCCAAGACTCTCCTATTTTCCATCTATGAATTCTTATCGACCCCTAAATTTCCAGCCCCCGATACCCCAAATTTCTTACATTCCCTATCCATATGTGGCTGCAACCTCACAAGCTCCATACCCTCAATGTCACCCTTCAAGGCCACATTTTTATCAACCACCTCTGGTCCAACCACCATCTTTCACGTTTTCCCAACAAAACCAACAACACCAAAATCCAAACTCGAATCAAGACAAACCAACAATCACTCGTGAAAAGAAGATAATCCATTTTGACCCAATTATTGTGACATACAGCCAATTGTTGCCTCACCTACTCCAGAATTCAATGGTAGTCTTGAGACCAATGAAACCTTTGGAACCACCATTCCCAAAATGGTATAACCCAAACGCCAAATGTGAATACCATGCAGGAGCCGTAGGGCATTCCACCGAAGATTGCCAAGCCCTAAAATCTAAAGTGCAATAACTGATTAATGCAAAATGGCTTACTTTCAAGGAAGGCGGTCTCAATGTAGGGAGTAATCCCTTGCTGAGCCACAGGGATACCTCTGTTAATGCCATTGAAGATGAGATAGACCAATGTGCAAAAGATGATCATATATTGACCATAAAGTCGTACATGGAAAATAGTAGATCTTTCCAAAGACCATTGGAAATCCTCTATAGAAAATAGAATCCTAAGCCAACTCCTAGCGGGTCAAATGCAATAATTGTCCAAGCACCAATCCTTTATCCTTATGAAATAACCAAAGCGGTACCATTGAATTATGAAGTCATATCCCATTTAGTCAATCATCAATCAAGTGATAACTTTGGATCTGAAGCAACTGATGTCACTGATAGTTCAAGGATTGGTGGGATGACTCAGAGTGGTCGAGTTTACGCTCCTGAACAACTTAGGAAAAAGGAGGGTCATGGAGAAAAATGGAAAGAAGTTATGTATTTTATGTGGAATTATGAGAATTTTAGCCAATTTTATTGGTATTTTGTGTGTTAAATGCCAAAAATATTTTTAGTCCTGTTTAATATTATTTGTCGAAAAATAATTTAATTATGTTTCGAGAAATTTTAATACCGGACAGTTTTTTAAAAATATCTCTGGTTGCTCAGTTTTCAAAACCACAAAACACAAACTTCCACTTTTCTTCGACTTCTAAGCTTCATTTCGAGAAGTGATAGAAGGGAAGTTGCTCATTTCAACGCTACAGTGCTAGGTAGCCAACTTTAGAAGTGACGTCGCGATCAAAGTTTTCACCAGAATTAATCATGGTGCCGTAATCGGTTGTTAGAGCTACCGTTGAGGTAAGGGATCCTTCCAAACTTTTAGTTTGCATTTAGGACCTTATTTGTGATTTTGTGGAGAACAAATTTGATGTGTTTGAGGTGTGGGTTGTGGTGATTCATGTTTGGTTTGATTGATGTGTTCATAATTAATATTATGAATTTTAGAGATGTGCTTTATGTTTGGAAATGTGGAGTTTTGAATTAATGTGATTTATGTGTGGTGTTGTGGAAAATGAACTGATGAAATTTGGTATGTATGGTGAATTAAATTTAATGTGAATTGTGGATTAAATTTGATGTGTGTTTGAGGAAAATCTGTTTTTGAGTGTACTCTGTGAAATGTTTGAAAAACCTTTATTGTTAAATGAGTACTAAAAAGGGGGAATCTTTTAATAGCTGCATTTACGTAAAGTTGGTGGTGAAAAGGGTCAGAGCATACTCATGCATTTCATAGCTTGTGGTGACCGCGATGGGCCACGAAGTTAAGTGGTGTTCGTGATGGGCCACGAAGTTAAGGCGACTATTAAGAATCATTTGAAATTATTTGTGTCGCCTCTACCTTTTGATCTTGTTGTTTCAACGCCTATTAAGACTTTGACTATAAATACTGCATGTTTACATTGTCAAGTAACTATCCACAATAGGGATTTCTTGATTAATTTGATTTGTTTACCCCTACAATCACTCGAGGTCATTCTCGGTATGGATTGGATGTCGTACCATTATGTGATTTTGGATTGTGCTCGCAAACTGGTTCTTTTTCCCGAACCAGTAGTTGTTAAGTATCTAGCTGCTAACAAACTCGGAGTGTCACTAAGAGAAGGAACTCATGAGTTTTTGTCTTTGGCTAACGTGGAGGCAAGGATAAATTTGAAAATAGAAGACGTGGTGCTTGTCCAAGAGTACCCGGACGTATTTCCAACAGAAATTCCAGGATTATCATCGGTAAGAGAAGTGGATTTTTTCATTGATTTGCACCCAAGAACCGAACCAATTTCGATTGTGCCGTATCGAATGTCGCCATCAGAATTAAATGAGCTTAAAGGCCAAATTGAAGATTTGTTGGAGAAGAAATTTATTAGACCAAGTGTATCACCATGGGGAGCTCCGGTATTGCTAGTCAAGAAGAAGGACGGAAGCTCACACTTATGTGTGGATTATCGGCAGCTTAATAAGGCGACTATTAAGATTTTATGGATCAATTGAGAGGAGCCGTGGTATTTTCAAAGATTGACTTGAAGTCGGGTTACCATCAAATCCGAGTAAGAGAAGGAGATATTCAGAAAACTGCTTTTAGAACTCGTTATAGTCATTATGAATATCTTGTTATGCCATTTGGAGTTACCAATGCACCAATAGTCTTTATGGATTATATGTACAAAATCTTTAGTCCATCTCTAGATAAGTTTGTTGTGGTATTCATTGATGATATTTTGATTTATTCAAGGACTGAGGAAGAACATGAAGAGCATTTACGCCAAGTTCTTGAAATCTTACGCGAGAAGCAACTGTATGCTAATTTGTCGAAGTGTGAGTTTTGGCTGAAAGAAGTGAATTTCTTAGGCCATGTGATAACTAAAGAAGGAATCGTTGTGGATCCGGCAAAGATTGAGTCAGTTCTTGCTTGGAAACAGCCTCAAACTGTCACTGACATACGAAGTTTTGTAGGGCTGGTAGGTTATTGCAGGAGGTTTATTGAAGGATTTGCGAAGATTGTAGCTCTGTTGACGCAACTTACTAGAAATGATCAACTGTTTGCATGGACGGAGAAGTGTGAGGAAAATTTTCAGTTACTAAAGAAAAAGTTGACAACCTCGCCAGTTTTGATCTTACCGCAACCAGAAGAACCGTATGAAGTTTATTGTGATGCGTTTCACCAAAGTCTGGGATGTGTTCTGATGCAACACAAGAAAGTTGTAGCTTACGTCTCAAGGCAATTGAAGATTCATGAAGTTTATTTTGATTTTTCATTGAAGATTTGGAGGCACTACTTATATGGATGCACGTTCACAATGTTTAGTGAACATAAAAGTTTGAAATACTTGTTTGATCAAAAGGAATTGAACATGCGTAAGAGGAGATGGATGGAGACTCTCAAGGATTTTGATTTCACATTGCAGTACCACATTGGGAAGGCCAATGTAGTGGTTGATGCGTTAAGTAGAAGAAGTGTAACGGTGTCTTCAACAGTGATGGCTAGACAACAAGAGTTGTGGGAAGCATTCAGAGACCTACACTTGAATGTAGAGTTTGCACAGGGAATTTTGAAATTTGGAATGATTAAGATTTTGAGTGGACTACTTGAAGACATTGCGAATTTTCAAAATGACACTTTAATTCAAGAGAAGAGGAACCTAATAGTGCAAGGGAAAACGACTGAGTTTAAGATTGGGCCAGATAATATTTTGAGATGTAATGGGAGAATTTGTGTACCAGAAGTTGCAGATCTGAGGAAAACAATTTTAGACGAGGCTCATAAGAGTAAATTGAGTATTCATCCTAGAGCAACAAAGATGTATCAGGATTTGAGGCAAAATTATTGGTGGCTAGGAATGAAAAGGCATGTAGCGGAGTGTGTGTCAACTTGTCTAACTTGCCAGAAAGCGAAACAGGAACATCAACGGCCTACTGGAATGTTGCAACCTTTAGATATACCTGAGTGGAAGTGGGACAACATTTCCATGGACTTTATAACTGGATTGCCGAAAACAAGGAGGAAGAATGATTCTATATGGGTGATAGTGGATCGATTGACTAAATCCGCATACTTTTTACCAGTGAAGACCACTTATAAGGTAGATAAGCTAACTGAGATCTACATAGCTGAGATTGTGAGATTACACGGAGTACCGTCGAGTATTGTATCAGACCTTGATCCGAAATTCACATCACACTTTTGGGGAGCATTGCATGATGCGTTGGGGACGAAACTAAGGTTGAGTTCAGCTTATCATCCGCAAACTGACGGACAGACTGAGAGAATAAATCAGTCATTGGAAGATCTTTTGAGAGCTTGTGTACTAGATGATAGAGGAAGTTGGGATGATGTACTACTGTTGGTTGAGTTTACCTACAACAATAGTTTTCACGCAAGTATTGGAATGGCACCATGTGAGGCTTTATATGGGCGCAAGTGTCAAACGCCTTTGTGTTGGTATAAGGACGGTGAAAGTATGATTGTAGGACATGAGATGGTGCAACAGACTACAAATAAGGTAAAGAAGATAAAGGAGAGTTATGCGGACATGCGTCGCAGACTTCTAGAATTCGAGCAGGGTGACCATGTGTTTTTGAGAGTCACGCCTACGACCTGAGTTGGTAGAGCCATGAAATCGAAGAATTTAACTCCTAAGTTTATTGGACCATATCAGATTTCTGCACGAATTGGACCGGTAGCTTATCGGATTGCTTTGCCTCTGATACTGTCCAATATTTACGACGTGTTTCATGTGTCGCAATTAAGAAAATACCTTGCAACTCCGTCGCATGTGATTGAACCAGACACAATACAACTAAAGGAGAATTTGTCATTCGAAGTACTACCTGTGAGAATTGATGACATGAAAATTAAGCGATTAAGGAACAAGGATGTTTCGTTGGTTAAGGTGATTTGGAACCCAACTACTGGAGATGCGACTTGGGAATTGGAGAGCAAGATGAGGGAAAAACACCCAGATTTGTTTATCGATGCATAGTTTCGAGGACGAAACTAATTTTAGGAGGGTAGTATTGTAAGATCCTTAGTTTTAATTTGTAACTTATGTATTTTTGTGTGGAATTCTGAGACTTTTTAGCCAATTTTATTAGTATTTTTTGTGTTAAATGTCAAAAATATTTTTTGAGTCTCGTTTAATATTATTTGTTGAAAAATAATTTAATTATGTTTCGAGAAATTTTCATACCGGACAGTTTTGTTAAAAATATCTCTAGCTGCTGAAAATTTTATATGTCAATTGAGTTGCAAATTATATATGTATAAGGGAAGGAAGGAAAATATTAGAAACAGAGAAGCAAAACATTTTATTCCCTGCCTCGCGTTCTTTTCCTTCTTCCTCTGCTTTCACGAAACCAAGTTTTAGCGGTTTTCAAAACCACCAAACACAAACCTCTACTTTTCTTCGACTTTTAAGCTTCATTTCGAGAAGTGATAGAAGGGAAAGTTGCTCATCTCCACGCTACAGTGCTAGTGAGCCATCTTTGGAAGTGATGTCGCGAGCAAAGTTTTCACCGGAATTAATCGCAGTGCCGTAATCGGTTGTTAGAGCTACCGTTGAGGTAAGGGCTCCTTCCAAACTTTTAGTTTTCATTTAGGACCTTATTTGTGATTTTGTGGAGAACAAATTTGATGTGTTTGAGGTGTGGGTTGTGGTGATTCATGTTTGGTGTGATTGATGTGTTCATAATTAAAATTATGAATTTTAGAGATGTGCTTTATGTTTGGATGTGGAGTTTTGAATTAATGTGATTTATGTGTGGTGTTGTGGAAAATGAATTGATGAAATTTGGTATGTATGTTGAATTAAATTTAATGTGAATTGTGGATTAAATTTGATGTGTGTTTGAGAAAAATCTATTTTTGAGTGTACTCTGTGAAATGTTTGAAAAACCTTTATTGTTAAATGAGTATTAAAAAAAGGGAATCTTTTAATAGTTGCATTTACGTAATGTTGGTGGTGAAAAGGGTCAGAGCATACTCATGCATTTCATAGCTTGTGGTGACCGCGATGGGCCGCAGTGGCAGTGGTGACCACGATGGACCACAAAGTTAAGTGGTGTCTGTGATGGGCCACAAGATGGTTCCATGCGATAGTTGGTTCATCTTATCCTTACAATGATTTAAGTTGAAGTGTAAGGCCTGTGATAGGCTACACTTTCGTAAATTGTGCGGGCCTGTTATAGGTGGAAACCTCGGTAATTTGTATTAGGCCTGTGATAGGCAGTACAATTACGGTTTACGCCCCTCGCGGAGGGTTTTTCTTTGGAATTGATGTGTAAGGCCTGTGATAGGCTACACTTGAGTAAATTACGTGGGCCCGTGATAGGTGGCACCTTGGTAATTTGTACTAGGCCTGTGATAGGCAGTACAATTATGATTTACGCCTCTCGAGGAGAGTCTTTGGTTTGGAATTCCGGAATCATGCGCATTGGCATATAAGCATTGCATTAGGGTGTTTGGCACGCGAGTCATGTTTGTTATATTGTGATGGTTGTACATACATACTCGTTTGTGGTTTGTGATTGTGCCGTATTTGATGAGTGTTATTGATTGACTTTAAGTGGTAAGTGTTGATTGATTTCTAAACGTTTTCAAAATTGAAAATCTGCAATTTTCACAGTTGTATTCGAATACAACAGGACTGTATTCGAATACAGTTGTGCTGTTTTCGCTACTGACTTATGAATTCGCACTTGTATTCGGTTATGAGGATGTTGTAGTCGAATACAGTTGTGTTATTTTTGCCACTGACTTAGCATTTTTATTCGACTACGCCATGTGGTAATCGAATACAAATGTGCAGGATTTTTCACTATCTTCGCACTTGTATTCGGCTACGAGGGTGTTGTAGTTGAACACAGTTGTGCTGTTTTTGCTACTGACTTGTGAAATGACACTGTATTCGAATACGACAGTGCAGTTTTGTTAAAAAATTCATTTTTCAACTTTGATTATGCATGTTTGGCATATGAAAACCTTTTCTAGATGTATCCTAAGTTGAAAGGTTATTTTGTGGATTTAAAATTTAAATGCTATTTGATATTTGTTAATTTCGGTTGGTGACCTTTACAATTATTGTGGAAATCTAGGCTTTACTCTCAGATGAGGATCAGGACCGTCCTACCGGTTAATACCCTGGAGATGGGAACGGAGTTAGTCTTACCCCACTGTTGCTGTGTCAGAAGGATTTTTGCGGGGCACATGGAGATCACCCGGGTTGTTTAGTCTTTGTTGCATGATCAGATTAGATGGTTGTATAGGGGCTAGATGTCTTTCTTTTGTGGTTGTATTTATTTCATTTTGGAAGATTGTACATATACCTTATATTGTCAGCTTGACTTTTATTTTGATTGGTCCTTGTACCACTTTTTGATGTGACGTGGGGAAGTTAAAATTCTTGGGACAGTGCTTTTAAACAGGTCTCTGCCGAGAATACCGCAGGGATATGAGCTATGTCGGATAAGTCTCATAGTCCGGTGTATTTTCGTTTCAAAACCGTTCGCGCTGTTTGTAAATATTGTTGACTTTGTCGTTGTGTTACGACTCAAATATTTTATCCAAAAGTATTTCTTTCTTCATTTATGAATTCGATTTTGTTTTAAAAAAAAAATATCGGGTTGTTACATGAATCATGCTATAAAAGGGCCAGAGACTAGCAAACAGACAGTGCCTGAAGAAGAAGCTAAAGAATTTTTTAAGTTTATCAAGCAAAGTGAATATAAGGTGGTGGATCAGTTAAATCAAAACCCTTCCATGATATTTGTTTTTTCTTTGTTATTAAACACTGAAGCACATAGAAGAGCACTAATAAAAGTTTTAAACGAGGCCCATGTTACTCACGATATCACGGTCGACCAGTTTGATGGAGTTGTCGGTAATATCACTGTTAATAATTGTTTGAGTTTTAGCGATGGCAAATTACCAGCTGAAGGGACAAGGCATAATAAAGAACTACACATCATTAACTATCAAAATTATTTGTTGATGGAGCCTGTATGAAGCTTAGTGCTATGGTGGTGAAAGCGTTTCATGGGTCCAAGAGACAAGTTGTAGGCGAGATTGACCTACCGATTCAAATCGGACCCCATAACTTTTGAATAACCTTCCAAATGATGGATATTAAACCGGCGTACAGCTGTCTTTTAGGGAGACCGTGGATTCATGCTGCTGGAGCAGTGACATCCACTCTCCATCAAAAGCTAAAGTTTATAGTGAACAATAAGCTGGTAATAATATCTGGGGAAGAAGATATAATATTGAGTCATTTATGTTCTACGGGCTACAATGAAGACATGGAGGAAGCCATACAGACATCCTTTGAAGCATTAGAAATCGTCAATGCCGTCTTAATGGGTGAAGGATCTCGCTTAAAGGAACCAAAGTTGTCTACCAAATCCATGTTGGAATGAGGAGTTTTTGTTAAATTGGGGAAATTGTTAGATATACCATAAAAGAATGATCAATACGGGTTGGGATATGTACCCACCAAAGCTGATAAAGAAAATGTTGTGAAAAGAAAAAGGGAAAGCAGGATGGCTCGTATGGAAAACTCGACACCGAATTCACAAAAGATTCATGTTTGTGACATTCGCCAAACATTTCAAAGCGCCGGAATAATATATGTTGACCAAGTGGCTATTGCGGAAGAAGATCATGTTGGTGATGATACCCTCAAATAAGTTTACCTTTGTCTTCCGAATACCAATCTCAACAATTGGAAGATCATCGAGTTTCCCGTGTTTGTTAATTCATGTTCAAAGTAATTTTGTATTTCAACTCCTTTTGCTCTGCCCAAGGCTATAAGGATAACTAATTAGGGCACATGTATTTCAATTCCGTACTTATTATCAATAAATGCATTTTTGAATTCTCCAACCATTTCGTTTTCTTTTCTTTTTCTTGAAATTGCAATCTTTATTCATATTTTCTTTTTTATTTTTTTTCTTCTTAATTTAAACAATGAGTAGAAAATGAATTTGTTGAAAATAACAGCGCTAGAACCCCTTCTTGTAATTTTGAACGTCTAATTAAATACGCTGATGAGGATTGTGAAGAGGATTGTGAGCCTCCCCCAGAACTAGAAAGGCTAATAGAACAGGAAGCAAAGATAACCCAACCCTATCAAGAACCTGTTTAGGTGATTAATTTGGGGACTGAATATGATAAGAAAGAAATTAAAATTGGCATGTCTATGAAAGAAAGTGAACTAGAAAAGCTGATTAAAATTTTATTTGACTATGTCCTTGAAAACCACATATTATGTACTTAATAGTACTTGATGAGTCGATGGGTTATGTGTTGGGACAACATGATGAATCTGGTAAGAAAGAGCACACAATTTATTATTTAAGTAAAAAGTTCACTAGTTGTGAAACAAATTATTCACTGCTTGAACGGACATGTTGCACATTACCATAGGCTGCTCGTTGGTTGAGGCAATACATGTTATGTCATACAACTTGGTTGGTGTCTAAAATGGACCTAATTAAGTATATCTTTGAGAAACCTGCTCTTACTGGAAGGATTGCCAGTTGGCAGATGTTGTTATCAGAATACGACTTGGTGTATGTTACACAAAAGGCTATCAAAGGTAGCGCACTAGCAGAGTATTTGGCCCAACAACCTGTAGAAGATTATCAATCAATGCGGTGTGAATTCCCCGATGAAGGCATAATGGCTTTTTTCGAAGAGATTGAATAATCTGATAAAGAAAAATGGATGTTGGTGTTTGATGGTGCTTCAAATGCATTAGGGCATGGAATTGGAGCCACTTTGATTTCCCCAGAGAATTAATTCACTCCATTTACAGCTAGATTGTGTTTTGATTGCACAAACAATATTGCCGAATATGAGGCATGTGCCATGGGCATTAAAGCAGCCATTGAATCAAAGGTGAAAGTTTTTGAGGTATATGGAAACTCATTGTTGGTCATCCATCAGACAAAAGGAGATTGGGAAACTCGAGATTCCAAACTAATTCTGTATCATACGCATATCAATGAATTGACAGAATACTTCGAGAAGATCACTTTTCACCATATTCCTCGAGAAGGAAACCAATTGGCCGATGCCCTTGCCACATTGTCGTCAATGTTCAAAATAAGCACCAATCAAGACGTGTCGGTCATAAAAATTCAACAAAAGGATAAACCTGCATATCGCTTATCAATAGAAGAAGAGTCTGACGGCAAGCCATGATTTTATGATATCAAATCATATGTTAAGAATAAGGAATATCCATTGGGTATTTCAAAGAACGACAAGAGGGTTTTAAGGAGGTTGTCAATGAACTTCTTAAATGGTGATGGGCTTTATAAGAGAAATCATGATATGGTTCTCCTCAGATGTGTGGATAAAACAGAATCAGAGGAAATCATTCAAGAGGTTCACAAAGGTTCTTTTGGAACTCAAGCAAATGGGCACGCAATGGCAAGAAAAATCTTAAGGGTTGGCTATTATTGGTTAACCATGGAGTCTGATTGTTTTAGTTACATAAACAAATGTCACAAATGTCAAATCTATGCTGATAAAGTACATGTACCTCCAACCTCTTAGAATGTCTTAACATCACCATGGATGTTATTGGGCTCATCGAGCCTAAGGCTTCAAAAAATGATTATTTGGCAACCTATATTGATTATTTCACAAAATGGGTTGAAGTTGCTTCTTATGCCAGTGTGACAAGGAATGTAGTGGTCAGATTCATTAAGAGAGAATTGAATTGTCGATATAGGTTGCCAAATAAAATTATCACTGACAACGCGACCAATCTGAACAACAAAATGGTGAAGGAGGTGTGAGATAGTTTAAAAATTCAACACCATAATACCTCGCCTTATCATCCAAAAATGAATGGGGCAGTAGAAGCGACAAATAAGAATATCAATAAAATCATACAAAAGATGGTACAAACATATAAAGATTGGCATGAAATGCTTCCCTTTTCATTACATGGCTATAGAACCTCTATTCGCACCTCAACAAGGGAAACTTCTTTCTCATTGGTGTATGGAATGGAAGCGGTACTTTCCATTGAAGTTGAAATCCCCTCGATCAGAGTCTTAATGAAAACAAAACTCAAAGAGGCAGAGCGGGTTCAATCATGATTTGACCAATTGAATCTCATAGAAGAAAAAGAATGATAGCTCTATGCCACGTTCAGTTGTATCATTTTTTCATCTTTATCGATCATTTGTTTAGTTTTACATTACATGTCACATCATTTTCTGCTTTCAAACTATTGTTTTAACATTTAACGTGCACTACACCTTGTAGTAAGAATTAATCTACTTTCACAATTTATTTAGAAAAATTTGGGTACTTATATTTAATTATCCTTTACTACTATAATATTCATATTTTTTAGTAAAATATAATTAAATATGGGCAACTGTAGTACCCCAATTTTGTCCGACTAATTTAAAATAAGTCAATAATAATAATAATAATAATATGTTTAATAAATATTTAACAATTATTATTATAAAATCTAAAAAAAATCATCATAAAAAATTTACATAGTTCTTTCCATTTAGCAAAAGTAAAATAAAATAAAATAACATACAACAAAAACAAAAAAAGAATAAAACAGCTATGTACTACACATTTCCCCTATGTTCATCTTTCCTGCATTTCTCTGTTTCCACCGTGTGCATTACTTTGTCTTTGTTTACATGTCTCCTATAAACTAGTTTTTTTGCTTCATTTGTTTTTTTTTTGTTTTTTTTT
>JBBPBP010009777.1:21323926-21338765 GCA_037974735.1 Cicer chorassanicum
TTTACTTTTTTTTTTTTTTTAAGTTTATCTTGTTATTTTTATCATGCATAATAATTTTGAGATTTTATATTTACAATAAAGTGGGTCTGTTAATAAAATAATATTTTATTTTTTTTTACATATTGAAAATTTGTCTTTTTTATTCATGCATTATTACCATTTTCTCTAAAGATGATGAAACATTATCACCATTTTCAAATGCAACCATTTGAAACTTCAAACTCTGTCATTTGCCAAATTTTGGTGATGGAGTTTGAAACAATCTTTTGTTGATTTGCACAAAACCCTTAGCTGGTGATGCAATGTAACAACCTTTTTTTTTATATTTTTATTTTTAAAAAAACTAAAATCGAATTCATAAACAAAGAAATAAATACTTTTAGATGAAATATTTAAGTCGTAACTCAACGACAAAGTCAACAATATTTACAAACAGCAGAAACGGTTTTGAAATGAAAATCCAAAGTATTTAAATTTAGAAAATACACTAGGGCTATGAGTCCTATCAAACATAGCTCATACCCCTGAGGTATTCTCGGAAGACACCTATACAAAAGCAATGCCCCAAGAATTTTAACTTCCCCACGTCACATCAAAAAGTGGTACAAGGACCCATCAAAATAAAAGTCAAGCTGACAATATATGGTATAGGTACAGTCTTCCCAAAACGAAATAAATACAACCACAACAGATAGACATCTAGCCCCTATACAACCATCTAATCTGATCATGCTACAAAAAGCTATACAACCCGGGTGATCTCCACGCATCTCGCATAAATCCTTCTGACACAGCAACGGTCAGGTAAGTCTAACTCCGTTCCCATCTCCATGGTACTAATCGGTATGACGGTCCTGATTCTCATCTGAGGGCAAAGCCCAGGTTTCCACAATAATTGTAAAGGTCACCAACCGAAATTAACAAATATCACATAGCATTTAAATTTTAAATGTACAAAATAACCTTTCAACTTAGCATACACCTTGAAAGGTTTTCATATGCCAAACATGCATAATCAAAGTTGCAAAATGAAGTTTTGGACAAAACCGCATTGTCGTATTCGAATACAGCATCCTTGTATTCGAATACAGTGTTATTTCACAAGTCAATGGCAAAATTGAATATCTATATTCGACTAGACACTGCTTGTAGCCGAATACAACTACTAAAATTTGCAGATTTCAGTTTCGAAAATGTTTCGCAATCATTCAACACTTACCAAACAAAATCAATCAATCACACTCATCAATTACGGCACAATTACAAACAACAACCGAGTATGTATATACAACCATCACAGTATATCAAACATGACTCGCGTGCCAAGCACCCTAATGCAATACGTATATGCCAATGCACATGATTCCAGAATTCCAAACCAAAACCCTCCTCGAAGGGGCGTAAATCATAATTGTACAGCCTCTCACAGACTAGTACTAATTATCAAGGTGCAATCTCTCACGAATCAGTACGATTTACTATCGTACAACCTCTCACAGACTAGCACGATTTTCTATGCGTGCAATCGCTCACAGATCAGCACGACTTATAAGAGTGCAATCTCTCACAGATCAGCACGACTTACAAGAGTGCAATCTCTCACAGATCAGCACCACACGAAACCGCAAGGATAAGATGAACCAACCATTCACATGGCATCATCTCGTGGCCCATCACGGTTACCACTATCACCATGGCACCATCGCGGTCACCATGTACTGTGAATGCATGAGCACCCTCTGACTCTTTTCAACACAACCATTAAGTAAATGCAGCTATTAAAATATTCCCCATTTTTAATGCTCATTTAACACTAATGATTTTTCAAATTCAACACAGAGTATACTCAAACATATATAACTCATAATCCCACAATTCACACCAATTCATATCAATTCATTTTTCCACAAAATCCACACATAAAACACATCTCAAAAATTCATAATATTAATTATGAACACATCAATCACACCAAACATGAATCACCACAACCATTACGTAAATGCAGCTATTAAAAGATTCCCCATTTTTAATACTCATTTAACAATAATGGTTTTTAAAACATTTCACAGAGTATACTCAGAACAGATTTTCCTCAATAAAATTCATAACATATAACAACACGTATATTCCCTCTAGAATATATAATCACTTCAAAATTTAATCACCAATTCATAACCTGTAACAATACGTGTTTTCACTCAAAAATATATATACACGTCAAAATTTATTATTAGTTATGAATACATAATCATATCAAAGCTTAATCATCACAACGACATTAATATATCAGAGTTCTCCCCACCGCTAACTCGGTGCCAACCGTCTCGATGCTTTTTCGAGACTCAAGGAGCTAACCACATAAACATAAATATTTATAACAATTTGTTTACAACTGCAATTTATCCAACCACAACAAAATTCCCAAAATTATATCTTTTTCACACACCAAACTTTTAAAACCAAATAATCTACATTATTTAGTTAAAACTAAATAAAAACAAATATTGTTCAAATCACACATACACACACTTGACTATTAAAGCACCGAAATTCTGAGTTAATAAAATACTCTAAATTTTTTCTTTTTAAACTCAGTCTAAGAGTAATTAAAAGAGTAACACTTTAAACTTTAATCATTTTAATTTCAAACTAACATTTTTCTTAAACTCTTTAACTTAGTTAAAATTTGAACTTTTTCACAACTTTAACAACTCTAAATTTTTTTTGTAAAATTTCAACTTCAGTTCAAACTCATTTATTTGAAAATAACTCATTACGTAACTCAAATACATCAAATTTAAATTTAATTCTCTCCAAATTCAAACATAAATCTCGTATATTAAATCTTCAAAATTTTCAACCATAAATCACCAAATTAAATCTCCAAATTTTCAACCATAAATCCCATTAAATTCAACTTCCACAATTTCACCCATAAACACATTAAATTCATTTTCCACAAATCTACACCTCAAACACATCAAATTTATTTTCCACAAATTCACAAATAAGGACCTAAATGCAAGCTAAAAGTTTGGAAGGAGCCCTTACCTCAACGGTCGCTCTACCAACCGATTACAGCACCGCGATTAATTCCGGTAAAAACTTTGTTTGCGACGTCGCTTCCAAAGTTGGCTCACTAGCACCATAGCGTGGAGGTGAGCAACTTTCCCTTCTGTCACTTCGCGAGATGGAGCTCAGAAGTCGAAGAAAAGCGGAGGTTTTTGTTTGGTGGTTTTGAAAACCACTAACACATTTTCGAAACAGAGAAATAAGGAGGAAGGAAGAGAGTCAGCTCGCGAGGCAGGGAAAAGGAAATGTTTTGCTTTCTCTGACTCGCCTTCATATATATATATATATATATATATATATATATAAATTACTTAATATATATAAATATATGTTATTAACTTAATAACTATATATATATATAAACCAAACCAACAAATAATTAAAACTCTTACACACATCACTTCACTCACATCTCAACTATTTTGATAAAAATATCTACTCTCGTTGCAACTCAACTGACAGATAAAATTTCAGCAACCAGAGATATTTTTAACAAAATTGTCCGGTATTAAAATTTTTCAAACCATAATTAAATTATTCTTCGACAAATAATTTTAATCGGGCCTCAAAATATATATATAATTATATACATATATTAAACATATTACAAATTCTAACAAAATAAGCTTTTGGTACTTAATTCCCAAAATGAATTAAAATTAAGTTAAACGTCACAACAATTCAACACAAAAATATACTAAAATTGCATAATTTAGAGTTTAAAATTAAGGGTCTTACATGCAACATCTTTTGTTGTCCTCTTAAAATCGCTTTTGCAAATAAAATTTTGGGAGCATTAATATTTTTTTGTTAATGAAGTTTGAGACTTCAACCAAGCACTTGACAAAGTTGATTTGCATGAAAATGTTGCATTTTGAATATTGTTTTGAAAAATATGGTTAAAGGTTGAAACATTTTTTTCACTATGCACATTACTTGTACGCTTTAAGATGTTTTGTTCTAAGTCACAACCAAGTTTGTTAAAGTTTTCATATATATAAGGTTTTATAACCTCATTCAAAGTCCCTTTGTTGAATGAATTTATATCATCATGTGGAGCGCATGTCTTATTTTCACATTTTCACATGCAATGATTTCCAAAACCTTTATTGATGCTTGAATGATCTCACAACTAGCCTTAATATCATCAAGTTTAACACTTGTTCCCTACAAATAATTATAAAAATATGAAATTGTTATGAATAAAGTTTAAAATTCAAATATACAATATTTTGAGTGTCTTACCTCTTGTTTCTTCATAACGTTTTCAACAAGTTGTGTGAGGTTTTGAATTGTCTTCATTACATCCTCCAACAAAATAGGAATTGCAACATGACTTTCCATTGCATCACATTTTCAACATCACTTAATTTGGTGACAAAACAGTCACTATTAACATCAATAACATTTCTTCATAACATTTTCAACAAGTTGTTGGAGGTTTTGAATTACCTTCATTACATCCTCCAACAAAATAGGAGTTGCACCATGACATTCCATTGCATCAACATTTTCAACATTACATAATTTGGTGACAAAATTGTCACTGTTAACATCAATAGTTTCCTTCTTATTACTGCAACAGAAATTTTACAAAACCATTCATTAGAAATATGTATAATGTATATTACTTACACATTGTTTGGAGCTACATGTTGATGTTCACCCAAAAAAAAAATAGACATGTTGCTTTGCTCCATCATTAACCACAATTGAAACTCAATATCACTCAATGCTTTAGGTTACCTTGCAATATTTCAAGATGGGCGTCTATTGCCATGTATTTATGCATTGCTTGTATGTCAACATTTTTTTAACAAATTTCCACTATAGGAGGTCAGTACACACTTACAAGTACTACTTATGACAACAAACCAAGGACAGCCCATGACATGTCTACATCTACATATGTGACTTCTCACATACTGTCAAAACAAGATAACCACAGGCTACAAAACAGTACAAAAATTTCAATCAGGCAAGTATATACTTCATAAGGATAGTAATTTTTTTATAAGTGAACCATCGACCGTTGACAACAAGTTGCGCAGTCGATTTGGATATTCACAACAATCTTTACATAAACAAAAAAAAATTAAAACTTACACGGTTACCAACTTGCACATTATCATTAAACTTTTTGTATTTGTATTGAACCATGAACTTGTACTATTATTTGAATACATATTAATATATTTATTTTTATGTTGATTGGATGTAAAGTTGTTGACATATATATTAAAAATTTGAAACACATATTATAGTATCCAACCATTCGATCTAATCAAATTAGTCACACATTGAAATTTTAAACACAAATTATAGGATCCAACCATTTGATCTAATAAAATTAGTCATGCATTCAAATTTTAAACATAAATTCTACGATACAACCGTTCGATATAATCTAATTAGTTACACTTTGAAATTTTAAACACAAATTATACGACCCAACCGTTCGATCTAATCTAATTAGTCAGACTTTGAAATTTTAAACACAAATTATACGATTCAACCGCGCTATCTAATATAATTAGTCACACTTTGAAATTTGAAATCCAAATTCTACGATCCAATCGTGCTATCTAATCTAATTAGTCACACTTTAAAAGTTGAAACCCAAATTCTACGATCCAACCGTGCTTAGGAGTGTACGTGGGTTGGGTTGGGCGGATTTTGACAAAACCCAAGACCCGACCCGATCGATTTTCTTTGGGTTGGGTTAAGTTCTAAACTCGTATTTTTTTTATTTAACCCGAACCGAACCGAACCGAACCGACCCGATCAAGAACGGGTTGGGTTGGGTTGGGTTGGGTTGGCGGGTCACACATAAATAATAACCTATTTTTTTTTTATTTTACAGGAAAACATATTGAATGAAAATATATTTAATACTTGAATGTCTCAAAACTATAAAATTTCAATCAAATTATGCAATTCTTTAAAAAAACTCATCAACCTCTCACGCAAAAAATCCAACAATCTTCAAATACATAAATAAATTCAACAACAGTAAATCAATAAAATATGAAAATTCATCAATTCTAAGAAATGTCAACTTCAAGTACAAGCACTTAACAAGTTTCTCAAAGTATGGAAGGAAACAATTGGGAATCTGCAAAAACAAATATTAATAATAAAAGTGAGGAGATAAAGAAGGAGAAATAATAACTAAGTAAAATATGCATTAAACAAAACAATAACAAGTACCTTAAGATGTAGTAGTGATTCTGTTAAGCTCAGTAATAGTCACCCCAATATCAATTGAAACTAATTCAGACAACTCTAAAATTTTAAATACAATACACAATCTCATTAGCACACCAAATGATTAAAAGAATAAACAAAAATAAAGGAAAATCAATTTGAAAGTTAAAATAAAACATTCGTACCTGACTCAATCTTTTGTATTTTAACCAACTCAGCTGCTAAATCAATTTTCTTAGGAGATTTGATCCAATTTTGGGTACAAATCAAAGGTTCAACATTAGTGACATTTAATGAACTACGAAATGAATCGAGGATTCGACCTCCTGTACTAAACGCCGACTGAGATGATACAGTAGACACTGGAATAACCAAAATATCTCTAGCTATGCGAGAAAGAACATGGTACTTATTTGTTTTTCCTTTCCACCATTTAAGAATGTCAAATGTAGGAGAGTCATCTTCAACACCATCCTCTGAATACCTATCCAACTCACTTTTTTCCAACTCACCTTGCTTTTTTTTCATGTTCAATCTAAACAAATTCATCGTAAGCTTTTGCATAAGCATCAATTTTGCTCATAAATAGTATTTAACTCAAATGAATAGTATTTAACTAAAAATATTTGTATTTAACAAATGTAAAAAATTTAAACTAAATTCATGATAAGCATAAGCTTTCTGTTCATACCTTTATTACGTAAAACTATAACAAAATATAACATTTAAATAAATAGTATTTAACTCAAATTAAATTGCTCATTTGAAAGAGACAATTCAAAAATTAGATATGAATTTTTTGAGTAGGCATATACGAGATTACAATGTCAAAACAAATTAAACGAGTTCAGTGTTTAGCCTAGACGCATGAACACCTTGCATCAACATTCATATAAAAATCACTTGTTAATAATATCTTATTATAACTAATTCGTATAAAATCAGTTATTAGCACCTGTAGAACAAAAGAAGAAGGTGGACAGCGGCGCGACTTCAAAAAATCTTGAAGAAGGTATAGGCAGAAAGTGGATGAAGGCAGCTGAAAATCTAAATAAGAAGAAGAGTAATGAAACCCTATTGAACTAGCCAAACAATACTTTTTTAAAAAAATATAACTAGTTACCGGGTCGGGTCGACGGATTCAAATTGTTAAACCCATTACCCGACCCAAATATAAGCGGGTTTCAACGGGTTGGGTTGGGTCGGACCCGAAAGTGATCGGGTACGGGTAAAAATCGGGTTGGGTTGGATTGGGTGATCGGGTTGGCGGATCGACCAGCACCCATGTTCACCCCTAACCGTGTTATCTAATCTAATTAGTCACACTTTGAAATTTGAAACCCAAATTCTAGGATCCAACCATTCGATCTAATCTAATTAGTCACACTTTGAAATTTTAAACTAAAATTATAGGATCCAACTGTTCGATCTAATCTAATTAGTCATACTTTGAAATTTGAAACACAAATTCTACAACTCAACCGTTCAATCTAATCTAATTAGTCAAACTTTGAAATTTTATACAAAAATGATACTATCCAACCGTGCTATCTAATCTAATTAGCCACACTTTGAAATTTGAAACAAAAATTCTATGATCCAACTGTTCGATCTAATCTAATTAGTCACACTTTGAAATTTTAAACACAAATTCTACGATCCAACCGTTCAATCTAATCTCATTTGTCACACTTTGAAATTTTAAACAAAAATTCTACGATCCAACCGCTCGATCTAATCTAATTATTAACATTTTGAAATTTTAAACACAAATTCTACGATCCAACTGCTCATTCTAATCTAATTAGTCACACTTTGAAATTTTAAACACAAATTCTATGATCCAACCGTTCTATCTAATCTAATTAGTCACACTTTGAAATTTTAAATACAAATTATACAATCCAATCGTACTATCTAATCTAATTAGCCACACTTTGAAATTAGAAATCCAAATTCTATGATTCAGCCGTTCGATCTAATCTAATTAGTCACACTGTGAAATTTTAAACACAAATTCTACAATCCAACCGTTCGATCTAATCTAATTAGTCACATTTTGAAATTTTAAACACAAATTGTACGATACAACTGTTCATTCTAATCTAATTAGTTACACTTTGAAATTTTAAACACAAATTCTATGATCCAACCGTTCTATCTAATCTAATTAGTCACACTTTGAAATTTTAAACTCAATATTTGTTTTAAATTAACAGTACAATTTATATAATCGGATATAACAATAAAATTTTGTTTGAATGGAGGAACAATGGAAATTATACATTTGGAATAACAAGTTACATTTTTCTAGTGGGGGGAAACAACATAAGAGAGTTGATAGTAACAAAAATATAACGTTGATAGTCAATCACATTAACACAACTCCCACAACTTGGATTTTCAAATTGCTTTTCTTTTGACAAGAATAAATGCAATAAAAGATGCACCAAGTCGATGAAGGGCGTGGTTGTGGAGGAACATAAACTACGTGATTCAGATCCTTTGACATTTAACTAGAACAGACTTTCACTTCAATCTCATATCCTTTGACATTTTCGAATCACAGTGGAGAAATACGAAAATGTTCAAAAGATTTGAGAATAAAATCTTAACTTTTAAATGAAGGTTTTGAACACACACATATATATAAAATAAACTTTGTAAAATTGCATGATATTTGAATGAATAAGATAGCGAACTGAGTTCTCATTTTGTACTTGAAATTGCCAACTACCAAAGTTGTGCATGGCAAATTGGTAGCAAGTGCAATTAAATAGGTATTTAACTCAAAAACCAACCAAGCATATTACTCTATCATAAATTCAAAATAAGTACTCTATCATAGTTGTGTGATCGTTATTTGAAGATTCACATTCAATCTCCTTTTTTTAAGTCAAAATTAACAATAAACATATTTTTTTACAACAACTGATTGATTCATCACAATAGTCGACAATCAATTTCGATCTACAGTCACAACTGTAAAGTCATCACTGCAAGACTGGGTCTAAAGATTTGCTACAACTGACCTACAACAGTTACTCACCTACAACACGCCATGTATGTTTTATCGATAAACGTTTAAAACCGTATGCATTGTCATATAAAAAACAATACTCAAAATTAATACAATTTTTTAAATATTTTATAAATCATCTATCTTAATTAAATATTTCCTATATAAATTTTTGTTTTAATTATTAATTTTTATTTAATTCAAACTTTTTAAGATTTCCTGACTTTTTAATTATGCATGCAAATATTTTTCAAAACAAAAATGTGAATGTAAATCAAACAATAATGAAATAATAATATTTATAAAAAAAATAAATAAAAAAACTCAATCAACAATTTTTCAAGATAAAACTCATTCAATATTTGACTATTGACTATTGTAAACATCTATCAGGTCAAAATTAACATTTATGTTTATTATATTTTTTAACAATATTATAATTAATATTAGGCTAAATACCACTCATGACCCCTTAACTTAATTTCAGTTAACGATTTAGTCCTTTATCTTTTTTTTTCCCGATTTGGTCCTTTATGTTTTTAAATAATTTCAGTGTTACCCTTTAAGTGGGGTTTCGTTAAGAAAAAGTTAAAAAAAATCTCTCCTCCGTGTTCAAAAAAAGTTACGCTTTATGTTTTTGAAATATTTCATAAAAATATTCAGAGTTTAATCTAAGTTTGGTAGTAGGATTAATTAGATAAAACTGGAGCTATGAGGTATTTATACTCCATAGACATCACTTCAGATCAGTGACAATCGTTCCTAGAGGTTTGATGAACATATACAATGATCTAGATGAGGGAATTTTTAACTTTTTCTTAACGGAACCCCACTTAAAGGGTAACACTGAAATTATTTAAAAACATAAAGGACCAAATCGGGGAAAAAAAAAAAGATAAAGGACTAAATCGTTAACCGAAATTAAGTTAAGGGACCACGGGTGGTATTTAGCCTTAATATTATTATATCAAACAAATTAAAAGAAACTTTTTTTATTAAAGAATTCAAACACCTATTTAAAACTTATCATTTCTTTCTTTGTAACAACAAAGAAACAAGCTTAAATCATAATAAACGGCTTGTACCAAGAAAAAAACCTTCCTAAACGATAACATCTACACCCAATAATTTATCTCTCTTCTACCATATAAAATAATAAACATTTATTAAAGTTTCAATCCTGTTTTTAAATTCAAAAACTGAAAATCTTTAGCCGCCAAACAACAATGGCATCTTCAATCAATAGTGTATCTAGGACAATAGATGCAGATGTAATCGAATTTGTGAATTAAGATGATCTCCGCATACTGTCTTGCGAACAAGAGTTGGCACTGGTGAAATTGCATATGACACATGGAGATGCCACATTCAAATTCTTCAAGAAAATATTATTCAACAATGGAATTACTACAATGTTTTGTTTTTTCATCCTATTATTCAAGTAAATGTTGTCCCTCTTTAAATTTATTCATATTCATGGTTAACAATTCATGTATTTCATCATAAATTTTTGTTTGTCTCTATCTAAGTTAACTTTTCATCATTAGTATTTTTAATTTAAAATAATTTATGTATTTAAATTGAGTTCAATGAAATGACTGATTTCAATTCTTCAAACATCAATAATTCTTTCACCATGAACGTCAATGGAGGGTCACTTCAATGGAGTATTGTTATTTATTAACAATATGCACAAAAATAATACCTCCTCTATTCACCTTCATGTGACCTGTGTTGTCAATCAAACTTCATTTTTTATTTTTAATTAATAATCACAATTGAAAATCTCTAACCACATAACTATGCTAAACACTTTTTTTTTACTTAAACAATGATTATTGCATATTTGAAAAAATATACATAAAACTTTTCAGAAGAATTTTCACTATAAATTCAACCTCTTACCACAATATAAAAGCACAAACCTAACAACAACAAAAATATCATCATAACCAACAACAATGACAGAATATCGAAAAGTAATTTAAAGGAAAGTATTGGAAGGTTTTGAGACTATCCATGTCCCCAATGAGGTTTGGTTTTATTTAATTTCTATAGTTTTTCTTCAATTAATCAAAACTTTTTTTTCCATAATAATCAAATTCTTTTTTTTTTTTAGTTTAAAAATTAATTAACTTAATCATTAATTCATCGCAACATTTTCAATTTTTTTATTTTGTTACAAAATATAAAATGAATATTTTTATTTTTCAATATCAATCTACTTATTTCTTGATGATTCATAGATATATTTTGTTAATAGTACATAAGTAAAAAAAATTCAATTATTTTAACTTTGTCAAATATTTACTTATAATTTACACATCATTACATAGATACACTATTTATTTATGTTTCTATAAAGGACCATGGAGAATTACCATTTTGAAGATGTCTTAAGAGATATATGTAACATTCAACAAAGACTTTAACAACCCACTATTAACGCATGGTTGGCGATGTCTCAGACAATTTCATAAATGGCATGGTCATCAATTACATTTCAACTGTGTAGGAAACAATAGGTTTCACTTAATAATTGGAACCATCGTTGTGAAATTCAATTTCTTTCTATCATATCATATTTGAAGCACAAATAAACGTCACACAAGTTACTTTGAGGTGGCTTTTAGATTTTTAGATGACTACAAATGCCAAATTAGTTAAGTATTGTATAACTATATCATAATTAAAAATACTATGACTTTACGTTAATAAATTTTAATTCTTTGTTATTTGTGTATATTTAGACACTACATAGCGATTTTACTCAATATGTTACAGAAAATAACTTCGATAACCTTGTTCTCTTAGGACACAACGGTGAAAAAAACCTGTTCACTCATCACCAAGGACTAGCCATCACGATGCACCAAAATTGGATTGAGTTGACAACAATTTTGTTCTCTGAATCGGTTTAATTCTAGAGATAAAATTTATTTTAAGTTTGCCAAAATATATACAAGCCAAATGCGTCATGTTTAAAATTGAACTTTAGATATTTGGGAAATATATTCCAAATTTTTTTTTTCTTATTTAATTTTTGTGTATCAATTATCAAAAATTTATATTTTTGTTCTCTTGTTAAAAATCAAATTTATTACTACTTCTTAATTGAAGTATTACTATTTGTGCACTCTCTCCTTCTAATTATTAAAATTTCGGTTCAGTATATTTTATTTTTAAATATTAAAAACATTTTTTTACAACAAATTTTAAAAGGTTAATTTTGTGAAGTTTTTTTAATAGTTATAACAATATTGTGAAAAACATAAAACATAAATGTCATGTATTCAGGTCCATGTAAAGTGGGGTTCAATTTTTTTTCTAAACAAAATTGCAATAAGTCACAAACAGGTTCCTTCTGGGTCTCGACTGTCCACTTAATTAATTATTTTACCAACGGCTCTAGAAGGCACTTCATCATAATGGACAAATTTTATACTTGCCTATACTAAACGCCACCTGTCTAAAAGTACACTTTGAAAAAATAAAGGTTTTTTAATAGCTAGGGAAAGCTGAAAAGTAGTGCCAAAATTAGAATATAATTGCTTAATGAATTGAATTCAGGTCAGCTCTTATTTTATGCAAGAGTCCACTTCAGCTATCCAAATGCAGAGTCAAATTGATCTTTTTTCATACGTATAAATAAAAAGTATAGAACTTACATTTGTATATAACATTATCAACATTTTCAGGCTGTGCAGTGCTTATATGCATTGAGCTAGGTTTTTGAGTCTGTGATCTTATGGCCATTAACACGAGTACACGATTTTCTTGTTGGCTTATATTGGAATTAGAACGCATGACATTTGATCCAATTAAACAATCATATCAAGACTCTAAGCATGTCTTTGATGCATTGGGCATTGTGTAACAACATTGAAGTAACATGTCTCTACTACAATTTTTATTCCCCTAAAAGAGATAAATATCAGTTACATTTCCCAGACATAAAAACATTCCTAACCCTTAATAGTTAATAAGACAAGGTTTTATGTATCATACTACCTTTACAAACAAACAAAAGGCAGTGTGTAAATTCTAGAAACATAAAAGTAATTCATAACATCAACTTAAAAACTCAGTAAACTGAGAAGGGAAATTTGGATTATAAAGATTATTCCATTAAAACTCAATCGAAAGTGCAGAGAACTCAATGAATGAATGAGTTCTAGTGCATGATGAGAGTAAATGTAGAAATATTGGAGAGTGTTTTCATATAAAAGAAGATAGATAAGTTTAGATTGAAATGTGAGTTGTTTTCGTTCAAAATAATTGGCCTAGCTATATAGCTGAAGCATTTACAAAGTGACCTAATAGAATATTTTAGAACTCTTTCTAGTCAGACATGATAGCTCACCAAAATTAATAACAAACTGCAAATAAAATACCATATGGTAATTTCCTGCAACATAAACTTCAGTTATGTATTATTCAAGTGCATTGAAACATACAAATGCAGTGCAAGGGCATCTGCGCAAATAAAACCAAAGATAAAAAAAAAAGGAAAGAAAAACAATGAAAGAAGAATAAATCTGATCTACTAAATGAAAAAATTTATGACATCTATCTAAGAAAAGCTCTTCTCAAATGACTCGTGTGGCAGAATTTCACATTTTTATGTCCTGCCATTTTTTCCCTAAGGGTAGAGCACAGAAGCTTTACTAGTTTAGTAAAGAAAAAATGGACAAAACAAATGTTTATTTACCGTGTTTGTTTTCTCACACTTCTTGGATTCTCTTGATATTATAGAAGGGTAACTTACAAAAAAAAATAGGAAACCTATCATGCCGGCTCGAAAAAAAGAAAGAAAAGAAAAGGAAAAAAGCTACCCCAACAAATTTATGAGATCTTGAAAATTGAAAACTAGCCAATCGGCTTTTGCAGCAACGGCTTCTCGAAGTTGAACACCAGCATAGCAAATGAACAAGTCGGCACCACCTGGTCTTCGAGCCTAAATGTGCAGAGAAAAGCACACAATCACATATGAATATATTATTCAAGAAAACCTAACAATGACACAACTAATTTGACTAAAACATCAATAAAAAATGAAGTTCATTCATATTTTTGTATAGGAAAATGTTAGTGGTTAAATTGTTAGAGAAAGAGGGAGTTTGCTAGCCGCAGGGATCAAACCCTAGACCTCTTTTCAATACTCCTTCAGTGTCTCAAACTCATATCACTGGACTACACCTTTGGGTACAATGCACAAATATGAAAACAGCTTATCATATACAATAGAAAAAATTGCAATTACTTATCCTAATGCTGAGAATATAGTTAGTTAGGATTACTTGTTAGTTAGCGTATTAGCTCAGTTAGTATATAAGTCACAAGGTTGACTCGTTTGTACTATTATCTGCATTTTGTATTTCATTTTTACTATCGTCAATACAATAAGCTTTTAAACTTTTCTCTCTCATTTCCATGGATGCCATATTTCTTAACACCAAGTCAAAATAACAAATACATCTCCTGTATTTTGTAAAAGACATTATTGACCTCTCCATTAGAACTCTTATTAGTTTTGTT
>JBBPBP010009777.1:21339200-21355525 GCA_037974735.1 Cicer chorassanicum
TTATTATTATTATTAGTTTTGTTATTATTATTATATTACTATTACTATTACTATTACTATTACTATTACTATTATTACATTATGTTGCAGATATTATATTATTAGGCAGTTATTACTTATTAGGCAGCAGTTATGTTCATAAGCAGTTATTGTATAAATAGGAAAACTGATAGAGAAGTCAGAAGGGCAATTATTTGGGAATTGGATATTGGTTGGGAGAGATCAAGCCCTGGAAGAGAGAGACCTGAGACTCTCGAATTTCTTGGGAACCCATTGTGTAATCCTATTCAATCATCAATAAAAGTTTATTTCCTTTAAATCTCTATGTTTGGTATGGGTTTCTATCAACTCCTAAATTACAATTAAATCCTTTCTATTATGGACATGAGGAGAAGTGAGTGCAATTTCTCTAACAAATTAAGGTGATGGGTATTTGTTTAGAAATTAGAAGGGATGTGTAAATCATTTAAGCATACCTCGGGGGAGGTGGGTGCAATTTTCTTTATATAATATTCGTAATTGGTAACAGTAGATGTTTTAGAAAAATAGGAAAAGGGAGAAATTAATGGTCATTTTACAACTGTCCCTGAAGGGATTTCAACCATGGACAAATGCTTCAATAAACCCAGAGTCTAATTTTCAAAACACACACATGATTGAAAATGAGATATTTCATAAAATTACAATGAGATATCTGAGATTTTTCTTACCTCAAAATCAGTTGCACCATCTCCAATCATAGTTAATGCCTTGTATCCATAATCCTGAAAAAATTTATGATCAGCTTTACATGCAACGTAATAATTAGTTAAAAAAACTGAACAAGTGCATGACTAACCCTCTTAATTTGTTGGACTGCAGTGGCTTTTCCTCCACTCCTTGAAGTAGGCTCATTTTCATCAAATCCCAGAAACTGTCCGGAGCTTCCGAAAAGTAGTTGATTGGCAAAAATGTTCTCTTGCGGAATCCCAAGTATTGAGGCAACAGGCTTCATAACAATTGTGCTTATAGTTAGAAACAAAATGAAGTATCTAATCCATTATCCTTTATGAAATAGAGCCAGCATACTTATCTAATGTCAAAAGCTTTGCCTAAAATTCTTATGTTATGGTGACGGATTCTATATATGCAAGGACTGCATGTACTGGTTTTCAAATATTTTTAGCTAGTACTCCATGAATTTAAAGAAAATCAATCCAAATTCACTATATATAAATAACTACTGATATCTTCTTCTTAGTCTGAAATAAATCAGAAAAAAATATTCATTACAACTATTCTCCATACATTGATCATTTGCCGAAAGCCCCCTGAGATCAGATAAACATGTTTGTGATTAGCCTTTAGTTTTTGGATTAACTCTTCGATGCCAGGGGAAAGCCTGCATATTAAGAAGAAGAATCATAAACATTGTTCCAAATATGTCTGAACTGACCAGTTCAGGATAGAATTGATGAAACAATAATGAGAAAACAGAGAAAAGAAAGTAGACAGTTTAGCTTTGGTGATACAGATATCAACCTTTGGTCTCATTAAAGTTTGGGTTGCTCTTACAGTAAAGTAACCTCTAAGAAGCCCAGATACATAGTACAAAACAAATACAGATACAGGGATACATGAAATCTAGGGAAGTATAGGACGCGTATTGGATATGTGTCGGACACGGACACTTCTCCATTTTTAAAGTATCTGGGTTTCATATATGTTAGGATATAGAATAATAGACATTAGAGTTGTTAAAGTAGTTAAAAGTTGTTATAGACTTAAGAAGATAGTTAGGACTATAGAGTTATGGAGTAAGAATAGGATATCTTTGAATATTCTAATCAATTATTGAATAGAGTATAGTCTCTATTGTGAAGGGGAAACCTTTGGAGGAGAGATTTATCTCATAGTTCTTAATAATAGTGTTCTTTCTTTGGAATCCAGTTCTTGTGTTCCTAACAATCTGGTTCCATAAAGTTCCTATTACAGTAGAATCTAGGGTAAGATCAACTTTGCTACGAGTCTATAGTACAAGTAGGCAGCCTTACATTCCATTTACAAGGGCCTGACTCCAGAACTCAAACCTATGATCACCTTCGGCTGGTCTTAACAACAAATGAGTCAATAAAACTAATGTCATTAGAAGTGCGGGGTATCATTCTCGATACTATTAACAACTTACCAAGTATAGTTTGAATTTTTTTCTACAGTAAAATTGTCATTTTTTAATAAAATAGGATATAACTTGAATATGAAGGATTATTAGTTTTAAATCTAGACACCATGCAGCATTTCTTCTTAGTAGTCCAAAGCAAATATATCTTAAAGCTAGTCTTAACTCTTAAGTGACAAATAAGCATTTGGAAGGGGGAAACATATATCAAATCTAGTTGAGACCATAAGGGCTGTGATTACATTTGGATAGATCAGGAAATGATTAAACTCTTTTGATTCTATCACTCTAACCCTGCACTTTATCCAGTTTCATCTGCAGAAGACATGGATGGGTACCTCATACAGGTATGGAAAACTCGGTTCGATAGTTATTGGTAGACCTATGTACACATTTGACCTCACTTCTCTTCCAAGTATAAGCAGACAATGCACAAAAACATACACACAAATAAATAAACAAACTTTCAAGTACTCATGCCAGAACGAATTGACTATGTTTTAACTATTGGATAGATAAGTGAGCCTCACTTTGACTCATCCAACAACCACTCTTCAATATTGGTAAATTCACGATGAATTCAGTCAAATTGTTTCTAGCTACAGAAAGGGAAGACTTAAGGAAACAGTTTCAGTTGACACCGTGTTTCTTGAAAGACATAGGTTTGACACGGAACCGACGCAAGGTAAGACTACCTACAATAGATGAACAAGATCCAGCTCTTTTCTGCAATGGCAAGAGCTTTATAGTTCTAAGTTTCCCTTCTTTTACACATAGCATTATATCATACAAATGTTCAAAATAAAACCTTCTAGTTCTCAGTTCTGCCAAATTAAAAGTCTAAGGCAAGTACAATTGGGGAAGTAGGAACTGCCTAATCAATTTTTACGATTACGCAGGTCAAACCGAAAGCAAAAGCACTCCTACATAATGAAGTCATATTGCTTATTATCAAAATGTCAAATCTGCTCAAGACAATAAAAAATGAAGACCACTCAACAAATTCAGCTAGTCTCAGTCATACTTTGGTGGCCTTTGGTGAAGAAAATTCTGAAGTTGAGACAAAGAAGGATTGAACAAAGATAATCTAGCAGCCAAGGCTTCCTCAAAAGGAACAGAACCACCCATTGCTCTGTGAAAATTCAACACTTAAATCAAATATAATAAAAAAAAATATCACAGAAATTCAAAAACATAAACCCTTTTCTAAAAAAATAATTTCCATTTAAACAATCAAACCTAGCAGTCCATTCTGCAACAGCCTTTCCAGCCCCACAGAATTCAGCAAGTTCGTCAATTCCTTCATCCAAACACACAGTACTATCCACATCGAAGCACACTGCATCACCATTCTTCCATAGATCCAGAATTTCTAGTCATCATTAAAGCAAAACACAAAATCATCATTCCAACAAAACATGGAAGCCAATAACATTGCGAATTTACTGACAGTAACACATATAAATTATATAAAATGCTAAAATATATCACTAAACCCTGAAAATATGACAACATTTTCATTTTATTCACGTAACAGTGTGTTTTTAGTATCAGTGAATATTAAAACACTCTATTTTTAAATATTTAATAACTATCCATAAACAGTGTAAGTTACACCGCAATCCAATCATATTTCTCTATCTTGCCACACTTATCGAAACACTCCCTTCATGAAATTCGATACAATAACAACCAAGTCTTATACCACTAAGAAGAGTGGATTACATGGATCAAACGATGCCACAACATTCTATCATATAACATATCTCTATCCAGCTCATTAATATCTCAGTCTTTCGTAATACTTTCTCTTATAGTTTTTCTAGGTCTCCTTCTACCTCTACCGATTTGACTACTCTCCATCTGATCTACTCTCCTTACAACAGACTATCTAAGCTGAGTTTCCATAAACTTTTCTACGATTGGAGCGCCCTCAACTCTCTAATGTTGGCATTCATTATCCTCTCTCCTCTAGTCTTTCCACACATCCAAAACAACATTCTCATCTCTTCTACACTTATTTTGGCGTTGATTGTTTTACCGCCCAACACCAAGTCTCATAAATAAAATATAACAAAATGTATAAGCGAAACATATTGACATAGGACTCTAAATAAAAGTCCACAATGGTGCTATGGGCCGCAACCATGGTTTTAAATTGCGACTGCAATATTGCAGATTTTGAAGTCGCTGCGACGGCATCATAGTCGTAATTTAGACTATATTGACCGCATTTGTCAGCATTTTTCTGCAATATAATGGTTTGCAGCGTAACAGCAATGGTCACTGCAACTGCAATTTAAAATCTTGGCTGCAACATATCAATCTTTTATGTTGCTAAAACCACAACACTTTCAATATTGAGACCGCAACAGTAACTGCTATTTAAAACCCTGGACCACAATATATTGCTAAATACGAATAAAATTTCAATAAGAGACTACACGTTTCCATAGATAAAAGATACAAATGTAAAAGATTTATGTAAACCTTTGGAAGGAAGCGTATTCTCGAAATGACCAACTTGAGAGTTTCCAACAGAAGCAGCAGAAGCCATTGTCAAAGGCGAAAACTGCTTCCTCTTGTTCAGCATCCCAATTCGAAATCCAAACGCATCCTTTCTCAGATTCGAGTGTGATGCAAAAAGAAAACGAGATCGGTGTTTTGTAATGGCAGTTACACGAATTGGGTTGATCCCATTACTCACCAATCCTTCCATATAAGTGTTGGATCTGAAGGTGAGTTTGATTATTGTTGCTTGTGATAGTTGTGAAGTTAATTAAGAAATGAGTGATTGAAGAATTGTTTTTTGTGCGTTGCGAAACAAGAATGAGACGGGGTTGGTGTGTGAGGGTACCAAGCTCAACGTCTCATTAACCAAGTATAATAAACGTGTCATTTATTGAAATGTTCTTTTGTTTTTTTTAACTGAAAAATAATAATTTCATTAATAAAACATTATTTTTTAAATTGAAGTGGCATTAATGACTAATTATAAAGAATTTTAATTCGATATCTTAAAATAAAACACGCTGAAAAATGTAACAGAAACAATAAATAATATAATGGTAACATCTATTTTTGACTTTGAAATATCGAAAAAACAAAAAGATCACACTAAGACAGTTAACAACACAACATCTTTTGTTAGACGAAGTTATAGATAAAACATAAAAGAAAACTAAAGATGTGTAGAAATAACTTATTTAAATAAAAAGAGACAACAACATGAATTAGAGAAGCAATTCCAAATAAAAAATAATGGTTTTAAATCATCCCTTTAATGAATAAAAAAATGAGTCGACAGACTAGATTTCACTACATTGTCAAAATATAATTTTGTCAAAATATAACTTGTTATATATATCCGTCACTACATTGTCTATATTTAAGACCACTTCAACAAATTTCTACAAATTTTTTCAAAAAAAATTGGTTGATTAATTAGTTGTATTAATGTTGTTAATAACTATATTATTGCGATTTAAATCTCACACATGTCACCTAAAAAATTATCTAGTATTTTATTTCTATTGAGACTCATCGCCCATCTTTTTTCCTCAATTGTTACGGGTGCGTTCCATATAAAAGAAATATTGATGAGAGAGAAGGGAGAGAGAAATAGGGGAGAAGAGGACAAGTCACTCTGCTTAGTTGATTAGAGAAATAAGAGAGAGAGAGAGAGAGAGATATTTCGTGTGGGCCCACACAAATTTTAATCTTCTCTCCAATGCGAAGAAATCAATGAGAAAGAATTCAATCAATTTGATATTCCACTAATACCCTTTTATGTTCATCCCATAGATTAAGATACCATCTCTCGATACTCCTACTCTTGCTGCCTTAGGTCTTACATACTCTACCTCTAGAAGTTAGTCTACCACTCCCTCTGGCATTGTGTTTGATCCCTCCTTGTTTGTTAAGATGGAAGACTTCTTGTTTGTTGAGATGGAAGACTTTGATAGTCTGAAAGCAAAGATTGAGGCATTTATGGAACAAAGAACTAAATATCAGGAGAACATTCAGACCACCCTTAGTTTAATTTTGGCTAGGCTGACCAATCCCAATCCTTAGTTTCTTGTATTTTATTATATTTCATTTTTTGTAATTCTTTTTTCTTTTTGTCCAATGAAAAAATGGGGAGAATATATTTTTGAGAAATTTTTCAACGAAACTATTACTTCTTATATTTTTTTTATTTACTAATGTTCATCAACTAATCTTCTAGAATATCTTTCTTCTTATGAATTAAACATGTATATTTTAAGGGGAGCCTTGCTAATACTTTACGATATTTTTTATTAAAACTAAAAAATTATTCACAAAAATAGATGTTTGTCATCATCAAAAAGGGGGAAATTGTTGGAACCAAGTTGGTTTAAAGAACTATGATTATTTTGATGGTAACAAAATCATTTTGTGAGAACAATTTAAAACACTAACGTTCTAATTATGTGTTCTCAGATTAAGTGAATTTTGTATGATCCTACGTTGTATCCTCTAGTGATTAGAATAATCACTTCTTATTTTTTTTTTATTTACTAACGTTCATCAACTAATCTTCTAGAATATCTTTCTTCTTATGAATTAAACATGTATATTTTAAGGGGAGCCTTGCTAATACTTTACGATATTTTTTTATTAAAATTAAAAAATTATTCACAAAAATAGATGTTTGTCATCATCAAAAAGGGGGAAATTGTTGGAACCAAGTTGGTTTGAAGAACTATGATTATTTTGATGATAACAAAATCATTTTGTGAGAACAATTTACACACTAACGTTCTAATTATGTGTTCTCAGATTAAGTGAATTTTGTATGATCCTACATTCTATCCTCTAGTGATTGGAATAAGATGAAGGTGAAGTAGCAATGTCTATCAGAAGAAGGGGGATTTGAATTGTGATCCTTTTAAAATTTTGATTCGTGTGCTTAATTTAAATTAACTCAAGAATGATTTTGGTTTGATAAACAATAAAAGCATAACGTTCTTCGTTAGTAATATAACAATATAAACTTCACGATGTGATTAGTGCTAAGTGAGTAATAAATAAATGAAGATAAGGGAAAGAGAATTCACACAGCAATATATCTTGGTTCACCAAAAGTGGGTTACGTCCAGTCCTCACAACCGTGAGATTTTCACTAGATGCTTCAAAACCAAGAATGTTCTCCTTCACACTCTTTCTCTTGATTACACCTGGATCAATTACAATCTTCACCTTTCAACCTAGAAAGGATTTTTACAATCATCTTTCAGCCTTGAAAGGATTTTTACAAACACACTCAATCTAACGTAAAAGATAGACTTGAGTTACAAATGATGTGTATGATAAAAGTGTTTGGGATCTTGAAACTTCTCAACACTTGTTTGAGATAAATGAAAGACAAACTCAGTAAATAATTATCCACAAATATAATGAAGAGAGTTGGAGCTTGCTTGAAGAGTTTTTGACTTGTTCTTACTTGAACAAGTGTTGGTAGATTTGTAAATTGAACTCTTGCCTTCATCTTTCCATTGATCTTCAATTGATAGATGATAAAAGGCTTTGAATATTCAGTTTAAAATAGTCGTCGGACACACTTCCCAAGTGTTAGATATATTTTAAAGCAATTAAACATATGTTTATATTGTTGTCCAGAACGTTCTTGATAATCAAAGAACATTCTTGCTTTTGGGTTTGATGGAAAACGTGAATGAGTGAGTGAATGAGCTGTGAAATGTCAGTTTGGTACTGTTGACAATCGAAGAACGTTCTTGCTTTTGGGTTTGATGGCAACATGAAAGAGTTGTTTGTCTTAAATCAAAACTTATCATAACCATTAAATTCTAACTTCCAAAAACGACTAGATCGGGCATACATTAATTCACACCTACTTTTCAATAAAGCATCGTTCACATGACAAACTAGAGAATTGAGAAATTTAACTACTTTTTCAAGATAATCAATCACCCAAAAGACTCCAAACTCCTCAATTCCAAAACCGAAGTCATCCATTAGTTAATAAGTACGTCTAACTCCCAATAATTAGATATTAAAAAATACTGAGCAACATTAGGCCAGTTGCTACCTAAAATTAAATTTGTCAAAAGCCACTAAAAGAATCACATGCATTCCAAAAAGCAACAACACCCCTTGCGGACTCAAAGAAAAATTACCACTTGCACATAAAAATACGCAAATCTCGTAGCAACTTGGCAGAGTTGTTTGTCTTAAATCAAAACTAATCATAACCACTAAATTCAAACTTCAAAAAGATATTAGGCCCTACATACTTTAATTCACACTTACTTCTCAATAATGCATCGATTACCTGACAAAGTAAAATTTTAAGAAATCAACTACTTGGTCAAGATAAACAATCACCCTAAAGTCTCCAAACTCATCCATTTCAGAACCGAAGGCATACTTAGATTTTACAACAACTAACCTCATTTGTTAGTAAATAAATACATCTAATTCCACATAATTGGATACAAAAACATATGAAGCCACATTAGGTCAGTTGCTATATAAAAGAAAATTAGTCAAAATCCAACCAAAGAATCACATGTGTTCCATAGAACACCAGCACCACTTGCAGACTCAAAAAATATTTCCACTTGCACACAAAATACACAAAGCTCGTGGCATAGTAGTTTGTTTTCAATCAAAACTCATCAAATCCATTAAATTTCAACTTCCAAACAATACTAGACCCTACATACATTAGTTCACACCTACCTTTCAGTAAAGCATCGATCACATGGCCAACTAGAGAGTTGAGAAATTTAACTACTTGGTCAAGATAAACAATCATGCAATAGACTTCAATGTCGTCAATTCCAAAACTGAAGTCATACTTAGATTTTCCAATTGCAAACGTCATCTGTTAGTAAATAAATACATCTAACTTTGCATAACTGGATAAAAATATATATATATGGAGCCAAATTAGGCCACATGCTAGATAAAAGTAAATTAGTCAAAACCCATCAAAAGACTCATATGCATTCCATAAATCACTCCTTGCAGACTCAAAAAAAAAATTACCACTTGCACATCAAAATACATAAAGCTCGTGGCAACATGAAAGAGTAGTTTGTCATAAATCAAAACTTATCATAACAATTAAATTCCATCTTCAAAAAAAGACCAAGCCCTGCATACATTAATTCACACCTACCTTTCAATAAAGCATCGTTCACATGGAAAACTAGATAGTTGAGAAATTCAAGTACTTTATCAAAAATAATCAATCACTCAAAAGACTCCAAACTCGTCCATTCCCAATACATAAGTCATACTTAGATTTTCCAATTGCAAACCTCATCTGCTAGTAAATTAGAGCCACATTAGCCCACTTGCTACATAAAAGTAAATTAGTCAAAAGCCATCAAAAGCATCACATGGGTTCCGAAATGCCCCACTTGCACATCAAAATACACAAAGCTTGTGGCAACATGGAGAACTAGTTTGTCTTAAATCAAATCTACTCATCACCATTAAAGTCTAAATTCAAAAAAAGACTAGACCCTTGCATAAAGTAATTCACACGTACTTTTCAATAAAGCATCGATCACGTGACCAACTAGATAGCTGAGAAATTCAACTACTTAATCAAGATAAACAATCACCCAAAAGACTCCAAACTCGTCCATTCCCAAACTGAAGAAATACTTAGATTATTCAATTGTAAACCTCATATGTTAGTAAAAAATACATCAAACTCCCAATAATTGGATATAAAAAATATAGAGCCACATTAGGCCACTTGCTACATAAAAGTAAATTAGTCAAAAGCCATCAAAAGAATCACATACGCTCCGAAATGCACCAACGCCACATGCAAACTCAAAAAAAAAATTACCACTTGCACATCAAAATACACAAATCTCATGGCAACAAGGCAAAATAGTTTGTATTAAATCAAAAATCATCATAACCATTACATTCCAACTTCAACAAATGACTAGGCCCTTGCATAGAGTAATTCACACCTACCTTTCAATAAAGCATCGATCACATGACCAACTAGAAAGTTGAGAAATTCAAAGGCTTGGTCAAGATAAACAATCACCCTAAAGTCTCCAAACTCGTCCATTCCAAAACCGAAGTCATACTTAGATTTTTCAATTGCAAACCTCATTTGTTAGTAAATAAATACGTATCTATCCCAATAATTGAATATAAAAAATATGAAGCCACTTGCTACATAAAGGTAAATTAGTCAAAAGCCATCCAAGGAATCACATGCGTTCCGAAAAGGACCAACACCACTTGCAAACTCAAAAAAACCTTCCACTTACACATCAAAATATACAAATCTCGTGGCAACATGGCAAAGTTGTTTGTCTTAAATAAAAACCTATCATAACCACTAAATTCAAACTTCAAAAAATACAAGGCCCTATATACTTTAATTCACACCTGACCAATTAAAGAGTTTAGAAATCAACTACTTGGTTAAGTTAATCAATCACCCTAAAGTCTCTAAACTCGTCCCTTCACAAACTGAAGTCATACTTAGAAAGATGAGCAATTCAACTACTTGGTCAAGATAAACAATCACCCAAAAGACTCCAACCTCGTTCATTCCAATATCGAAGTCATATTTAGATTTTCTAATTGCAAACCTCATCCGTTAGTAAATAAATATGTCTAACACCGAATATTTGGATTAAAAAAAATTGGAGCCACATTATGCCTGTTGCTACATAAAAGTAAATTAGTCAAAAGCCAACCAAAGAATCACATTTATTCCGTAAAGCACCAACACCACTTGAAGACTCAAAAAATTACCATTTGCACATTATAATAAACAATTCTCGTGGAAACATGGCAGAGTAGTTTGTCTTAAATCAAAACTCATCACAACCATTAAATTTGAACTTGAAAAAAAAGACTAGGCACTTGCATATAGTAAATCACACATACCTTTCAATAAACCATTGATCACGTGATCAACTAGAGAGTTGAGAAATTTAACGACCAGGTCAAGATAAACAATCACGCAAAAGACTCCAAACTTGTCCAATCCAAAACCAATTCATACTTAGAATCTCCAACTACAAACCTCATCTGTTAGTAAATAAATACATATAACTCCGTATAACTAGATAAAAAACCCATCAAAAGAATCACATGCATTACGTCGAGCACCAACACTCCTTTCAGACTCAAACAAAATTACCACTTACATATCAAAATACACAAAGCTCGTGGTAACACGAAAGAGTAGTTTTTCTTAAATTAAAACTTATCATAACCATTATATTCCAACTTCTAAAAAAGACTAGGCCCTGCATACATTAATTCACACCTACCTCCGATAAACCATCGTTCGCATGACCAACTAGAGAGTTGAGAAATTCAACTACTTGGTCAAGATAAACCATCACGCAAAACACTCCAAACTCGTGCATTCCAAAACTAAAGTCATACTTAGATTTTCCAACTACGAACCACGTTCGTTAGTAAATAAGTAGATTTTCCTAAATCAAAACTAATCATGACCATTAAATTCCAACTTCAAAAAAAGACTAGGCCCTACAGACATTAGTTCTCGCCTACCTTTCAATAATGCATCAATCACATGACTAACTAGAGATTCTAAAATTTCAACTACTTTGTCAAGATAAACAATCACCCAAAAGACTCCAATCACATCCATTCCTAAATTGCTGCCATACATATATTTTCCAACTACAAGCCTCGTCTGTTAGTAAATAAATACATCTAACTTCCAATAATTGGATTAAAAAAATATATGGAGCCACATTAGGCCACTTGCTACATAAAAGTAAATTAGTCAAAAGCTATCAAAAGAATCACATGTGTTCCTTAAAGCACCCATATCATTTGCAGACTCTAAAAATATAACCACTGTCATCTCAAAATACACAAAGCTTGTGGCAACATGAAAAGTAGTTTGTCTTACATCTATACTCATCATAACCATTTCCAACTACTAAAAAAAGCCTAGGCCCTGCATACATTTATTCACTCCTACCTTTCAATAAAGCATCACTCACATGATCAACTAAAGAGTTGAAAAATTTAACTACTTTATTAAGATAAACAATCATCGAAAAGACTCAAAACTCGTCAATTCCAAAATTGAAGTCATATTTAGATTTTCACACTACAAACCTCATCTACTGGTAAATGAATACACCTAACCCTTAACAATTGTACAAAAAAAAATTGCCACATTAGGCCACTTGCTACAAAAAAGTAAAATAGTCAAAAGTCATCAAAAAAGAATCACATGTGTTCCATAAAGAACCGACACCACTTGCAGACTCAAAAAAAATTACCACTTGCACATCAAAATACACAAAGCTCGTAGCAACATGGTAATAATATAGAAGGTATGAATGAAGATGATTTGGAAAAAAAATGAAACCCTGTGGATGAGTTAGGTGATGAGATCGAATGGGTACCCTATGTAGGATACGTAGAATTTTGTTTTAATTAATGTTTTGGTCATTATTTAATGTTGGGAGGTGAGAACGAGTATTGAAGTTGTTAGAACCAAGTTGGTTTGAAGAACTATGATCCTTACTTGTTTTGATGATAATAAAATTATTTTGTGGGAACAATTTAAAGAACTAATGTTTTGATTAAGTGTGTAGTTCCCAGATCAAGTGGATTTTGTATGATTTTACGTTAAATCCTTTGATGATTGGAATAAGATAAACAGACACCAAAACTTCGCTTCTATTTCCTTATTTTAAGTCTGGTGAACACGCTCTGAAACACGTCTCTAGTAATTCTGGAAAATACAAGCAACGTAATGATTCGTCTGCCTCTAATGACTACAACAAGCATCTGATCATCTGCCTCTGAAAACCTTGACAAGCAAGTGATTTTATGCCTTTGATAATGGCATCAAGTATTTGATCGCTTGACTCTGGTTAATATTGTATGGTTTAATGAAAGTCAACGCTATGATGAAAGTTAATGCTTTGAAGAAGACAGAGTTTTTGCACGTCGTCTAATAAACACATTGAATATGTTGTTTGTTTAAAGGTTTATAGGACATGATCTGATCACCGTATCATCTGTTCCTTCTGTCTTTATACCAAGATACACATAATCAATTACAAGGATTCATTTTGACAAGTTTTTAATGGCGAATCAATCTCGGAAGATTTGATACGAAACTTCATGATACATGATAATTTATTGCAATCAGGACAACGATAAGTACCCTAAAGATATCTATAAAAGGACGTGTAACCCTTACTTGGAAAACACAAAAACCAACGCACTGTGATGACTCTTCATCATATGCATATTTTTCATTGTTTTTACTCTTATTTATCTTTCATTCATTAGTTAATTTAAGGATTTATTTGATATATTTTGTTGATTGTAGTTCTTGGTGTCGCGTCCAGTTTTTTTCGCGAAAAAGGAGTCGCCACCAATTTTATTTTATTCAAAGGAAAAAATTGGATAAAACCTAAAATAATGATTTTTGAACCAAAAATTCGGATTTGGGAGTCGATTACGAGTAGGGAAGGTATTAGCACCCTACAACGTCCGTTAAACGGTTACCCTATAATTAATTGTATACAAACTATTTATTTATTTATTCATTTATTTTTACCCAAAAAAGAATAATAAAAAAACAAATAAATTATTTACATTAATAAAAGAAGGAAAAATATTTTTTTTATTAATTTGGTTTGACAAGGAAAAAAACCTTGCTCCTACGTATCCCCAGGTGCAATAGGGAAATCAAAACACATGTAGTTCTTAGGTAGAAAATATTTATGTGTTGACTGATTTTATTATTAATTTTACTTTATATATATACATATCAAAATAAATTAACAACATAATAGTGATAATAATAATAATAATAGTAATAATGGTAATAATGATAATAATAATAATAATATAAAAAAAAAAGGTGAGATGTTTGTTCGCGGATTGGATCTTTTTATTTTTGTTTTAAAGAAAAATTAATTTTTGTTAAATAAACAACGTACGAAAAAATAATAATAACAAAAAAAAAAGGTGAGATGTGGCGCGGCGAGCGAGGATGAATTTCATCCGGCGGCAGCAACTATTAATTCTAATCCTAATGGAAAAAACTATTTATTTGTTGTTACGATCTTTTTGTTATTTTGATAGATACGTGATATGAGCTATATATTCAATATTACGATGCGGTAAAATTCGTTTTCTTGGTGATTGGTTTATAAGCATCAATTAGTTATATTTTTCTAGCATTTTGTGTTGCAAAGAAAGCAATTTTAAGAACAGACAACCTTAGAAAAATGAAAGCTTAACACACGAGTTTATTTTTTGTATAAATAGAAAAAGAGAAAGAAAAAAAGAATATTTTTTAAGGGATGCAATATAAAGACTAATAAGAAATTTAGAGAAGTAATACCTTACTACTGAAGTAGTTTCTTGCTGGACTGATTTTCCCAAGACCAGATTTTCTGCTCCTCTCTCGTTTGTTATTCTCTCTTCCTTTCTTTTTTGTGCTCTCAAAATGTCCTCCCTTTCCACTCTTACTATCGATTATTTATAGGCATTTCGGGTGTAGGTTACAAAAGACAATGGAATAATTGCCAATTGATCACCATTTTATTACTATTAATCTCTTTCTTTGTGGTTTCTTTTCTTTCAATTGATTATCATTATACCGATTTTTATGACCATCAATCCATTCAATTGATCCTCATTATACCGATTTTTATGACCATCAATCCATTTCTTTTCAGTTTCTTTCATACAATTATGTATATTTATTTTTTATTTATTATTATTTTTTTATATATTTTTATATATTTTTTTTTATTTTTCTATTTTTTTAGAAAAGAATCTAAACAAGAATTAGAGGCAAAGAACAAGGAACAAATGTGATTGTTTAAATTTTAAAGCTCTAATTATTTATTTTTATTTTTATATTTCTATACATTTATTATTATTATTTCCCTCTTTTTTTTTTTAATAAAAAGTAAAAAATAAATAAATAGATAAATAAATAACAAGCGGACAAAATTAGGTGTCAACAGCTGCCCCTCTTTACTTAGAATTTACTTGAGAATCAAAGTAAAAGATAAGTAAATATGACAACTCTAATTTTGTCTGAAAAGAATTTTTTAGAAGGGTGCGAGTCGTTTTCCCGGCTTCAACATGCGGGTCGTTTTCTCGGCTTCGGGTGCGAGTCGTTTTCCCGGCTTCAACATGCGGGTCGTTTTCTCGGCTTTAGGTGCGAGTCGTTTTCCCGGCTTCAACATGCGGGTCGTTTTCTCGGCTTCGGGTGCGAGTCGTTTTCCCGGCTTCAACATGCGGGTCGTTTTCTCGGCTTCGGGTGCGAGTCGTTTTCCCGGCTTCAACATGCGGGTCGTTTTCTCGGCTTTAAGTTTATGTAATGTCATGAATGAATGAATGAATGAATGAATGAATGAATATGTTGGTTTTTATTAATATTTTTATTGGACACGACCATTAAAATCAAGGATGAAAAAGGCACTTATACATTTTTCTTGAACCTGATATCTTTGATCTCTCTTTTGTCCTTTTCTCTTTTTTCCCTTTTTTTTTCTTTTTTTTTGTTTTTTTTTTGTTTTTTTTTTGTTTTTGTTTTTGAAGAAGAATTACCATTGTAATCTTTAGTTGGATCTCATACTGTCGTCTGCCTTGTACTCTAAACAAACTCTAATATATCTGACTTTATCGCAATTCATTATATCGAGGTATGGTATATGTTTTACTTTCCAGTACACGATAATCATAAAAATGCATTCGAGAAAGAAGATTAATTTATAACGATGATAAAAGTATATCAATATATTGAGGTTCAATATTCGTCGTAAAGAAAAGAATATATATAAGATAAAACAAAAGGAATGGGTGGAAGACCCGACTTGGTTACTAGTAATTCACAGGTAGACTGTACTAACTTCTCGTGCCATAGTCTGATCGATATTGTTGTTCTTTCCCTTTTGAGTATATATTCTTTGTTTTTGTTGTTGTTGATGTTGTTCTTCTTCTTCTCTTAGGTTGCCCTTTCGAGTTTTCAACTCAGTAGGTATTTATTATTTTTTGTACCCTAATTTTTGCCTAGGTCGCCTTTTCAGGTTTTCAACCTAGCGGGTATTTTTTTTTTTTAACCCTGATTTTTGCCTAGGTTGCCCTTTCAGGTTTTCAACCTAGTGGG
>JBBPBP010009777.1:21355535-21378705 GCA_037974735.1 Cicer chorassanicum
TTTTTTTTTTACCCTAACTTTTGTCTAGGTCGCCCTTTCAGGTTTTCAACCTAGCGGGTATTTTTGGTACCCTAATTTTTGCCTAGGTCGCCTTTTTAGGTTTTCAACCTAGCGGGCATTCATTATTTAAGTATGATACTTTTTTACGGCATCTGAGTTTACAGGGAGGACTAAATCTTTTCCATCCATATTCGTGAGGATCAAAGCTCCCCCTGAGAAAGCTTTTTTCACGACGTATGGGCCCTCGTAGTTAGGGGTCCATTTCCCACGATAATCCTTTTGAATGGGTAAGATCTTTTTTAGCACCAAGTCTCCCTCCCGGAATTCTCGAGGACGTACTTTTTTCTCGTACGCCCTTTTCAATCTTTTTTGATATAATTGCTCATGGCATAAGGCCGCCAACCTTTTTTCTTCAATTAAATTTAATTGATCGAAACGGGTTTGTACCCATTCCGACTCCTCTAGTTTGGCCTCCATTAATACTCTTAGTGAGGGGATTTCAACTTCAATGGGTAGCACAGCCTTCATCCCATATACTAGGGAAAAAGGGGTTGCCCCAGTTGAAGTGCGTATCGAAGTGCGATACCCGTGTAGTGCAAACGGTAACATCTCATGCCAATCTTTGTATGTTACAACCATTTTCTGAATAATTTTTTGATATTTTTATTTGCTGCTTCAACTGCACCATTCATTTTTGGTCTGTACGGGGACGAGTTGTGGTGTTGAATTTTAAAGGTGGCACACAATTCATCCATCATTTTGTTATTCAGATTTGTGGCATTGTCAGTAATGATCTTGCTTGGTAGGCCATAGCGACAAATTAACTCCTTTTTTATAAATTTGACTACCACATTTCTGGTTACATTGGCGTACGAAGCGGCCTCTACCCATTTGGTAAAGTAATCGATTGCCACCAAGATGAAGCGATGTCCATTTGATGCTTTCGGTTCAATCATTCCGATGACGTCTATGCCCCACATTGAGAACGGCCAGGGCGCTGAAAGGGTATTTAGAGGCATTGGTGGGGCGTGGATATTATCAGCATATATTTGACACTTATGACATTTCTTAACATAATTAAAACAATCTTTTTCTAGGGTGAGCCAGTAATACCTGGCCCGAAGAATCTTTCTAGACATGGCGTGTCCGTTCATATGGATCCCATAAGAGCCATCGTGGACATCTTGTAGAATTTCTTTCGCCTCATTGGCATCAACACATCTAAGGAGTACCATATCATGATTCCTCTTATACAAAACATTTTCGTTCACGAAAAAGCTTGCGGCTAGCCGTCTGAGAGTTCTTTTCTCATTCTCCGATATTCCGGGAGGATATTCCCTATTAATAAGATAATGTTTGATGTCGTGATACCATGGTTTCCCATCAATTTCTTCTTCCATTAAGTGGCAGTAGGCAGGATGATCTCGACTCTCCAATTTAATGGATGGGACTTCATCACTTCGACTTATTTGGAACATCGAGGATAAAGTAGCCAAAGCATTAGCCAATTGATTGTTTTCTCGAGGGACATGGTGAAAAGTGATTTTTTCAAATTGTAAAGACAATTCTTTTATGTAGGTAAAATAAGGTATTAACTTCTTATCTCGAGTTTCCCATTCTTGGTTAAGCTGATTAATGACCAGAGTTGAATCTCCATACACTTCCAGCACTTTCGCTTTTGATTCCAAAGCTGCCAAAATTCCCATGGCACAAGCTTCATATTCTGCCATATTATTGGTACAATCAAAACATAAACGCGCTGTGATAGGTATGAACTATTTTTTGGGAGATATTAAGACAACCCCAATCCCATGCCCCATTATGTTTGAGGCCCCGTCGAACAACAAGGTCCATTTTCCATTATCGCATTCTTCAAACATAACCATGATGCTTTCGTCTGGGAATTCACATTGCATTGACTTATAATCATCCACAGGTTGATTAGCTAGATAATCTGCTAAGGCACTCCCTTTGATGGCTTTCTGAGTAACATAGGTAATATCATATTCTGATAACATCACCTGCCAGCGAGCAATTCGCCCTGTGAGAGCAGGCTTTTCAAAAATGTACTTGATTGGATCCATTTTGGATATCAAGTAAGTCGTGTGACAAAGCATGTATTGCCTCAAGCGATGGGCTGCCCAGGCTAAGGCACAACAAGTACGTTCTAACATTGTATATCTTGTTTCAACCTCTGTAAATTTTTTACTTAGATAGTAAATGGCATGCTCCTTTTTTCCTGTTTCATCGTGTTGCCCCAGCACGCATCCCATGGCCCCGTCGAGAACTGTAAGATACATAATCAGGGGTCGGCCCAGAACTGGGGGGACTAGAATTGGAGGCTTTTGCAAATACTGTCGGATTTTTTCAAATGCGTTTTGACATTCTGTGTTCCACACAACTGTTTGATTTTTCCGTAAAATTTTAAAGATCGGTTCACAAGTAGCAGTCAGTTGTGATATAAATCTCGAAATATAATTTAGTCTCCCAAGAAAACCGCGAACCTCTCTTTCGGTACTCGGGGGAGGCATTTCTGAAATGGCCCGAATCTTATCAGGGTCAACCTCTATTCCCTTCTGACTAACCACAAATCCCAATAATTTGCCCGACCTCACGCCGAAAGTACACTTGGAAGGATTAAGCTTTAGCTTAAATTTTCTAAGTCTTTCGAAGAGTTTCTTTAGATCAATAATATGTTTTTCTTCTGTTTGTGACTTAGCAATCATGTCGTCTACATAAACTTCTACCTCTTTATGTATCATGTCATGGAATAGGGTTACCATAGCTCTTTGGTAGGTCGCCCCAGCATTTTTCAGACCAAAAGGCATTACTTTGTAACAAAATGTTCCCCAAGGGGTGATGAAAGTTGTTTTTTCCATATCTTCAGCTGCCATCTTAATTTGATTATACCCAGAGAAACCATCCATAAAAGAAAAGAGTGAATGGCGAGCCGTATTGTCAACTAGAATATCGATGTGAGGTAATGGAAAATCATCTTTAGGGCTGGCTTTGTTAAGGTCCCTATAGTCGACACACATTCGAACTTTGCCATCCTTTTTCGGCACCGGTACGATATTGGCTATCCATTGGGGATAATTTGCCACAGCCAGGAATCCTGCGTCAAATTGTTTTTTTACTTCTTCCCTAATTTTTATTGACATATCAGACTTCATTCGCCTTAATTTTTGTTTGACCGGAGGAAAATCAGGTTTTAAGGGCAATTTATGCTCCACTATGCTAGTATCCAATCCAGGCATATCCTGATATGACCAGGCAAAAACATCTTTGTATTCATGTAGGAGTTGGATTAGTTCGTGATACACTTCTTTCTTTAAGATGGTGCCGACTTTAATTTCTTTCTTTATTTCTTCTGTCCCTAGATTAATCATTTCTGTCGGTTCCTCATAGGGCATGATACTCTTGGCTTCTCGTTCTACCGCTCTTAACAACTCTAGAGGAGGTTCATATTCCTCTTCGTTATCTTTTTCTGTTTGACTAACAAGATTGTCAAACTTATGCGACGAGATCTTAGTACAGTCATCTGTGAATGGACTATTCCCAAATCTGCAGGATTCAAGGCCAGGATAAGGGAAAAAAAAAGAAAAAAAGAAAGAAAAAAGAACAATTTTGGCGAATGAATGTTAAAATATGAGAACGGTAAGAAAGAACAATAAGAAAATAAAATGAGAATGCATTTATTGAAATTCAAAGTACTGAGAAAACAAAATTGTGTCCATCCTAAATATAATAAAGTAACTTAAAGTCTTAGTAAGAGTAATAATGCTTTTAGAATTACATGGGAATTGCATTAAATATTATAGGCGACTTGACTAATATCCAATTCTTGATTTCTGCTCCTGCACCACACGGACGAATCCAATCAGCTTCATCAATGGAAATGTCATCTCCAGTTGCTGCGATATGGATCTCGCTTGTTGGTCTTGCACTTTGGAAACTCTGTTGGATGTCACAGATGGGAATCCTTTCAGTTCTGGGCTCTCGATTCTCGATCCGGGCTAATCTCTTTTCTTTTTTTTCTTTAACCAATCTTCGTTTGTCAGCCTGGGTGGGTTTGTAGCCTAAACCCCACTTATCCTTATTCTCAGGAAGTTCCACCAGTTCTTTGAGCCCTTCTTCATCTTTCCCCAACCCGTGCCATGGATGGTGTCCTCTGCTCAACATGAACTTAGCCACCATAATAGCAGTGTTTGACATATGTGGTTCTATAGGTGTCGTCTCGACGTAAGCGGTGTCCACAATTTCTAGTGTTTGGAAGGCGGTCTCTAGAGCTTCTTCTGTCGTCTCAACATAAGGTGTGGTGGACAACTTACTCACCAACAAGTCTTCTTCTCCTGACACGATTACCAATTGATCATTTACCATATACTTCAGCTTTTGATGTAAGGTTGATGGCACTACGCCAGCAGAATGGATCCATGGCCTTCCCAACAAGCAACTATAGGCGGGTACAATGTCCATCACGTGAAACGTGATTTCAAATGTGACCGGGCCTATTTGAATTGGGAGTTCGATTTCTCCCATTACTTCTCTGCGACTCCCATCGAAAGCTCTAACAACCATGGGGCTTGGTCTCATATATGTACCATCACAAGGTAGTCTTGCTAATGTCGATTTTGATATGACATTCAGCGAGGAACCATTCTCAATGAGGACTCTCGATATTATATGGTCGAGACACATCACTGATATGTGTAGTGCTTTATTATGCCCTCTCCCTTCGGTTGGCAGCTCATCATATGTGAAGGTTAGGTGGTTGTTGGCGGTGATGTTATTTATGATACCTCCAAATTTGTCCAAGGTGATGTCGTGAGTGACATGGGCCTCGTTTAGTATTTTCATCAATAGCTTCCGGTGGGACTTTGAATTCATCAGTAGGGACAACAATGAAATCCTTGCAGGAGTATGGTTGAGTTGGTCGACTATTTTGTATTCACTCTGTTGGATGATTTTGAGAAACTCACAAGCTTCATCATTAGAAACCCCTTTCTCATTTTCTACTTTTTTCTTTTCAACTTCTTCTGTTACAATTACTTTCTTTTTCCCTTTATCTTTGTATGCCTTCTCAGACGTCATTATTATTTCTCTCTGTGATGTTTTCGGGGAGTATATCCGACCACTTCTAGTCATCCCTCCTATTCCTGAAACGTTTGTGGCAGCAGTTGTTTTTGAGCTAGAAGCATCCTCATTCTTCTGTTCAGCCAGATGTACCTCTACATTATAGTTCCAAGGTACCGCTTTATTGTCTTTATACGGAAAAGGGCTTGGTATCCGAACTATTAAGGTCCTCAGATCACTGGGGGCATTCATAGTTTCTTCCTTAGTGAAGTGAATGACTAATGGCTTTGGGACGGTTATGTCAAGTTTTTCTTCTAATTGGGTTGCGATCATATCATCATCCTTTTCCCAACGACCTATTTGAACGATGCCTGTGTTTATCAATTTCTGAAGTTCTTTTTTGAACTCATTGCATTCTTCCATGGAATGATCTTCATTGAGGTGGAAATTGCATCTTGCTTTCCCATCGGCGTTTGCTTGGATTAACCCAAATTTGCATAACTCAGAGAAAATTAGTCCCATCGAAGTCTTAATTCTTTCGACCTCCCTTATTAATTGGTGATTTTCATCAATAGCATTCACTATTGGTCCACCATGGGCTGGTAGGGGATTGTTTTTCACGCTAGGCTCGTTTTCTTTGAAATTCAGCCATCCAGCTTTAAGCAAATCGTGCACCTTAAATTTTAAAGCTAGGCAATTTTCAGCAGAGTGTCCTATAGCCCCAGAGTGGTAATCGCATGTGGCGTTCGAGTCATATCCTTTGGGGTAGGGCGGTTCTATAGGTTTCCCTGGACATAGTGCAACCATAGAATTGCTAACCAGATACGGTAATAATTCTGCATAAGTCATAGGGATTGGGTCGAAATGTACGAACTTCCTCCCACGATAGTTTCTTCCCCGACCTTCATAGGCATCTTGATTCCCTTGTAAGTTTTGACTTATGATACTTGAGGTTTGTGAGGTTGCAGCGGCGTAGGGGCGATGCACGAAAGAAGGATTAGTTGGGTTTGACGCCACAAAATGGCTTTCTCCCTCCTTTTTCTTATTCGCACCTACAGGCGGCTTCTTTGTGTTATTCAATCCGGGATAGCCAGAAGTAATCTTTCCGCTTTTCAATCCCATTTCTACTCTTTCGCCTATGATGACAAGATCTGAAAAATTTGACGAGACGCTTCCTATCATTTTGTCATAAAATGGAGGTTGAAGAGTGTTTATGAACATGGTCACCATTTCTTTTTCTGATAGAGGGGGTTCAACCTGGGAAGCTAGCTCTCTCCATCGTTGGGCATATTCCTTGAAGGTTTCATTGTCTCGTTTTGTCATATTTTGCAACTGCATTCTGTCAGGAGCCATGTCAAGATTATATTTGTATTGTTTCAAAAAGGCATCCACCAAATCTTTCCAAGAGCCGATATGAGCTCGCTCAAGGTGCATATACCAACTCAAGGAAGCTCCTGTCAAACTGTCTTGAAAGAAGTGGATTAGCAGTTTTTCGTCATGGGCACAAAAACCCATTTTTCGACAATACATAATAAGATGGTTCTTGGGGCATGTAGTTCCCTTGTATTTGTCGAATTCAGGCAACTTGAATTTCGGAGGTATTATAACATCAGAAACGAGGCATAGGTCCGAAACATCAAATCCATAATGGTTTCCCCCTTCGATGACTCTCAAGCGCTCTTCTAAGGCTTGCCATTTTTCTTGGGATTGATTGCTCTCGAGCGGTCGAGGTTCATGAGGTATGTTAAACATCACCGGCGTAGCTTCGGTAGCTTTTCCTTGCGATGAAGAGCTAGGAAATCCCAAAGTAAGGGGTGAAGGTTGCACTTGAGGGAACTCGCCAGTATTATGTTGCAGCAGCGGATTGTTGTTGGGGGGATGAGTGTCTATGGGCGGGGTATAACCTGGCGGCAGACCATAAGGTGGAAATTGTTGTGCCTTCCCTTCTTGATAATTAGTATGAAGGTGTGGAGCGACGCCCGTTGGGTGAACAAGAGTGTTTTGGGGCATCCCTTCATCTACCAAAGGATTCCCATCATTTCTATTTCCAAGTGCTTGTAGAATCTCTAAGATCTTGGTCATTTGCCCCTTGAGTTGGTTCACGTCTTCTCTTATTTCTATTTGCTCTATCTCATCCATGATTTTTGACTGGGATCGTGTCCGATAACGGTGTCATAGCACCAGTTTTTTTATTTGTTGTGTTATTTTTTCTGTGAAAGAATATGGCATGAGTATGCAATGTGATGTATGAAAATGTGATGATGCATGAATGTTAAAGACCTATTTATTGCTTGTTTGTGAATATCTTAACCAATAATAAAGAGAGAACCATGAGATCAAAAGTGGAGCCAAATTTAATTCATTGAGAAAAAACAAAATACAAGTTTTACCACAAATGAGAGAACAAACAAAACTTAACAAAACAAAAGTAGTAACATAAACACGGAATTTGAAAATTTAATGAGCAATCATTTTTTTCATTTGCTCAATTAAACTTTTACAATGCTCAATAAAAATGGAGATCTCTTGAGGGGTAGAGAGAGGATTAACCATCCCGTCTGCATCTCTTAATAACGGTGGAATATCTCCGATAGCTGAATTGGTTAAATAAACTAGTTTGGAGAAACGGTCCATCCAAAACATTCCTTCTTGAACAAGTCTCTCGATAGTGTCTTTTTGTGTATGCATCTCGTCTTCTTTTCTTGCAAGTTCAACTCGGTATGCCTCGATGATCTCTTCTTGACATTGCCTTTCTACCATTATCTTGCTTTCACATTCCGCTTTTATCCTCTCTATTTGTTGCTTTAGATTTGCTTCTTGTCGACGGATGACTTCATGTTTTTCCCCAGATTTTTTTAGCAACTCCTTAAGCCTGAGACCTTCCATCACTGCATCATCTCTTTCTTGACGTCTGAGTCTCAATTCTTCATTCGCACCCCGCAAACAGATCCGAGTTCTATTCTTGCTTTCTTCTTCCTCTCTTGCTCTTTTCTGTACTTTCTCAAGGATAAGGGATTGTTGAGTATTCTTATACTCCATATCTCTATAAGCCTGGTGAGCCCTCTCCAATTCTTGTTGTAATTTCTCAATTTCTTGTCTTTTTAGAGCTAAGTCAGCCTCTAAATCTTCAGTACTGAAAAAGGATTCTGTTGTTACTACTTCAGGAGCAACCGTGTTGCAATGAAAAGGCAATTTGATCTCTAATGCCCTCTTTTTCACCCAATTATGATATTCCTCTCCTATACCACAACTTCTAGGCCCTAATTCTTGACCTCTTCTAACGACATCTCCCCAAGACTTACGTATTCTTCTCAGCAGGCTAGCATCATAAACGTCTCGTCCACGAATGACAAGATTTTGTTACATCAATCATCGGAGGCTTCGTCATAGGATAACCCAATTGTCTCAATGCAACATAGGGACTATAATTTATACACCCTTTAGTTCCCATGAGGGGAACATCAACAAAAACACCGCATCTACAAATCACTTCATTTATATCTTGACTCCGGGAATACCACTGGATAGTTCTTTCGTTGAGATTTGCTAGAATGTTGGCCCATTCCTTTTTGCTCTTAGTTCTTAACTGATGTGTGTCTTGGAAAATATGTTTGACCAGCCAAAGATATAGTATTGGCGAGCAGCAATGGATAATGCCCCCTTCTTTCTCATGACGGAAGTCGAGCGTGCAGTAAATGTCAGCCAAAATCGCCGGTACTGGGTTCTCTCCTCTATGCTTGTAGGCCAAAAAAACGTCTATCGCCGTAAAATCCACAAAGTCCGTAACACTTGGAAATAAGACAATCCCATATATAATCAAGGCGAGCACATCCATAAAAGTGTCCCATTTTCCATCTCTCGCTAAGTTTACTGCTTTCTCTTCAAGATATTTTACTGGGAATCCGATCAAATTGTCTTTGTTGGTTTTATTGTCTTCCATTTCCTTTATAGGGATATCAAGTGTTTCAGCAACTGTTTTTAGTGAAGGGTAGTGTTCCATGTACTGGTAAGGTTTGCTCCCCTTCATCGGATATCCCATTATTCGTTCGAACTCTTCCAACGTTGGGGCCAATTGAAAGTCCTTAAAGGTGAAACACCTGAAAGGAGGGTCATAGAATTGGGCCAACGCTGTAAGGGCATCCACTTGCACATTAACTTCAAGTAAATCCAGAATTTTGCCAAATTTCCCCATAAAGATTACACGTTGTACCTTTTTCAACTTCCGAGCGAGATTCTTAAGGTTGCTTACATCTGGTTTAAGAACTCTCAATGGCAAGGTCTTTCTTAATGGAGTAATGTTTGAGCCACCATTTGATCCCATGTTTCCTATGGTTAAAGTTATTCACAACAAGCTTTAATTTTTATGGTTTTAAAGATGATATGATGATGATATTTTTTCAAAAGTGACCATGATGAAGAATATGATGCAAAAAAAAAAAGTGAACATAACATATAGTAGATTTTTTGTATGTACACGAGATTTACACGATTCTTTTCTTCTTATGTTTTTTTTTATGTGAACTTTTACCATGGGTAGATTTATAGTTCTAAATTGGTTCCTAGAGCACACAACTCAATTCTAAAATATTAAACCAATTAATAGGTAAACTATTAAAATGGCAATATTATAGAAAAGGTCGACTCTAGGTGAGACTTTCATGACAACCAAACAGGATGTACATCCAGAAGATTATCATTACACAGTCTCTAACTTATCTTAGGTTGCACTCAGCCCGGGTATAAAGCCCACTCACAAGTGTGTGAATCGTGTTCGAGTAGTGTATAGAAAAAATAAATAAGGTAAAAAAAAAAAATCACAATGAAAATAAATTAACAAGACATCTATAATTATATTCACAATATAACAAAACAAATAAAATAATAGGGGTAATATAAATAAAACAATAAATAAGAAATAATTATATACAATTGATTATATTGGGCTTGACTCTCAAACTTCCCCAGTGGAGTCGCCAGCTGTCGCGTCCAGTTTTTTTCGCGAAAAAGGAGTCGCCACCAATTTTATTTTATTCAAAGGAAAAAATTGGATAAAACCTAAAATAATGATTTTTGAACCAAAAATTCGGATTTGGGAGTCGATTACGAGTAGGGAAGGTATTAGCACCCTACAACGTCCGTTAAACGGTTACCCTATAATTAATTGTATACAAACTATTTATTTATTTATTCATTTATTTTTACCCAAAAAAGAATAATAAAAAAACAAATAAATTATTTACATTAATAAAAGAAGGAAAAATATTTTTTTTATTAATTTGGTTTGACAAGGAAAAAAACCTTGCTCCTACGTATCCCCAGGTGCAATAGGGAAATCAAAACACATGTAGTTCTTAGGTAGAAAATATTTATGTGTTGACTGATTTTATTATTAATTTTACTTTATATATATACATATCAAAATAAATTAACAGCATAATAGTGATAATAATAATAATAATGGTAATAATGATAATAATAATAATAATAATAATAATAATAATAATAATAATAAAGGTGAGATGTTTGTTCGCGGATTGGATCTTTTTATTTTTGTTTTAAAGAAAAATTAATTTTTGTTAAATAAACAACGTACGAAAAAATAATAATAACCAAAAAAAAAAGGTGAGATGTGACGCGGCGAGCGAAGATGAATTTCATCCGGCGGCAGCAACTATTAATTCTAATCCTAATGGAAAAAACTATTTATTTGTTGTTACGATCTTTTTGTTATTTTGATAGATACGTGATATGAGCTATATATTCAATATTACGATGCGGTAAAATTCGTTTTCTTGGTGATTGGTTTATAAGCATCAATTAGTTATATTTTTCTAGCATTTTGTGTTGCAAAGAAAGCAATTTTAAGAACAGACAACCTTAGAAAAATGAAAGCTTAACACACGAGTTTATTTTTTGTATAAATAGAAAAAGAGAAATAAAAAAAGAATATTTTTTTAAGGGATGCAATATAAAGACTAATAAGAAGAAATTTAGAGAAGTAATACCTTACTACTGAAGTAGTTTCTTGCTGGACTGATTTTCCCAAGACCAGATTTTCTGCTCCTCTCTCGTTTGTTATTCTCTCTTCCTTTCTTTTTTGTGCTCTCAAAATGTCCTCCCTTTCCACTCTTACTATCGATTATTTATAGGCCTTTCGGGTGTAGGTTACAAAAGACAAGGGAATAATTGCCAATTGATCACCATTTTATTACTATTAATCTCTTTCTTTGTGGTTTCTTTTCTTTCAATTGATTATCATTATACCGATTTTTATGACCATCAATCCATTCAATTGATCCTCATTATACCGATTTTTATGACCATCAATCCATTTCTTTTCAGTTTCTTTCATACAATTATGTATATTTATTTTTATTTATTATTATTTTTTTTATATATTTTTATATATATTTTTTTATTTTTCTATTTTTTTAGAAAAGAATCTAAACAAGAATTAGAGGCAAAGAACTAGGAACAAATGTGATTGTTTAAAGTTTAAAGCTCTAATTATTTATTTTTATTTTTATATTTCTATACATTTATTATTATTATTTCCCTCTTTTTTTTTAATAAAAAGTAAAAAATAAATAAATAGATAAATAAATAACAAGCGGACAAAATTAGGTGTCAACACTTGGATTCAATGAAATGTTTATGTTCTTATTTCCTTAATTAAGTAGAGATTTTTCGTAGTTTTGCGTTGTTTCTTTGTTTTAGTGCAGTGCTGAATTTTTGTGAGAAATCAACATGACATATGTGGAATATTTCAGCCATATCTTGAGTTGTAGATGTCCAATTGGAGTCAAACCAAGTGCAAATGTAAGCTAAGATCCATAGCTACAACTTTCTTGAAGACATCAAAACTAAATTCGAACTCAAAATAGGAGAAAAATGCACTAAACACCAGACATAAGATGTTGTGCGCTGGAAGTGCGCCCGAAGCGTGCTCGAAGCGCATTTCACGCTGACACCAGTGTCATTGCGCGCCTGGAGCGCGTCCAAAGCGCGCGACGCATAGAAAAACATTTTAAAACTCGTTTTTCTGACTTTTTAGGTATCTTTTTGACTATTGGGAAGTTGGGAGACTTGTGTCATAGCAGAGAAACTCAAAGACGGCCGTTTCTAACATCATTGGAGCAGTTTTATCAAGAATCATTCAATAGTCATTCTTGTAATTCTTCTTTAATCCCTATCTTTTGTATCTCTATCATGAGTAAGTAAACCTTATTTGTTAGGGATGAGTGTAACAAGATGAAACCCTTATTTTTCTGATTTGATTTCTAGTTATATGAATGAGTTTATTGAATTATTTTTCTCATCTCTGTGCTTAATGCTTTTTATTGCTTGATCAACATTAAAATGTTCTACGATTTATATTTCGAAATGGAAGTGGACTTTACGAATGCTTGAGATGAGAAATTCATGAATTTGTAGTCTAGGGATAGATGCAGGTCATGAAACCAATTAAATTAGTTGCAAAGGCAATAGTTTAACAAGAGAATTCTTGTACGGTAAGGCTTAATTCTAATCTTAAATCCACTAAGGAATTAGGGGTTACTTTGGAATTAAAGGTTCTGTCACTAAGACATTAGGGCAAGAATAATAAAGAGAATTTGGTAATAATTCAATAAAGGAATTCAGTAATTAAGATCAAATTAGACACCAAGGTTGGATTCAAAGTGAAACGCATCCCAAACATCTTTCTTATTATAAAGGATCAATTTTATTACTGTTGTTAATTTTAAATATTATTCCAATCAATTCGAAAACTTTTTGTTCAATTTAGTAATTTAATACAACTCGATAGTAAAACGCAATTCTTGAGTTTGACACTCGGTACTACCGTTTTATTATTACTTGCAACGACTCAATACACTTGCTGAAACACTATCACAGTGCAATAAGCATAATACAGTCGTCTATGCATTCTTCCTCTTAATTATTTGTTTTACCTAGTGGTGAGAAATTATTTTAAGAGTACAACTTTGTAAATACCCTTTCTGGGAGCCTCTTTTTTTTTTTAGAAAACCTAAACCTATTCTTTAGTAACCTAACCCAGTAGTGGTTTCCTTCCTCAACAGTTTGGTTGTACTTAGCTAGAAGGTTGAGAATACTCAAACAAATTTAGTTTGACTAGCAGGTGTTCAGTGGGAGTGTGATTCATTGGTGAATTAGTGGATTAAATCCTTCAAGTTGAAGAGACTGGACGTAGCTATTGTGTTGGTGGTGAATGAAGATAAATTGGTTGTGTTATTCTATTTTTCTATTTATCTGCTATGTTTTCATTATTTTAGTTTAGTCTTTTTATAAATAGTTTTAAATAAAACACAATTTAACCCCCTTCTTGTGTTTCTCGTTCTACAATTGGTATCAGAGCTCGGTATTAAAGTTGAGCACTTAACTATGTTTGAGTAAAGATCTGTATTATTATGACTAACTCTTGTGACAAAGTTATAGGTGGATACGTTAACAGGCCTTCTTTGTTTGATGGAGAAAGACTCGAGTACTGGAAATATAGGCTCATAAGTTTATATATCTCTCATGATCCTGAACTTTGGGACATAGTCGAAGATGGCTAGGAGGCTCAAAAAGACGATGTTGGTGTTGAAATATCCAGAAAGGATCTCAACGCTAATCAAAAGAAACAATACAAAATGCATCATAAAGTCAGAACTTTCATGATGAATGTTATGACCTTCAAAGAGTATGAAAAATGCAACAACAAAGAAACAATAAAGAGCATCTTTGATCCTTTGGTTCTCAACTATGAAGGAGATAAGTAGGTACAGAAAGCTAAGGAAAATCTACTTGTTAGAAAGTATGAACTCTTCTAGATGGAAGAATACGAAGACATTGAGAAAATATTTTCTAGATTCCAAAATCCGGTCTTTAGATTGAAAACTCTCCAAAAGAGTTACATTACCTCTGACAACGCTAAGAAGAACTTCAGAAGTCTTCCCAGCAAATGGAGACCAAAATTAACAACAATTCAAGATGCTAAAGATCTAAACAAATTTCCTCTAGAATAGCTGATGAGTTCTCTTTGATCCCATGAGATTAAACTAGATGAAGATGAGCCCAAGAAGAAGTCCAAATCCTTAGCTCTCTAGTCCTAAGGAAATAACGTTAACTCCAATGCCCTGCATGCTACTTAAGACTAAGAGGAAAGCGAATCAGATGATTAGAGTGAAGACTCACATGATGAAGAGTTGTCTTTCATCTCAAGGAAAATCTAGCACACATGGAACAACAGGAAGAAATCCTTTACCAAAAGAGATTTCAAACGGTCCCAAAATAGAATAGAAAAAGGTGAAAATTCAGACAAGAAGTGACTTTAAGGCATAGAAGAAATGTCTTATGGCTACTTGGGATGACTCTGATGAATCGTCTAATGAAGATGAAGAGTATGCAAACACGACTCTAATGGAAGATAAACACTTTGACTCTAATTATGATGATGAGTTTGTTGATGAAGAAATTGAGGTATTAATTGACCTACATCGTAATGAACTTATAGATATGTTAAATGAGTTTCTCAACAAGAATAAAAAAGTTTCTTAAAAACTAAAATCTCAAAGAAATGGTCATAACATCTTAACAAATAAATACAGTTATCTTGAAAAAGATTTTGAAAACCTGAAAAGAGAAAATCTAACTCTGAAAGAAAATGTTCTAAAAATTTCATAGGATAGATAGAAGCGGTCTTGTAAAAAGAAAAAATGCATCTCTTCAGGAAATGGCTTGCACCATGATAAACTATGGAAAGGTAAAAAAGGCCAACATTTCATACTTTCGTAAATTTGGTTGCATATGCTATATTTTGAATACCGAAAAGAATCTTGACAAATTTGATTCATGATCTCAAGAGTGCACCTTTTTGGGATAATATGAAAGGTCTAAAGCTTATAGAGTATTCAACAAAGAAGCACTAATTGTTAAGGAATCAATCCATGTCAAGTTTGATGACAAAAAGCTTGACCATAAAAAGTCAAAGCTAGATGTATACTTTAAGATCTACATATATTAGAGGAACCAACAAAACCAACCTCCAATGAATTAGAAGATATGCTTGATAACTCAAGAAGAAGCAATAATGAACCTCCAACAAATATGCTTGAATGACTTTATGTTGCATCCTCTGATATTTGGACTAAGTTAAAGGAACACCAAGACCCCGCTCTGATTTTTGTATTTTGAGTCTGATGAATGACTCTGAAATGCACCTATGGTATTTCTATTATTACAAGCAATGCTCTGATTAGTTTGGCTCTAATGACTACCACAAGTATCTGATCACTCTACCTCTAAATAAGCAATTGATCTTCTACCTCTGTTAAATCGTGTCAAGATTCAGATCGTCTTACTCTGATTATTAAAAGTCAACTCTTTAATGAAAAGTCAATGCTCTAATGAAAAGTAAACACTCTAAAAAGTCAATGCTCTAAAGAAGACAAATTTTTCTTAAGTTCTATGTGATATACTTTGATTATAATATCCTCTACTCTCTATGTCTGCATATCAAGATACGTATAATCAATTACAAGGACTATTTTTGGACAAGTTTTGATAACATCAATCTCTGAAGATTTGATATGAAACTTCGTGATATATGTTGATTTCTTGCAATCAAGAAAACGGCCAGACACACTAAAGTTTCTCTATAATAGGACGAATGACCCTCATTAATCTTGACAACAATAATGCACTGCAATAAGGACAAATAGTTGTCTCTACACTCTTGCTCTCTATCCTTTGTTTTGTCTAAGTGGTGAGAAGTAGTTTATGAGAATACAATATTGTAAACACCCTATTGTGAGAGTATTCAGAAAACCCTTAAACATACTCTTTTATAATCTAGCCCAGTAATGGTTGCATTCCTCAATAGTTTGACTGTACTAAGCTAGAAGGTTGAGAAGACTTGAACACAATCAGTTTGACTAGCATGTGTTCAATGGAAGTGTGATTCAATTGGTGAATTAGTGGATTAAATCCATCAGTTTGAAGGGACTGGACATAGCTACCATGTTGGTGGTGAACTAAGATAAATTGGTTGTGTTGTTATGTCTTTTTACTCTATTTGCTTTTTTCATCACTTTGTTTTAATCTTCTTAAAAAAGTTTTTTAAAATAAAACACAATTTAACCCCCCCCCCCTCCCCCTTTCTTGTGTTTCTCGTTCTATAGAAGTGAATCGTGGAGAATAGTTGTTATTTGGTAAAGGAGTGCTAGTTGAGGTAAGGGCTCCTTCCATTTTTAGTATAACATGTGTAGGTTATTATACTTGCTTTTGGTGTTATGATTATTGGCATTTGATTCTTGATGTTTGATTATGGTGTTTTGATTCTTGGTGTCTATGTTATTATTCTTAAATAATACATTGGTGTTCTTTTGAAATATTGATTAATTATGGTGCAAAATTTTATTGGTATGGTGAAATAATTCATGTATTTTGGTAAAATATATTCATACATGCATTGCTGATGTGAATATTCATGTGCACGTTCTCAAATTCCTGAGGAAATATTTAGTGATGTGTTGTCAGGTGAAGTTCACAATTTCCTTTGGGAAAAACCCTTGCAGTGAAGGTGATATTCTGGAAACATATGCATTAACTGTAGGTGTCACATTAGGGTGTTTGATGTATAAGTTGTGTTAGATACTATGACAAATGTGCATGTTTTATTAGTTGTTATTTATGCTTTGTATTTGCTAATTATTTAATGTTAATTTCGATTGGTGGCCCTTTATTTTATGTGAACTAGGCCGAACGCTCCAGATTATTAAGATCTGTTTATGCAGAGTTCAGGTTGATGGTGAAGGTGTAGCGGTGTCATAGCTTCGAGTACTAGTCAAATGTGAATAATTTGATGTAGCTAGTGGGTCAATGGTACCCAATAACCTTTGTATAAGTAGGTTATGATTAGCTTGGGAGATAATATGTGTTGACAACTCTTGTTGTTATTATTTTTAACTTGATGCAATTTATATTTATATTTATATTTGAAATAAAGAAGTTTGATTTTGGAAGTCTTCATTTTCAAACATGTTGTAGATAAGTTTTTTATAAAGGATTTTTTAGAAATTTTTTATTTTAAAAAATTATTGTAAAAGTCAAAGTGTTATATTAAACCACAACAACAATAACAACCAAAGCATTACCACTTTTCTAAGACAAGATTTTTTTCACTTAAAGAACAAAACCTTGTGCTTTTCCAAAGAAATCTAACAACTTCAAAAAGTTCAACAACAAAAAATCGAGACATCAAAGATCTATTATTCAAGCTTTATAGTCAACAAGAAAAACAAAAACAAAAAGTCCCCCCCCCTTCTCTTACTCAAGACAACTCACAACCCAAGAAAGGAAGGAAGGAGATGTGATTTATTTTTTTTTACCATAGTATCAAAAAGACCACCAAGATGATACAAACAACCTTGCTTCAAGAACTTTCTCTAAAATCCTCGTAGATTTCTCTTTCAAGTAGTGATTTGTGTAACTATTTTGTTTTTTCTCACCGACACTTGTTTTCTTTAGGGGTGGACAATGGGCGGGTTCTAATCCAAAATGTCAAATTGACCCAAACTACGGGTCTAATTTTGAGATCTAGTTATGTCCATTTTGGCCAACGGCTTAGCCAAGTTGCAGGTCACACATGTGGTTTGAAGCGGGTTAGATCTCAAACAACAACAACAACAAAAATTCAAAACAAAAAGACAAAAACTTAGATCTAGAATCCAAAACAAAAATAATATGAAAAATTGAATATCATTAATCTCGATTTGTATCATTTACTTCAACAAAAAACTAAAAAAATTGAGATTTGAGAAAAAGAAGATGATGAAGATGAAAAATTGAGGTTTGTTAGTTTTACGGTGGTTTTGATGGTTGTGAGAGAGAGAGAGAGAGAGAGAGAGAGAGAGAGAGAGAGAGAGAGAGAGAGAGAGAGAGAGAGAGAGAGAGAGAGAGAGAGAGAGAGAGAGAGAGAGAGAGAGAGAGAGAGAGAGAGAGAGAGAGAGAGAGAGAGAGAGAGAGAGAGAGAGAGAGAGAGAGAGAGAGAGACAGAGAGAGAGAGAGAGAGACAGAGACAGAGACAGAGACAGAGAGAGACAGAGACAGAGACAGAGACAGAGAGAGAGGGGCACTCTGAACATGAAGCAGGAAGGGGAGAGAGGTTTGATGCAAACTAGGATTGAAATAAAATGTTTAAAAGTCATTAATATATGTAATATTGTGAAACAAAAAAACAGGAGTTGTATTAACTGTCCATAAGAATTAACAATTAGTATTACAATATTAAAAATCAATGTTATAAATATGTACTTAAATTAAAAATATATGCAATTATTACTAAGATAAATATGCATTAATAGACTCACACGGTGTGGGCTAAACTCCCATTGAAAAGGCGTTGGCCTACTCTAACAACAAGACTGACAGTGGAGTGTGAAAATGGAAAATTCATTTTCTCATGTTTGTATGTGTATTAGTCATTATGTATAATACTAGTACTACACGTCAATGAGCAGGTTTGATCACTGTTTGGTATAAAATTTTGACTTGCATTCGCTCAAATTAACATGCGACACTATGTTGACCTGTTTAGCTGATATACCGACCAATCCGTCCATTTATACTCTATTTTCTGTAGTTTACTCAGTTCTCGGCCGGGTCAGATAAGTTGTCTGCCCCGAGTTTTCTCTCAAGCAATGAGCTCTAGTCACACACTAATCAAACTTGGTCTTTAAGTTTGCTATTAAAATAATATGGTTTAATTTCAACTACTCAAATATCTTATTCACTCAAAATATCTCACCAACTAACATCACATCATTATACCTCTTTTGTCATTAAAATGCACTAGTTACATCAAGTTACTTTTATGTCACATCAAACTCCCTCTAGTACCAACTTCATTAACTTTATTAAGATATATAATTTCGACCTAGAATTCACCTACTTATAGTTCCACTTGTCGTAACAACTATTAGTTATTAATATTGGTCAAAATAAATATTTTTCCACCAGGAAAATATTTCGACCATATATCCCAATTGAAATTTCCATGTCATTCTTAATTTGTTAGATATTTAAACACTGGATGAATTTTATTTGATTCACCAAACACATATAAAATCACTTTGGATTTTTTTTCTAAGAAATTCTCAACATCACATGTAAACTCAAGAATATAAATAAATATAAATTTTTCTTAATTTAATTTATTTCACACTAAAACATAAATTTCACAATTGCGTAGCACAAAATAGTAGATAAAACAATATGTCGTTTCTATCAAATGTAGTCGTTGCATGAATTCCTCCCGATTCCCTTCATATTTAAATCAAATATGAAAAGATCCAAATTTATAAAATAAAAAAAAATTATACAAAATATTTGAAATTGTGAGTCTCATTTAATTATTTTGCGTAAATTAAAAAAAATATATATAAACGCATAAAAATAGAAAATGTTTATCATTATTATAAATATAAAATGGAAAATTATTATTATTTTAAAATAAATAAATTTATTTATAAATGTAACATTGGACTCATAGTGGAGTGTTTTTAGTCACTCAATGAATTGTCCAATTACTTGAATTAAAAGATAAAATGAGTTATAATCTCTCCTATTAACCGTCTCTCTAGCCAATTAATTATTATTAAAATTTATCTATAAAAAATATAGTGGAGTATATTTAACCAATTTCCAAAAGTGAGATGCTTCAACTGCACTCTTAGATGTTTCTCTAAGGTGTCTTTTCCTCTTTCCCTTTCAATATCCGCCAAAAAATGTCATCCTCATCCAACCCCACAAACCTATGTCCATTTCCCTTTTCTGAATCAAACCTTAAGATACCAAGCAAAAACTATAGTCACACAGTGAGCATTGGGACCCCAGAAACATCGCAAAACAATGAAGAAAAAGGAGCAACTATCGAACTTCATGTTCAAGGATTCTATAAGCTATATGTTGAACTCTTTAAAGGGGTTCCACCTTTAACAACTGAAAAGGGTTTTATTGTGTCACCAAAGTTTAGGTACAAGTTAAAGGTTCCTTTTTTCTTTCTCTCAAATTATAATTCTCATTTTTGTGCCCTTTTTATCTCTCAAAAATTGGCAAAATTACCCATAAGTCCTGGTTTGGCTACATATATAGAACCGCATATTGTTCAGAATGTTATTTCATTGGGAAAAAGGAGTTTAGACAAGGAGTTTAAGGTTGTTTTTGATGTTAAGGTTGTTGAAATTGATTTGGCAGATAATCGTGAGTGTGATGGGTTTCGTAGACGTGGTTTCATTTAGAAGCATCAAGTTTTGAAGTTAGATTGTAAACTCTGTTTATCCTTATGTTTATCAAACAAAATTATTTGAACAATTTTAAAGAATTGATATATAGCGTACCACTTTATAATTTGCTTGAGTTTGTGTATGTATTTGTGTTGTTTATTTTAGACTTTTTTGTTCGGTTATGAAGTGATTGAATTTAGAAGATTAATAAATTTAAGGTAAAGATAAATTATTTAGAAGTATCTTAGTTACAATATTGATTTAAATAATATTTAATTAAATTTTATTTATTTAATTTTTTTTTGGGTACTATATGCAATTTTACTTTTTTGGCATAAAGAAAGTTTTAGTTACTTTTGCAAAAGAAAAATGTTTAATTGTAGTTTTGACCTCTCTATTTTAGTTGAATCACGAAAATAGTTTTTCATTTTATTTCTCTCTAATTTTGGTCCCCAAACAAAATTTTGGTTCAAAACTTGATGAAGTGTCATTTTTTAAGCCACACCACATCATTTATGATCATAGATTTTAGGTACAATTGTTTCACCATGAGATTTTGAGGCATAATATGGCTTAAATAAGCGCAAAAAACATTATATTTTATCAAATTTTAGACCAAAAGTCTGTTTAGAGGACCAAAACTGGAGATAAATAAAATAGGGAGACTATTTTTGTGATTCAACTAAAATAGGGAGACTAAAACTACAATTTAACTAAAGAAAAATTATATTTATTTAACTTTTAGAGGCACAGTAAGATTATGGAAGGCAAAAAAAACATGTATAGAGATGCATATATATTACTTCTTTTAAAAATAGAACCAAAGAATTTTGTAACTATATTTATTTAAATAGTAGTTGTAAAATCATTTATTTAAAAATTTTCTAAATTAATTTTAGTTTAGAAAAATAAGAATTTGGAAGAAAGAGAATATTTATTTAAGGTTTTTTTTATAAAAAAAAAAAATATTTATTTAACTTTTATTTAATTGATATTTTTTGTTACATACTGTAAGGGTGAAATAAAGTAAAATAAACATTTCCTCATATTTCTCTATTAAATTTTTTCCTGGAAACCCATTAGAACTAAACACAAAAAATCACTTCCCTCTTTTTTACTTTTTCTACCTCAATTAAAATTTCTCTCCTCTTTCACTTTTTTTTACAAGATATCTTCTCTTTCACTTGAACAAACAAACCTTTAAACTTTAGTTACCAGTACTTTCAAAAACCTTTCAAAAATTTTACTTTGGACATGTTCATTAAAAAAATTGAGATAAATTTGAGTTAAACAATCTTTGGTTATTGCTTCTTGGTGCCCCTAATTATATATTCACTATTTATTTTCAGTTACCACTTTTGTAAAAAAAATGTGTTCTTATTTGTGTTGATTTCAACGTTGCATACAATATTAATTATCGATTTGTTAATATCACTTTAACAATTTATTGCAAGAGAGAAATGAATTGAATGAGATAATAAATAATTAAAAATAAATAATTACAGTTTGATTTTTTCTATTTTACTAATTTATGGAATTCATCTCTATTTTAAAAGTCAATAATTTTGGTGTCTGTTATATTTTTGAATTAAAAAAATTAATTATTTGACATATTTTAAATGATGTGTCACACAATTTCATTATATAGAATCACTTAGATAGATTAATTATTCATATGTTATTAATTAAATTATAAAAATAAAAATAAAAAATTGAAGTTGAAAGTTAAGTTTTTAGAGGGTTCTGTTGTGATTTTATAGTTGTTAATTATTCTACATCATTATATCATATGCGACGTTATTTAAAGTATCTCACATCGATATTTTTTAGTTAAAAAAGTCAGAATGATGGACAAAAACTTTAGATTTTAAAATAGATGATCGATTTTATGAATTGGTAAAAATAGGGAGACTAAAATTGCAATTAAATTTTAAAAGTATTACATCCTCTGTCTCATTTTTAGTTGAATGGTTTGAGTTATGCATGATGCTTAAGAAAATGATTAGTTTTGTTGATTTCAATGATAAAATAAGTTTCTTTTACTAAAATACCGTTATTAATTACATTTAGTTACAAAGTTTGATGATTTGAAATATAATAAATAATGATATTTTGGTAGAAAAAAAAGTAATTAACGTTGTACTCGTATTTTAAAATGAGTTTTATTTACTCAAAAAAGTAATTAATGTTGTATTGGTATTGTAAAAAATAATTAAAAAGTTTCATTTACTCAAATACTGTTATTAATTGTATTGAGTTGAGATATAATAAATAATGGTATATTGTTAGAAAAAAGTAATTAATATTGTATTTGTATTGTAAAATGATAAATAATTTAGATAGAAAAAAAATGAGACAATTTAAAATGAGATGAAGTGAATATAAAAAAAACAAATGATTTTATCAAATATAATAATTTTTTGATTTAATTGCTGTTTTAGTCCCTCTATTTTTACCAATTTTTAAAATTGATTTTCCTATTTTAAAAGTTGACAGATTTGATCTATCCCTCATATTTTTGTACTAAAAATTGACGATTTGATATATTTTGAATGTCTTGGCATACAATTTCATGATATAGATGCATTAATTATAATTATAAACATGAAAAGTTTCTAAAGTGGAAAGTTAAGTTTTTTGTGATGTTTATTGCGATTTTATAAGTGTTAATCATTCAACATTATTGTGTCATATATCACATTATTTAAAACATGAAAAACTAAAAAATTAGAATGAAAAACTAAGGCTTTGTTTGATTCCGTTTTACTTTTTAGTTTTTGAAAACCATTTTATAAATAAATTTTAGA
>JBBPBP010009777.1:21380396-21508198 GCA_037974735.1 Cicer chorassanicum
AAAAGAGATGATAAATATCATCATAATTAATTTATATAACAGTGAAGTTTTGAATTCAAATTAAAAATAAGACGTCCAATTTAATAATATCAACATCTGTTAATTGAGTTAGCAGTTAAGAATAAAATAGAGATTTTTATTCTTTTAAAAAAAATATCTTAGCTGCCAAAAGCATTTTATCACTATACCATTTTTTTTACCTAGTAATATTATAATCAGCTTTAGCTGCTTATACATTTCAAATGTATTTTTCTTTTTTCTTCTGCAACTATATATAGAACTGAGGTTGTTTCATAGTTAAAAATTCTTAATTTTATTTTCCTGTATAGGGTATTCATATGGGGTTAGGGAATAGGTTTTGAGGTTAAATATGTTTGTAATTTTTAGTAAAACATAATCACATTGTACCTAATAACTATTTAAGAATCTCTCAAAAAAATAAACTATTTAAGAAAGCAGTGTGCTGTGGAAAGTTCTTAACCGATCTAAACTCAATTTTTGACACAAATAATTACGGAGTAGTAATGTCTTCACATTGTATCTTTATTTACTCTCATTTATTTTTTCTCATTAATTTATTTTTTTATTCTTTTAATTTATACTCTCTCTAAAATGAAATATAAACAAAAATAATAATTAAAAAATTGATATATCTAATTAAAAATAAAATAGTAACTCGCAATAATATTTTGAAAAAGAAATATTTTCTTTGTCTTATAATGAGTAAACCATTTGATCATTTTACGCATATTAAAAATAAAATATAAATGTAACAGAAATAATACTACTTTTATCTAATTAGACTTGTTAAATATTTATTTATTATCAATCTCATAAATACATAGTAGAAGAAATTACATTAGAAATGATGTAAATAATATTAATTAAATAGTACAATTAAAAAACATATATTAAAAATTGAAATGAAAATTTATTTTAGACTTTTTTATATGGGTTAGTCACCGTAGAAGGAACTTAGAAGGAAGTAGTTTTCATAACTTCCTTCGTATCCATATTAAATCAGTTTCCTTTTCTTTATTATACCTTATAAATTTATATACGAAAATGTCTTACTTTTTTTTTTGACCTTCAGGTCACATCTCCGTCTTAAGACCATCTAAAAGATAATATTTTTATTTCTAGTAAGAGGTGGTATTCCCAGATGCGATCATCTATAACCTTTTAATTTTTTATTTTTTATTTTAGCAAAGGAATAATTGTTAATTTAATAAATAAAAAATTTAAAAAACAAAATTATATTAATAAAATCAAACAAAATACATTGAATAGAAAAAAAATACATAAAAGTTAATGTAGTTGAGTAGATGTGACAAAACAAATAACGTGCTATATTATTTTAAAAACTCTTTCCTATTTTGCAGATAAATTAGCGACTTAATTCTATTTTGTTAACATCTCCGTCCTATTTTTCCTCTTGATCTAGTAAATAAAAAATAATAAAAATAATAATAATAATAAAAATGATAATAATAAAAAAAGTAAATTATATTAATAAAATCAAACAAAATACATTAAATTGAAGAAAAAAATACATCAAATTTAAATTAATGCTGTCCACCTAAATGTCCTCTAGTTTCACATCTAGGTTGTCGTCGAACTCGTCTAGCTCTTTGAACGAGTTGAGGTTGTTCTGGTGGATCCTCATTTTGATCATTATCCTCATGGTAATTTGTATGTGGATTAGAACCACTACCACATGCCTCCATATAATTTTGAGTCTCGGGGTTATACATGAAATCAAAAACAGCATAAGTCGACTCAGGAGTTGTGCACTAAGTTCCAAACAAATTATAGAAAATCTCGCATTTTGTCGGATGACCGGGGTTGGTATTTCTGCAAATTTATGTAGATGTGGTGGTGGTGATGGACCATAATATGGAACTTCTGTAGGGGCATGTAGGTAAGGTGATGATAAAGACGGTTCTGCTGTTTAGTGCATGGTTTGTTCTTGTGGGGTTGATTAGGGGTTGAGTGCACATGAGGATATGATGACGGTTGCAAATGTGGATCACACATATATTTTTCGACAGATATAAATAATTTGGCATGTTGTCTAAACCAATTCATATATTCTATGATGTAGCATAAAACACCTTCTACGAATTGACCTTGGAATACGTAATTCTCACGTTCATTCCAATGTTTAATCTCTTTTTTCCAAACCTAGTTCCGATTATCATCAATGCCACACCTCATGTCTACCTCATGGTAGATTTTCATGTCCTCTGGTGGTATTTGTTGATGGAAGCCAAACTGAAGTGCGACTTTATCTGTATGATATTTTTCAACAATATGATAAAAGCACAGATAGGTACATGTAGTCCATATGTCCATCACTTCTTTCAGAAACTTTGTGTTGAAACCCGAGGTACCATATCCATTAAAACTGATATATAAAAAATAGGCTAAAATAAATATAAGAAGTATAAAAAATAATATAGTTAAAAAAGTGCAAATAAATGTGAATGAATATATTACTTCCTCAACCATCATGTGATCGATTTTTTTTTTGGTATCGTTCTATGTCGTTACGAGGAACTTTACTGAACTTTACAGCAAGTACAAGGAGTCTCTATTGATAGAAGTTGCATAGGATGAGATATTGCTTATGCTCTTGATAGAAGTTCCATATTTCTAACATGTACCTTATAATGCAAATGTTGAATGGTTATATGTGATTATTGACCTATGTGAATATATGTTTTAAATTTGTTTTACAAATTGCTATATGAATGTGTATTGAAAATGTTTACACATGTTGGATTGTATGAAATTGAAATGCATTGATATATATGGGGAATCATATGCTCATGCATATCGTAATATGTGGAGATCATGATGGGCCACAAGATGTGGTTATCGTGAATGGATCCTCCTTATCCTTGCGAGAATTATTGAGTCATAGTTGTTCAAGATGGACTTCACATTTAAATTAGTAGGGATTCGTGAACAATTGGGTTCACGTTGACAGTTGGATCTAGACCTCCTTGAGAATGGTGTTATATTCCAGAATCACATGCACTGATATACATGTATTGCATTAGGACTTATTTTCTATTACGTATAATATATGTGTATGAGGGCTTGTATTCTATTGCATCTTATCATTACATGAACAACTTGTTCTCAACGTGTATATGCTCTCTACTATGTACTTGTATATATGGTTTTTTCGAATTGACGATCCTTGTTATTGATTTATTTGAGCTATACACCACCCCTATTAATTGATAGAAATGTGGGAGTCTTGTAAGGCGAGGCAGGAGTAAAGCAGTGTACTTTGAGCACATGAGTGTGTGAGTAGTTAACATTTGGCAGAGTAGTTTGTTAGATGTGGTGATCAACTTTACAATGTTTTTGTTGTCTTTATGTGGTTTGTTAAATATTATAACTTTTGACGTGTAATGATGTCATGACTCGAAAACTAAACGCCGTGATCGGCGCACAAGCTATACTCATAGCCTGGCAAGCCTACCAACTAACATAACAATTAAGCAATTAAATAGTTCTCAATAACCATTTCAAAAAAATATATATAATTTTTTTTTCGAAATTTCGACAGAGTATCCTCTGTAACATAAACGTTTCCAAATTTATAAAATTCCTGTGTAAACTTTCAACTCAGTCATACTCCAAATAGCATTATCTAAATATTCAATACCTCTCACTATAAAAAGACTTTCTAGACTCGAAACATCTGCAAAATACATCACTACTCAACAGACTTTACAAAAAAAAAGGCCCTCAATCGAAGAGGTCTACCAAAAAATGATTGAGACTTGAATCTACTAACAGCTTGCTATTCAACTGCATGTGAATATGAAAAAAATGAACAACATGAAGGGGTAAGTCACAAAGACTTAGTGAGGAGACCACAATCACTATCAACTAGAAGGGAAACACAAAAAGGCACGAATAATTGTTTTACAACCTTGTGGCAATTATGTTAAATAATACTACCTAAAAATCTGGATAATTCTCAAATAAAGTATACACATATAAAATCATTAAACTTATAATTTATCCGTTCAGGTAAAAATATTTAAAATCATCATAGAAAATCAAACAAGTAAAAATACAAATTCTTGAGAACCAAGAGGCGGCTTCATCTCATTGATAGCCATTTCCTCCTAAGGGTGACATTTCCCTTAGGGGTGGCTCCATCTGACGGATAGCCTTCGGCTCTCAATCCGGCAACGCATCATCACACATCAATTAGGGAGCTTACGTTGATAGCCCTCTCCTCCTACGGATGACGTCTCTCATAGGGGCAACTCCATCTAACAGATAACTCTCCCTAATCAAAATGATGTAACTAGGTGCACCTACCGCTGTTAACGATTTCATAATTATAACAACAATTCCAAAACACTTATTTAAAAATAATCTCTCATTTCATCGTAACTCATGGAAAATATATTCAACTGTACATCAATTCGATATTTAAATATTTTATAACTCATAATTAAATCAAACTACAAACATATTATATAACAAAGACCATGAAAATAAATGAAGAATGAAATCGAGAAAAATTCAAAGGCAGTGTTTCCCAATTTTTTTTAAATAAATACTTCAACACATAAAACGAGTAAAATAATAATTATAGCATAATATAAAATATGACAATGATCGTCGTCTACTCACAACTATGGAGAATCGACTAAGTTTGTTCACCAACAACTCCTAGAGTAGTAGACAAGACCTCAGCTAACAAATCTGAATATCAAAAATATTCTCAAGACTTTTGAAAAATTATTCTAAAGTTTAGCTAACTCTAGGAAACCATAAATCTTTAAATCTACTTTAAACATAAAAATAAGATGTTTAAACAAAACTACATGTTTTTCTAGAGATTTATACTAACATTAGAGTTGTGTATATACCACAAAGAGTCTCAATGAACACCTTTCAAAGAATGGTTACTCTTCTCATTCCTTGACTTACTAACCCTAACCCCCAAAAATCCTAACCAAGAGTATTTGTACCAGTATGAGAAGTTATGCTCTTGGGGATGTTAAATTCATTATAAGGGTTGAGGGTTTAGGTTTGCAATTGGTGTTGTGGAGTGAGAAGAAGCAAAGAGAAAAAGAAGAGAGAAAAAAAAATGGGGGAAGATGGATGTTGTTGCCGAGAGAGAGAAGAAAAGGGAGGGAAAATGTGAGCTGGAAAATGTTGATACACAATCTCAATTTAATGTGTTGATGAAAACAAACAAAAAGTTAATTAAGAATGTTAATTATGATTCTAAATGTTATGTTAATTTAACTTGTGTTTTTGAGTGTATTATTTCAAAGATAGGAGCCAAGCAAAGCAAAGAAATCAGATTCAAACTGAACAGACAAAGAAACAACAAAATCTGGAAAACGGAGAATGTTCTCCAGTTTCAAGAATGATCGTCACAGCCTCTTGACCAATCAATCTCCACTATTTAGACGAAGCTTTTGCCTTTGAATTTTATACTAGTTCATCAGTACATGGCAATGAACAAGTAGAAATCATTCTAGTCAAAGAAGGCATTCGAATCACAAAGAGAGAAGATCACAAACTAGTAAGACCAAACATATTTGAACTTGACTGTCAACATTCTTGACAACATTCTGATCATTCTCCAGCATGTCAACATTAATCTCCAGCATGCTAACATCATTCTCCAGCATGTTAACATTAATCTCCAGCATGCTAACATCATTCTCCAGCATGTTAACATCAATCTGCAGAATGTTCAGACCAGTCTCTAGATTGATTATCAATCTCCGTTTCTGCAGAATCAATCTTCTTTTCTACAGAATTTCAGCATTGATGTCCTTACTTCTGCAAAGGTTTATAATCATTCACCAAACTGTTTTGGACAGAATCACAGCTCCAGATCGAAGCTGTACCATCAATAATTACATATGAAGCTTCAAAGATCAATCTCCGTTTCTGCAGAATCAATTCTTTTATTTCTGCAGAAGTTGTTCATTACTTTCCAAACTGTTTTGGACAAAATCAAGTCTCCAGATCAAAGATATATCATCAACAAATATATCTGAAGCTTAAGGGATAATTAAACACGCAAGCAATCTGATCAAAATTGATTAAAACAGCCCAGTCAAGCAAGGCCCAAAACTGTTCAAATGGCTGAATATTTTTATTCACTTTTATTGGTTTTGGTCAAAACTGACAGAGCACTACCAACAGCTCTTTTGACCATTATTAAATGTCCTAAAAAGCCTATAAAAGGAAGGCCAAGCTCAAGGAGTCAGAACTTCAAGTGCTAAGAAAATCCATCAATCACATATACTTACATACTTGAAAGTTTCTCATTCGCAAATAGAATCAGTTCTGATTTTTTCATTTGATTCCTAGAATCATTCTATTATATTTCTCTGTCAAAAGAATCATATCTCAAACAAGAGTTGAGACATCTCAGATTCTAACAAAACAATCTCATCATTATTGTAAAACTCAAACTATAAGAGTTTAGTATAGTTTGGGTAGATTGTTAGAAATCCTATCAAGGTTGATAGGTGACCTGATTGAACTCCTTTCTGGATGGAAAGGTTTTAACGTTGTAACAGATCAAGGTTGATTTGAGCTAGGTGCTGTAAAACCAAGAAGGTTCTTTGTTTTGAACACTTAGTGGAAAATCTCACGGTTGTGAGGACTGGACGTAGCCCGAGTTGGGTGAACCAGGATATATCCTTGTGTGGTATCTCTTTCCTTATTTATTTACTTTCAGTCTGATTGATTATCAAGTTAAATACATAAACTGAAATACTGATTTTAACTAATCAAGAACGTTCTTCATTTTCTATTAAAAACCAAGAACGTTCTCTATTTTCTGTTTTCACAACCAAGATCAATCTTGAGTTAAATTCTTAAGTTTTTTTCACGAATTTTTAAATAGGAATATTTACAATTCAAACCCCCCTTTCTTGTAAATCGACATTGCTACTTCAATTGGCATCAGAGCTCGTTCTCTAAAGTTGAACACCTAACAAGTGTTAGAGAAAAAGATCTAGAAGAAAAATGTCAAAAGTTATGTACATTGCTGAAAGAGGGTCATCATATAGACCACCTTACTTTGATGGCACAGACTACTATTTTTGGAAAAGCAAAATGCAGCTGTTCTTGAAATCTCAAGATACAGGAATGTGGTGCATGATTACAGATGGATATTTCATACCAAGAGTTGATCAAAATGATTCAAACTCTTCTGCGAAGAAAGAAGCAGACTGGACAGTTGAAGATAAAACCAAGGTACTCCTAAACTCTAAAGCTCAATTATTCTTATCGTGTGCTTTGAGCAAGCAAGAAAGTGAAAGAGTTGATGAATGCACAACTGCTAAAGAAGTATGGGATATACTACAAACTCATCATGAAGGAACTAGCCATGTCAAAGAAACAAGAATAGACATTGGCATAAGAAATTTTGAACTCTTTGAAATGAATGAAGGAGAAACCATTGACGAGATGTACTCAAGATTCAACACCATTATAAATGAAATGCGCTCTTTAGGGAAAGCATACTCAATACAAGATAGAGTCAGAAAGATCATGAGATGTCTTCCAATCATATGGAGACCAATGGTGACAGCCATAAGCCAGACCATGAATCTTGACGTACTCGAACTGGAGGAACTGATTGGAACATTACGAGCACATGAAGTGTTGTTACAAGAAGACAGACCAATCAAAAAGGGCAAAGTAATAGCTTTGAAAACATCTCAAGAAAGTCCATATGAAGACTTAGAAGAAATCGAACAAGAAGATGTTGATGAAGAAATAGTCCGTCTTACAAAAGAGATATAGAGAATGTTGAGAAAAAGGGATCATATCAAAAAGGGATTTTCAAATCAAAAGGAAAACTTCAAAATAGAGGTAGACAAAAGTCAAATCACATGTTTTGGATGCAACAAACAAGGACATTATAAAACTTAATGTCCCTTAAACAAAAGAGCACCAAAGAAGTTCCCTTTCAAGAAAAAAAATCCATAATGGTGACCTGGGATGGTTATGATGAATCAGAAACAGAGGAACCTGAAGAAGCCAACTTATGTTTAATGGGAGATACTGAAGACAAAGAGGTAATAAATTATGAACCATGTCTTTTATGTGAATAAATTGAAAAAGATTTTGATAGCTTACTTAATGATTCAAATCTGCTTGTTCAAAAATGTAGCTTTTTAAAGGATCAAGTTTTAAAAGAAAAAAAGGAAAAAGAGAAAGCTCAGGTTATGATTGATGAACTAAAAAACATCATTCAGAACATGCAGAACGCTCTGCAACGAAAATGGAGAACATTCTCCTTAAAACTGAAAATGAACTTCTTATAAATGACTTGTCAAATTTTATTAAAGCTACTGAAACCTTTCAAAAAATCATGGGATCTCCAGTGGGAATATTTGATAAAGCTGGTCTTGGTTTTGATAAAACTCAAAAAACGAAAATATATGAAAACTTTTTTGTTTTGGAAAGAAAAGGGGATAAATGCACAACCAAATGCTCATATTGTAAGAAACTTGGACATATGGAATTTGCTTGCTTCTTTAAGAAAATAGATGAAAAGATTAAAAGCAAAAGGTTTTTTAAAAGGGAAGATCGCTCTGCAAATAAAGCTGAATCAGTTTTGAAAAATCTGTAGAAAGGAGAACGTTCTCTAGGTTGTTCTCAAAACGGAGAACATTCTGGAACAAAAGCAGAACTTTCTCCAGAAAGTCTGAAAAAAGGAGAACGATCTGGAATTTCTTCAAAATAAAGATTAAAGTCCTTTAAAACCCATATTTCAAAATCAATTCCAAGATCAACAATTAAATGCTCCTACTGTCTCAAAATTGGTCATCAAGAATCAACTTGCTATTTTAAAAAGAGATCAAGTTTTAAAAAATCTTCTAAAAGAAGATATACTAACCATCAAGGACCCAAACAAATATGGGTACCAAAATCATTACTAACTTGTGATGCAGGAACACCATCCAACAATCAAGAAATAACATTGATACATGGACAAGGCATGTTCAATACACAAGAATTGAAAGGTATGACACCTCCTCTCATTACAAAAATTTGCAGTATCTATAACCTTTGGAAACATTAAAGCAATGGATGATGAAGAAGAACGTTCTGGACAGCAGCAACAAGGTTCATTCTGGAAGCAATACCACAACATTCTGCAGAAAAGCAGAACATTCTGCCGAAGAGCAGAACATTCTCCAGAAAAGCAGAACATTCTACAAAAAAGCAAAACATTCTCCAGAAGTGTAGAACTTTCTCCATAACGTTTTTGACAGTTTCTATGCAACATCCAATCAAATATACTGTTTCCTATTATGATGATATGGTTGAAAAAACATCAACAAACTCTAAATGAGTTTGAACCATTTGCTTTTGGCACTCTTACACATATCTCACTATTGACTTTTCCTTCAAAAAACATCTTCTCATGATCAAATAATTGGAAGGATATGGTACTAAAGCTGCTGTTGGAGGTATAATTACAGTGGTTGATTTGCCTCTAAAATACAGAAATGATATTCAAGTTTCACGTTATAAGAAGCACATATTCACATTGTACTCTTGTCTAATTCAAGTGCTTCTTTAGATCTTATCAAGGTATATCCTGATCATGATTACTTCTTAATTCATTCATGGAACTTAAATCCTTTTCTACAAATTCTCCTCTTTATATCCTTAAAATCATATTTTTTTTTATGTGAACAAATCTCTTTGATCGTTTCAAAAAATTTGTTTTTGAAAAACACAAACTTTATTAGCATAAGAATGTTTTGTAAAGAGAGAAATTATCTTTGACATGTTGTCAGATTCATCTTATTTTTTGCTTCCCTATATGCGCTCACTCTTTCTAGTTTTAAAAAAGAAAAATGGATCTATTTTTACTGTTAAGCATGACCGTGTTCACATTCATCTTATCTTACTTGTGTTTTGGAATTTTGAAGGATATCAATTTCAAAATATTCAGGGGGGAGTTTGTAGAAAATGTTATTTTTCTTAAAACTGGAGTCTACTCATTGTTTTCTATGTGTAGTATACATTTCCTTTGTTTTCCCAAACATTTTTGTGTTGACAAAGGGGGAAAATTAATTTTAGATTTTATGTTTAGATTTTAAGTTGGTTAAAAAATTTGAAGCATATTCTGAGGGGGAGCTTTTAAGCTCTCTATGATTAAAATTAGAATCAAAATTAATAGTTTGTCATCATCAAAAAGGGGGAGATTGTTAATACAAAATCTCAATTTAATGTTTTGATGAAAACAAACAAAAAGTTAATTAAGAATGTTAATTATGATTCTAAATGTTATTTTAATTTAACTTGTGCTTTTGAGTGAATTATTTCAAAGATAGGAGCCAAGCAAAGCAAAGAAAACAGATTCAAACTGAACAGACCAAGAAACAACAAAATTTGGAAAACGAAGAATGTTCTCCAGTTTCAAGAATGATCGTCACAGCCTCTTGACCAATCAATCTCCACTATTTCAACGAAGCTTTTGCCTCTGAATTTTATACTAGTTCATCAGTACATGGCAAGGAACAAGTAGAAATCATTCTAGTCAAAGAAGGCATTCGAATAACAAAGAGAGAAGATCACAAACTAGCAAGACCAAACAGATTTGAACTTGACTGTCAACATTCTTGACAACATTCTGATCATTCTCCAACATGTTAACATTAATCTCCAGCATGCTAACATCATTCTCCAGCATGTTAACATCAATCTGCAGAATGTTCAGACCAGTCTCCAGATTGATTATCAATCTCCGTTACTGCAGAATTAATCTTCGTTTCTGCAGAATTTCAGCTTTGATGTCCTTACTTCTACAAAGGTTTATAATCATTCACCAAACTATTTTGGACAGAATCAAGGCTCCAGATCGAAGCTTTAGCATCAATAATTATATATGAAGCTTCAAAGATCAATCTCCGTTTCTGTAGAATCGATTCTCTTATTTCTGCAGAAGTTGTTCATTACTTTCCAAGCTGTTTTGGACAAAATCAAGTCTCCAGATCAAAGATATATCATCAACAAATATATCTGAAGCTTAAGGGATAATTAAACACGCAAGCAAGCTCAGTCAAGCAAGGCCCAAAACTGTTCAAATGGTTGAATATTTTTATTCACTTTATTGGTTTTGGTCAATACTGACAGAGCACTACCAACAGCTCTTTTGACCATTATTAAATGTCCTAAAAGCATATTAAAGGAATGCCAAACTCAAGGAAAAATTAGAACTTCAAGTAATTTTGGGTAGATTGTAAGAAATCCTATCAAGGTTGATAGGTGACCTGATTGAACTCCTTTCTGGGTGGAAAGGTTTTAACGTTGTAACAGATCAAGGTTGATCTGAGCTAGGTGCTGTAAAACCAAGAAGGTTCTTTGTTTTGAACACTTAGTGGAAAATCTCACAGTTGTGAGGATTGGACGTAGCCTGAGTTGGGTGAACCAGGATATATCCTTGTGTGGTATCTCTTTCCTTATCTATTTACTTTCAGTCTGATTGATTATCAAGTTAAATACATAAACTGAAATACTGATTTTAACTAACCAAGAACGTTCTCCGTTTTCTAGTTAAAACCAAGAACGTTCTCCGTTTTCTGTTTTCACAACCAAAATCAATCTTGAGTTAAATTCTCTAGTTTTTTCACGAATTTTAAAATAGGAACATTTACAGTTCAAACTCCCCTTTCTTGTAAATCGACATTGCTACTTCAGAAAAATGTAGTGTTGTGGAGTTGGTTTAGTTTTAAATATTTAATAATATTAATATTAATAATTAAAAAAAATTATATTAATGAAATTGAGTGTTTCAAATGATATTATCAAAGAATCAACTTTTGGCCTCAAGAGTTTTGTCACAACTTTTACTTCTTCAAAAACTCAGAGTGTAATTCTTGCATGGTAACTTTTGCATCATGTTTAGAAAAGCATTACAGATTACTTTGACTATTTGTTTTACAAAAAGCAAAAAGGTTTGAAAAGAAAAAAAATTACATGTGTTTTATAAAGGAAAAAGAGTATTTATTTTGAAAAGTAGCTTGCATTTAGAGCTTATATTTTACCACTAACGCTCCAAAAAATGAGGTGTTATACATCCTCTATCATTGCATCACTCAAAAGATCAACAATGCGCATGTTTTGAAATTGTTTTACATGTTGTTCCTCTATTTGTATCATGTCATCTTTGTTGGGTAGATATTTGATACTACAAGAAAAGCTTAGATTTCCGAGTGCCAAAAGCCCTCAAAAGGGACAAAAAACACTCAAAACTCGTTTAACAATCCGAATTTTAATATCGAGAGTGTCTTTTTTATAAAAAAGACATAATTTCAAAGTTAACGCATACAAAGAAAGCTTGGTAAAAGTTTAGCTCAAAGTAACATATGTTGCAACCAAGTTGATTTTAGATTTAGAGTTTTGATGTTAACAAAAGTATTTTATCACAACAATATATTTGACTTCAAAAAGTATGAAAGAAGATTCATGTTTTTGAAGAAAATCTAAAATAAGATTTGATTCAAATTTAAAATTGAAGAAAATCTAAAATAAGATTTTATTCAAATTTATAATTGAAGAAAATCTAAAATAAGATTTGATTCAAATTTATAATTGTAGAAAATCTAAAATAAGATTTATTCAAACTTATAATTGATGAAAATCTAAAATAAGATTTGATTCATATTTTTAATTTTTGACAAGTTGAAGAGAAGATATAGTCAAGATTTGAAGAATATTTGAAGAAGATTTATCTACAACAAAATAAGACCAGAATCAATATGAAGAATTTACAAATGCAATATGAACAAAAATAAAACAGAATCAATCTGAAGAGTTTACAAACTCAATCTAAACAAAATAGAAATAGAATCAACTTGAAGAATTTACAAACTCAATCTGAACATGATAAAATTCAGAATTAAACAAGGACTAAAGTGAAGCCCAAATTTTCACTGTAAATAGACACTCAAGGTTGAAGGAGAAATGCATTGAAAAGCAGAAAAAAGTAGAAGAACTCAAGCTCAAAGTTCTCAATTCATCTTAGAGTTCAAAGAGAGAAACACTTGTTCAGGTTAGAAATATTTTATGAGTGTTCTTTTCTTAGAGTGTGAGAGTTATCATTATTGTTAGAAGTAACTACTCAAGTTCCAATCTTTTGTATCCAACCCAATAGTGGTTTAGTTCTTTCTTCAATCTGGGGTTGTCAGGTTTTTAGGAAAAGACTTGACTTGTAAGGTCAAGGTGGTGAGTTCCTCAAAAGTCTGGGGTTGTCAGGCTGTTTGGGAAGACTGGCTTGGAGGGTCAAATGCTTTGTAATTCAAGGTATTTGAATTAGTGGATTAAAACATTCTAAATGAGGGGACTGGATGTAGCCAAGTTAGTGGTGAACCAGGATAAATCTACGTGTCAAATTATTTATGCTTTCATTGCTTGCTGTCTCTGAATCCGATTGCTTCTACTCCAAGTAAGTCCCGAAAACCAAACTAGTTTTTTTAATTATTTATAAATTATCAAAAAGTTGTCAAGTTTGGCAAACACAATTCAACTCCCCTTCTCGTGTTTGCACCTTCAATTGGCATCAGAGGTCGGTCTCAGGAGTAAACACTTTACAATGTTTGAGAAAAGATTCAAGGGTGCAATATGTCTGGATTCAGGGAAGAAGCTACTGGAGGAAACATCAACAGACCACCTCTGTTTGATGGAGAACGTTTTGAGCATTGAAAAGACAGGCTGAGACTTTTCTATATTTCACAAGATCCTGAACTTTGGGACTTAGTGGAAGATGGTTATATTGCTCCTAAAAATACTGATGGTATTGAAATTCCAAGAAAGAAGATGAATGCTGATCAAAAGAAAATGTACAAGATGCATCATAAGTCCAGAACATTCTTGATAAATGCAATCACCTTCAAGGAGTTTGACAAGTGCACATACAACGAGACAACAAAGAATATTTATGATAGTTTGATTCTGACCTATGAAGGAAACAAGCAAGTTCAAGAAGCAAAGGTCAACCTCCTAGTCAAAAAGTATGAATTGTTCAAGATGGAAGAAGATGAAGACATTGAAACAATGTTTTCCAGATTCCAAACCTTGGTCTCAGGATTAAAGGTACTTGAGAAGAGTTATACTACTGCTGATCATGTGAAGAAAATTCTTAGGAGTCTGACAAGCAAGTGGAGACCTAAGATCACTGCCATTCTGGAAGCAAAGGATTTGAATACTCTAAAGTTGGAAGAATTAATAATCTTTCTTAGATCACATGAAATTTTTCTTGAAGAAGATGAGCCCAAGAAGAAGAATAAGACTCTGGCCTTGAAATCTAAGCAGAAGAAGGCTCTAAAGGCAGCATCAGAATCAGAGGATAGTGATTCAGATGATCAGAATATGAACTCAGAGAAAGAGGAGATTGCTTTTATATCCAGAAAAATTTGAAAGATGTGGCACAACAAAAAGAAGAAACTTCCTCAAAGATATTCGCATTTTAGAATAGATTTACATCGCTTTTTGAAAAAAACGCTGTAAAACTAGTATAACAAGTGCGCTATATATGCACCTATTATAGAGTTTTTTTTTTTTATGAAAAGCACTGTAAAACTACTCTAAGAGAAGTGTTGAACGCTATATATTACAGTGTTTTTTTATTTATTTTAAATAGCGCTGTTGTATCTTTTAACAGTACTAGATACTACCGCGCTTAAAAGCGTTATAAACAGCTTAAAAAAACGCTGTAAAATGTTATTGGCGTAATGAATGGAGATGAGAGAGAAATAAATGAAGTGAGAGATCAACAATTGTAAAGATAGCGTGTAGAATAATCTAAATCATTTGTTATCTTGAAAAACTCCATTCTCTTAAATAATTAAAGGAATTAAATTAAAAATATAATTTTTTTTCCTCTCTAATTTTCTTTTATTTCTTTCCCCACTTAAATATTTCTTCACCTTTTTACATAAAAAAAAGAGCTTAGCATAGTTATAAGCTAAATACCACATGTGGTCCCTAAACTTAATTTCAGTTAACGATTTAGTCCTTTATCTTTTTTTTTCCCGATTTGGTCCTTTATGTTTTTAAATAATTTCAGCGTTACCCTTTAAGTGAGGTTTCGTTAAGAAAAAGTTAAAAAAATCCATTATCCGTGTTCAGAAAAAGTTATTCTTTATGTTTTGGAAATATTTCAGAAAAACATTCAAAGTTTAATATAAGTTTGGTAGTATGATTGATTGTTAAAACTGAAACTATGAGGTATTTATACTCCTTCAGATCAGTGACAATCGTTTCTAGAGGTTTGATGAACATATGCAATGATCTAGATGAGAAATTTTTTTACTTTTTCTTAACGGAACCCCACTTAAAGGTACCACTGAAATTATTTAAAAATATATAGAAATAAATCGGAAAAAAAAAGATAAATTACTAAATTTTAACCGAAATTAAGTTAAGGACCGTATTTAGTGCATCGTTATAACTCGATATAGAGTTCAAATTCCCGACAATTGTAATTTGTGAATCAGAGTATCATTTGATTAATACAAATTCTCCTTCCCCAATTAAAAAAAATTATTTCTTCACCTTTCTTCATAAAAATCTAAGCGCGCTCTTTCGAAACCCTAAACCAGAAGAAGTTGTTTTTTGATCAATGGCACTTCAGAGCTCCACTTCCAATGAAGCTCAAGCTTCGAAGAAACTTTCTCATGTCCATTTCTTTGGTAAGCTGTTGATTCATGAATCATAACAACTCGCTTTAAACGAGTGAACCATTCATATGATTGATTTCTTTTTTCCTCGTCATTTCAATTTTTCGAAAATAAGTCTGCGCAAATTCAGCTCAATTAACATTTAGTTCCAATATTTTGATCTAGTTAGGTTCAATTTTTATTAATTTTATTTTTCCTTTTCATTGATGAATGCTGTTATTCGTAGTTTTTGCTGCTGAGTTGTTTGTTCTTATTCGTAACTGAAGGGACTTTGCTTTCTGATAAACCTAAGTTTGAAGAAATTTGCTAACTGAGATAAAGTGATGTTATGTTATGAAATGAACCCGAATTGTATGAGTATTATGCTCGAATTAATTTTTCTCAATCTTGTGGGTAGTAGTTAAGAATTTTAATTAATTGATGACTTTAAATGTGCTTGTTTGAGTCATGAATTACAGCATTAGCATAAGATGTGTGATTTTGTGGTTGCGGTTTTATGTCTACGGAGAATAAGTTGTTCACTTGAAAGTTGCTTGCATGAGGTCCAATTTAATGCTGCATGAGGTCCAATTTAATGCTGCATGAGGTCCAATTTAGTGCTCTATTCCACAATTATCTATGTGTGAAGGTTTTTTATACTGACAGTACAAATTAATTAAACTCAATTTTCATATTACAATCTGATTATTAGGGGTTTTTGTGGGGTAGGCGGTGATCATTTTTACTTAAAAAAAATGCTCTCTCTGGAAGTTTTGCAAGTTACAGTCCAACAAGTAATTTTGGGCCTTTATTTTTGTGACACATAGTATCCCTTGGCATTATGCAGTGCCTATCCGGCAATGTCCTTTTTGTGTCTCATTTCACTCGCCAACCTGAGCCTGACTATTATTACAAAACAAATTAGGTATAACTTTATATTGTCTTCCTTAAATTTATGATTGGAACTAATTTTACTATATTATGGTATTGAAGTATGGAAGGAGTTTGTATGGGGAGCTGTTGCAGGCGCTTTTGGAGAAGGAATGATGCATCCGGTAGATACCATCAAAACAAGAATACAAAGTCAAGCTATTCTAAATGGTGTTAAGGTATTATAGTAGTCTATAGATAAATTAGACTGTGATTTCATTAATTGTTCTTGATATGGAGACTCAGTTTGAAAATGTTGCGTACAAGTTGCTGTTCGTATATACTTCCATCTAAAGCTTTTCTCTTTTGTTGGGAATATCATTTGATATTAGAACCAGAAAGGCATATTGCAGATGGTGCAGTCTGTCTGGCAGGTTGATGGATTAAGAGGTAAACTATTTTGATTATTTAATACTTTTGTCCCAGATATGGGTATTTTGTTTTTTAATTATGAAATTTCCTCATGTTAAAATGACATTGAGTGCATGTTTAGGTCAACTTATTTGCTTTTAAAAAATCCTTATATTCAAATTGTTTGATTTTTTGGCTGAAAAACCAAGTTTAAGGGTAAGTCAAAACGAAGCATGCTTTTACATACTGATGAATTGAATTTAAAATCAAGGTTTATATCAAAAGGATCCTTATTTGTAGACTTTGGACTTCAAACTTGAAATATTTATGCCTTATGATTGATTTAAAATTGCTTAGGCTTTTACAGGGGTGTAATACCTGGTGTTACTGGGTCTCTTGCAACTGGTGCAACATATTTTGGTGTCATAGAGTCCACTAAAAAGTGGATTGAGGATTCGCATCCTAGCCTTGGGGGACATTGGGCACATTTCATTGCTGGAGCTGTTGGTAAGCTGATTTGGAGCATCTAATAGTAATACTTTGTATTTTGACTTTTTGAGTTCCAGAAGTTACAAATTGAGTCACTGACAGGGGCATTTGTGTGAAAGCAGTTGTGTAATGTCATCTGTCTGATTGTGGCAATGCTTTTTCCCATTTCTTTTTGCAAATAAGTTGAATTATTTAGTACACTGTCTAAGCACTTCATTTCTGGACAAATAATGATTGATTGTCATTGGACATATTTACATAATGCGATGCTGCTCTGGGAGATATATTTTTACTTTTGCTAAATTTTAAGGTTTATGGAGTATGGTATCTATAACCATCTGAGTGTGCAATAAAAGGCTCAAATCTGCCTTATTTTTTTCACTATATTTTCAGGAGATACACTTGGTTCTGTTGTGTACGTTCCATGTGAAGTGATAAAGCAGCGCATGCAAGTTCAAGGCACAATTACATCTTGGAGTTCTAGTGCAATGAAGAATGGCATTGTAATAAAGCCTGGCGCAGAAATATATGATTATTATAAAGGGTTGTTCCATGCAGGCTGCTCAATATGGAAAACACAGGGCTTAAAGGGTTTATATGCAGGGTATAAACTAGAAACACTAATGTCTTTTGATGATGTAATCTTGAGTTATATAATTTACTAATATTTCAAATCCTTCTTATTTAATTGAGTTTTAAAAACACATCTGTAGACAATAGTTTTTTTCTTGAATCTAACATCACTAGACAATATATAGTCCTCTAGGCACCAATAAGGTATTCTTAACATAACTTACTTTTCTTGTTTCGTATATTGTGGTAAGATGATAATGCTATTTCAGATTATCTAAAATGATTTTGTGAATATATCTGATCTGATAATGCTATTTTAGATGAATCATGATATTTCTCAAGAGCCAGAATAGTTTACTATTGACTAATATAACCAGTTGAATTATGTTATGCTATGCATACAAATTTAGATAGTTAGACACTCATATATATATTATATTATATATGTATGTATCTAATCTAAGCTAATAGTTGATATTTTACTTTAGACCTAAAGGAGTCAATGAAGTATCAATTGTTTTAAAATCATATGAAAATTTGATGACTTGATCTAATATATGAAAGTTTTCAATTCAATAGTTGGATTGAGGAAATTCGATTTTTCAACAGTTAATCTTTAGATTGTATGAAGACTTGCATATGGATGATTCTAATATGTTATTTTGCTTGCTTCTGCAGATATTTTTCTACACTGGCAAGAGATGTACCATTTGCTGGCCTTATGGTATTATACATTACACATCAAGTTTTATTTATTAGATTCAGAGCTTGTATTTTTCAACTTTTTTCCCTGAAAAACAATCGTTTTTATATAAAATTTATCACTTTAGAAGTTTTAGGTGTTTGTTTAAGGATCCATTTACTTAAAATTAAAATAAAAGTGATTATCAATTTGTTTAAGATTTTTTTTAGATTTTTATGTGAATCAAAGCTTATCTGTGTTTGTTTATAATAGTGAAAATCACCTTTTTAATTTTCTCTCTTATCTCCTAAAAAAGTGATTTTTCTATTAAATAATCTGCAACAAACCGTCTCTAAGTTTTTGGAAAAAAATCAGAATTTTAAAAAACAACAGATTTTTTACTATAATAGCAAGCTACTTTAAGTAGTTTCTCAAAATAAGTTGTAACTTGTAAGTATAAGGTAAGGGCTCCAAGGTCTCGTGGAAAAAGGGCACTGTGTGGACTATGAGTTCAAGCAGAAAAAGAGTTCCAAAAAGTGTTGTATTTTTCTTTCATGCGGCTGTTTGTTGGAATTTCAGTTAGCAAATCCATGATAAATGTCGCGCATTATGTGTACGCTCCTTTTCACTGACGGATCCAACTTGACATCGCTGCTTCCCCACCGCCGCTGGCGAGATTTACGGTGATAAAAGGAGAAGAGGAGTAGTGGAATTTGTCTTTGAAGAGGTTCAGATTTTCCTTTCAGTAGGAATACTAAAATTATTACGGAGAGATAGGAACAAGGAAGAAAAGTGTTGTTGAAGATGAGAGAAGATTCAAAGGAATAAGGATGAGGAAAGATGAGAAAGTGAGTTGCTGAGATTAGAGGTGTGGCGCCGGCGCTGGAGCTACATGACAGTGGTGTGGTGGTGGTTCTGATGATTTTGCCGAGCTAGTTAACTTCAACAAGATTTGTTAGATCAGAGTTTTCAGTTGTTATGGTGGTTGTGGAAAAGAATCGAGAGGAAGAGGGGAGAGAGAAAAAAGAAGAGAGCAGTGATCTAGTGTATATGGTGTATAATAGTATGTCGTAACCTTGATTGGTCTAATTACTCTTAATTGTTTTTTATAGTAGTCCACCAGTGAGGGACTTGTTGGACCCTCCCCTTAGAAGCCACCCTAAATGTTAACATAAAAAATGATTTTTATAATAGTAACTAAATGAAAAAAAGCTTCTGCTTTACATAAATCTCTAAAATTAATTTTTTTTTTACGCCATCTTAGAATCACTTGTTTTTTTAATTCAAAAGCTTAAGCAAATAATCCTTAACTCTTCTATAATCTATTGTATTCAATATTTTCATTCGGTAATGTATACATTCTCTTACATGGTCCTCTTTTAGTTTATTAAAAGTCTATTGTCTGATACGATTGTCACTGCTAGTGCACAGAAGGTGTCTTAGCTAAACTTTAAAATGGATTAGGTCAGTCAGAAATTGAAGTAAAGAATATCTTTATGATTACTGATTAGACATAGATATTGGAATTGGATGCATTATTCAAAATTCAAGTATAGTCTTTATAGGTCCAACCACTCTTTATGACCTGATCCATGTTGGAACCTTCCTTTTTCTGGGCCTGATTTAATGATTTATTAATTTCTCTGCCACACATGGCACTTGTTTAAGCATTGAATAAAAATATATATTTGTTTTTGAATCTCTATAGCATTGTACTGTAAAAAACCAAGGAGATTAAGTTTAGCCAATTTTTCTAGGGCTAAATAGACAAACTCCTATTTATTTGGAATCTATAATAAGAAAAAATCTTGTATGAAATTTGTTTGGAATGATAAGATTTAAATTCATACATCATATTGCCTGTGATGATGTCATTTTTACATCCAACTACCTTTCATTGTATTTCTGACTCATTTCATTTCGAACGTATTATGTTCAATCATAACCTGTAAGTGTGATCCAAACTCTGCAATCATGTTCATATAGAAGTAAATTATTTCAGTTTTGTAATATTTATGCAAATGTGATTTTGAATAACTTTTTATGCAATTGTTTAAGGTTGTGTTCTATGAAGCTTTGAAAGATGTTACAGAGTACGGGAAGCAAAGATGGATATCTAGCTCCAAATGGCAGGTTAATAATTCATTTGAGGGGCTGGTTTTAGGAGGATTAGCTGGTGGTATGTCCTGTGCTTTGCCTTTAATCTATGTACTTAAGTTCTCCTAGCAGTGATTTGTTTCGTAAAATTAATTTTTTGTGTAAACAATGAAACAGGTCTCAGTGCATATCTCACCACTCCTTTGGATGTCGTGAAAACCAGGCTGCAAGTTCAGGGTTCAACTTTAATGTATCAAATTCATTTCCATAACTAGTCTACTTAATTTTCTTTAATGATTGTTTTTTGGAGCCAATATTTTTTGAACTGGTGAGACCTTTGGGTCATGATGCAATTGGTTCAACCACGGTTGAATTGGATGACAATTCAATAAATAAAAAGTAAAAAAGTGTATTAAATAGAAAAAGTAAATTAAAAAATGTAAAAAAATGAGAAATGGTTGAACCAATTGTAGTTGAATCTTATATTCTGATTCAACAAGACAACAATATAACCGGGATCAAACCATTTGGCTAACTGACCAGTTCTTGGTCAACTGGCCGATATGGTCCTTTTTTTTTAAAACATTTCTTGGAACACATCTGCTTTGCCATTATCCAGAGTTGGTTTTCTGAAGTATTATGGACATCTTCAGAATAATAATATATACCTTGTCTCACATTTTTCTTACCATAAATTCATAATTAAAAGGGCTATTTTATGTGTGGGGAGTTGTAATGTTTTTGATGGACTAAAGCTAAATTGATGGTAATTTGCTTTATGCATTGTTGTATTAGGTATAATGGTTGGTTGGATGCAATGTACAATATATGGGCTAGGGAAGGCATGAAAGGGATGTTTAGGGGTAGCATCCCCAGAATTGCGTGGTACATTCCGGCTTCAGCTCTTACATTCATGGCTGTGGAATTTCTCAGAGAACATTTTAATGAAAGAGTGCCCAATGGTGGTTTGAGAGATGTTGCCAGATTATCAATAGAAAAGAAGAAATCTCTGCAAGAGGCTGCTTAAAAGTGTTCTGGTTTAGTCTCATTACTTCCCATCTAGATTTTTACAAAGATGGGATGCTATATCATATCAAAATTCTTAGATATGCTTAATCTACCTTAAATTCCCATTGTTTCAAACATGCTGTGACAAGAAAATTATAGTAAAAATGCAAACATAAAACTAAGTCAAACCTTATCTGGTCCATTTTTTTATTGGTCTGCTATCTGTCGAACTAGTGAATAGAGACTTGGAAAACTTGGAAATTTGGCTTCGGGAACAGCTTATGGTGATAATAAGTAGTAGTATAGGTACATATTTACTGTACACATTTTTCACATAATTTTCATGTGGTGTTATGTATTTTCTATTTTTTGAATAACTTATCTATTATAATCTATTAAAATATGAGATGCATAGTCTGACGTTGACACCTAATCCACTTATAAGTTGTATGCCTTGTGTAATTAATTACTTTTTTTGCCACATCAAAATGCATCTCTATTATGGGACCATGGATGAAGTGCAAGTAATTTCATCAGATAGCAATGTGTTTGGTTGGATTGCTACCATATTTGGTTGTCAAAGTACACCTTGGGAAGGTGTTGAAATTCTACAATTGAGTTCATACCTCACTTTGACTATGTCTATATTCTTTTACATTTTATTCTACTCATGCTAATGACATAGTATTCTTTACTAAGGATGTAATTAGTTTGATATTGATAGTTTGTATGTCATATTTACAAACCTCTTCTCATTTGATGTAATTCCCATATGCTCCATCGAAATATAAGCCTATGCACAAATCGACATCAACATAATAAAATGAAATACAGAGAAAAAGTTAATATCCACCACATAGTGAATATTTTTTTTGACAATAATGAATTTGATAATTAAATTCTTTAAAATGTTAATTAAGATAGTTGATTAGTTGAATAAAATCAAAAGTACAGTAGAATTGAAGTTGAAGTTACTTATGAAATGATAAAAAATAGAAATTGAAGCTAAAGTTACTTATTTGTATTAATTCTTAAAGCGTGGAGATTTATTTTTTCAATTTTGTACAATTCTTCGTCCGTTTCAAAATAGTTTCAAAATAATTGTCAAGATTTTTTACATTGATTAAGAAAAGAGTTAAATGAATGAATAAGTGTAAGAATACAAAATTGTCTTCATTAACTATTGACTATATTAACAATTGAAAGTTATCAAAATTGAATACACTATTAATTTGAGGGTAAAATTAGAATAAAATAATTAATGTTGTATTTTATTTAAAATTAGAATAAAATAATTAATGTTGTATTGGTATAAATAAAGTGACAATTATTTTACAATAGTTTTTTGGGTTACTAAAACGACAATTTAAATAATTTTATTTGATAACTTAAATATTAATGTTCACCAATACCGATGATAATTGTTTAATTCTTGAATCGTACTCTTGGATAGTGTTAATATTTTTTTTCGACTCATTGGATAATTTTAATTTTTTCTTGATTAGAATTTGATACTCTTAAAAGAATATTTGTTTAAATATTTAAAAACAAACATACATAAAATAAGTTTTTTTATTCTAAAAAGCTGTTAATTTCTTTTATAGTTGATATTTGAATTTTGCAAGTTAATCAATAAATATAAGGCAATTTGAATTATATGATATTTATGACATATAATGACAGAATTAATGTAAATAATATTAAAAAGTGATACTTAAACAAAATATCTCTCACATATATTAGATAAGAATAAAGGATAGAAAGGGAAGAGAAAATATAAGAAGTTCAAATATAATAAAAAGAATTTCTATTAAGAGAAAAAGAGAACAGACAAAAGTATACAGAAAGAAACTACACAAACTAAGCTAGAAGTGGTCAAGAAGAATAATTGACTCAAATCTATAGTATGATGAGATAATGAAGTTAAAAACTGATTCACAAGATAGACCTGCGACATAAAGGGCATGTGTTGGATATATTGAGCCACTTCATAATACAATTTTCATGAAAAACATGCGAACATGGACTGGGCAAGCGAATTGCTATCGATCCAATGGAAAAATCTACAAGACATATAGAACATGTTGTCATAGTAGTGTCAGTTATCATTTTTTCTTCAATCTTGATTTTTTCAAAATTATGAATAGATGCTTCCACGTTTCTTCTTGTTAGAATTTGATTGCTTTGATTAACACGGTTTTCTTGAAAAATATAGTGACCATCTTGGAACAAATCATCTGAAATATTCCTACTATATCGTTGAACCACATTATTGATCCTGGTACGATCGATGTTGCTTTCACAAACGATAAGATGGCCATCTTCAACATATGGCGAAATCATGTTTCTATTAGGAACGCGAAAAGGAATAGCATGAATCATATCATAAATACCGTTGCTAACAAGATTCCGCGATGGAACTGTGACTCTTCCAATTTCTCCATTTAAACCAACTCTTCTTCTACGATGATGTTGTTGCCACTCCATTATTCAAGTTAAAGTTTATTTGTTTTGCACTGAAAAAATAATTAAGAAAAACAAAAACAAGGAAATGAGATAAGAAAGGTGAGGGAGAGATATATGATATAAAACATAATACCAATTGTAATAATGATTGATAATTAAAGTAAACAGTTTTTTCACCCAAAATAAAATAAATAAAAAGTAAACGGTTTCATTAAGAAAAAGAAGAAAGTAATCGATGAAAAAAAAAAGTATGAATGTGATGAAAAGACAAACCTGTGACTCTGTGAGTGAGGACGATAGAAAGTAAGAATCAGCAGTGATAGCAATAAAATCTCTCAGAAGCGAAAAGTGAGAAGTTCAACCTAATTTGGGTCAATTGATCGGAAACGAAGAGTTTTTAACAGGACCAGCGCCCCGCACACGAAGAACCAGAAAGTAAGAGTTGAAATAACAAACAAAAAGAATGAAGACACACAGAAAGTAAAAAGAATGTTGTGTGAATTGATTGATCTCAACAGCACAAGAACAGCAATTAGAGTTATTACGAACACACGAGAGTAGTAAGTGTCGATATTTATAGCTGTAATTTCTAGGTTTTGCTTTTCAACGGTATTGTTTGGATCACAAGTAAGTAGTATCAAGCGCTCCCCAGTTTACGGTAATAAAATCTTATCTTAGGGTAAATCTTTACATTTATTATTTAGATTCGATATTATTTTTTATTTTGAATCTCATTAGCTCTATATATTTTATTAATTAAGATTATATAAAATATATGGCTGTTTTTTCATTCAACGGTAACTAATGAATTAATAACCTTGTTTTTTAATTCTCTTTCTCTTGATTTTTATAATTGATTTGATTGATTGGAACTAAAGCAATAGATTATTTATGAGGCTTACTTAGAGAGTAGTATATCTATATCCTGAATTTTCGTTTCAAATTAATTGCCCCTTTCTATATTCAAGTGCAGGAATTAATTACCGAACATAAGTTAACTAAAATATATTTTGATTATTATATCATGAAAGAAAGCAAGAGATTATTCTTGTGATCATTGACAGATGATGATTTAGTGATACTGATGACCTGTTGTAAATCTAGATTAGTCACTTTAGAGTTCAGTATCTATAAAATCTAACGACACTCACAAAGTAATTGGACTTTATATCTCTTTCCTCCTTCATGATTAGAACTTATCATTGTTAGAAACCAAGAATGTTCTTGGAAAATCAGAATAAACTAAGAACGTTATTGGGATTGAAAGTTTGTGTAATTCAAGTTTAGTGTTAGTTGTATGTAATAACTAACTAACTAATTACTCAATTAGTTAGTTAATTAACTAGAGGACAGTTAGAATGAGTCATGTATAAATAACTCAATTAATTCATTTAATAAATAAGTCCTACAACATATATCTCATCCCATATTTCATCATTCTTGCACTTGAAGTAATAGCTTGAAAGCTAACAATTGGTATCCAAAGCAAGGTTTTCGATCCCAGAGTGATAAACACCAGTGAAGTGTGAGGATCAAACACGAGTGAAGTGAAGATGAGTTCAAGTGCAAACAATGGAAATTTTGCAGCCCATATACCACATTTTGATGGAAAAGATTGAGATAGAATGGAGGGTGCAGATTCGGGTGTTGTTTGGGTGTCAAGAAGTATTGGGATCATAGAAAATGGTTTTGAGGAGCTGGGAGTCAATCCAACAGAGGAGCAGAGGTTGAAATATAAAGAAAACAAAAAGAAAGATTGCAAGGCTACATTCATTCTTCATCAATGCCTTGATACAACCAACTTTGACAAGATATCTGATGCAAGAAGTGCAAAAGAAGCGTGAGACATTCTCAAGAAGTTTTATACAGAAGATACCAAGGTCAAGAATGTGAAGTTGCAGACCCTACAAAGACAGTTCGAACTATTGTAGATGGAGGAACAAGAGAAGGTTTCAGATCTAATTTCAAGATTGAGGAGCATCACCAATCAAATGGCAGGTGGTGGTGATAAGCTTACTGAGTAGAAATTGTGTGAAACGATATTGAGATCTTTGCATCCCAGGTTTAATTACATTGTATGTGCCATTGAAGAATCCAAAGACATTTCCACATTGAGTCTTGACGAATTGTAGGGAACTTTAGAAGCAAGGGAATTGAGAATGGATGTAAGGAATGGGAATAAATCTGGGGATCATAAAATGGTAGCACAAGCCTACAAGAAAGGATAACAGAAGAAGAAATGGAAGAAGAATAAATTCAAGAAACCTGATGATAAGTATGAATCTTCATCAAAAGGGGGGCAATGCTAGTGGTAAATCAAAAGGAAGATCAAAGAACTTTGACAAGAAGGAGGTGCAGTGTTACAATTCGTAGAAGTTTGGACACTTTGCTGATGAATGCTGGTCTGGCAAAGGAAAACAGAAGAAGAAAGATGAGGATGAGGCCTGTGCTGCTCAAGAAGAAGAGTCAGATTTAAACACAGTCTTATTGATGGCTAACACAAACGAAGAACATTCTTCGTCAAAATCAGAAACAATCTTGTTAATGGCTACCACAAACGAAGAACATTCTTCGTCTCAGTCTGGTTTCTTGATACTGGATGCTCCAATCACATGACAAATCACAAAGAATGGCTGGTGGATATTGATACATAAATAAGGAGCAAGATTAGGTTTGTTGATGATAGAACCTTGGAAGTTGAGGGAGTTGGCAACATGGTGATCAAGAGAAGAAATGGCAAGACAGCTGTGATTGAAAATGTGTTGTATGTGCAAGGAATGAAGAGTAATTTGTTGAGGATAGGACAACTAATTCAGAAAGGGTTTCAGGTGATCATAAAGGATAATGCATTAGAAATGTATGATGGGCAAAAGAAGATGATATTAAAGGCCCCACTTTCAAAGAACATAACCTTTATTATCAACATACATGTTGCAAATATTCAATGTTTGAAGGCAGCAAGCTTAATTGATGAAAACTGGCTTTGGCATTCAAGATTTGGCCATCTCAACTTCATAAGCTTGTAGCAGCTAGGAGTTAAGAAGAAGGTGAGTGGAATTCCTATGATTGATGTGCCTTAGAAGGTGTGTGAAGTGTGTGTGGCAGGCAAGCAATCAAGGAACTCATTTAAATCACAAGTGCAAGCAAGAGCGAAGAACGTTCTTGAAGTGGTCCATAGTGACATTTGTGGACCATTTTAAAAGTCATCATTAGGAGGTAATAAGTATTTCATAACCTTTGTTGATGAATTCAGTAGAATGTTGTGGATTTATTTGATCAAGACCAACGATGAAGCAATAGAGACATGTAAGAACTTCAAGATAAAAGTGGAAAAGCGGTCAAGGTGCTAAGGACAGATGGAGGAGGAGAGTAAACATCACATGAATTCAAGGAATTTTGTGTTAAGAATGGAATTGAACATGAGGTAACAGCTCCTTATACACCTCAACACAATGGCCTGACTGAAAGAAGGAATAGAACCATCTTAGACATGACTAGAAGTATGATAAAAGAGAAGGGACTACCACATAAGTTCTGGGGAGAGGCTGCATCAACTGCTGTCTATATTCTTAATAAATGTCCAACAAAGAAACTACCAGACCAAAGGAGAAGGAAGTTGCAAGACAAAAGTGAAGCCCTGATACTTGTAGGGCACTTAAGGACATTTGGTGCTCTATGTTTCAAGCATGTACTAGACCAAAGGAGAAGGAAGCTGCAAGACAAAAGTGAAGCCATGATACTTGTAGGATATCATCCAACTAGAGCCTACAAGCTCTATGATCCTGTCAGAGGCAAGGTGGTGGTCAGCAGAGATGTCAAGATCATTGAGCAAGAAAGTTGGGATTGGAAGTAGAAATGCAGCAACAGCCAGGACTAGAGCCAGAAGAATGGAAGCCAACACTAGGACTGGGAACAAGCAACCAACAACACAAGCCAACCGTCACAAATTCATTTGCAAGAACAACATGATTATCAGATAAGTGGAGACAGAGATGAAGAAAGAGTATATTCAAGTAGACCTCATAGGACAAGACAACTACCAACACACCTAAGAGAATTTGAGGTTTACAATGACAATGAAGTTGATAAAAGTGGAGATCTGGTTCATTTTGCCTTATTTGTAGACACAAAACCTCTAAATATTGAAGAAGCCTTGATGAAAGGACCATGGAAGAAAGCAATGATGGAAGAGATCAATGCAATTGAGAAGAATCAAACATGGTACTTGACTGACTTGCCTTCAAAACAAAAGCAAATTGGAGTGAAATGGGTCTGCAAATTGAAGCTGAATCCAGATGAAACAATTGCTAAGTACAAAGCTAGATTGGTTGCCAAGGGATTCTTGCAAAGGGCAATTATATACTACTCTATAATGTTTGCTCTAGTGGCCAGAATTGAGACAATCAGACTTGTAGTAGCACCGACCTGTGCTACGGGCTGGCAGATGTGCCACCTTGATGTGAAGTCTGCATTTCTGAATGGATGGCTGGAAGAAGAGGTGTATGTCTCTCAACCACCAGGATTTGTGATTGAGAGAAAGTAGGATAAGGTGTTCAGATTAAGGAAAGCCCTCTATGGTTTGAAGTAAGCACCAAGAGCATGGAACAAAAGAATTGATTCATTCTTGATTGTCATTTGATTTATCAAATGCACAATGGAGTATGGAGTTTTTGTGAAACATTTCACACTAAATGGAGGGCCTGCAATGATCCTGTTGTGCCTATATATTGATGACTTATTGGTGACTGGCAATAGCAGCAAGGTAATTGCAGAATTCAAAGAAAGTATGAAAGATGAGTTTGAAATGACAGACTTGGGCAAACTAAGCTACTTTTTGGACATGGAGTTTACTGAGATTGAAGAAGGCTTGCTGATGCATCAAAAGAAATATGCTGGAGAGATCTTAAGAAGGTTCAATATGACTGGCTGCAACCCTGCTGTCATCCCAATGAAGATCAATGCAAAACTGGGAAGAGAAATTGAAGAGGAGTTGGCTGATTCAACTCTATTCAAACAAGCCGTGGGTTCCCTAAGATACTTGTGCAATACAAGACCTGATATTTGCTACAATGTGGGCGTGGTAAGCAGATCCATGGAGAGACCCAAGCAATCTCACTGGCTGGCAATCAAGAGGATCATGAGATACATTCAAGGCACATTAGAGCATGGAGACTTGGTTGGGCATTCAAATTCAGATTGGTGTGGAGATAAAAATGATAGAAGGAGCACTTCAGGCTATGTGTTCAAGTTATGAAATCTCCAATAGCATGGAGCTCAAAGAAGTAGCCAGTGATAGCACTTTCTTCATGCGAGGTTGAATACATTGCTGGCAGCTATGCAACCTACCAAGCATCGTGGCTGGAGTTATTGACAGCAGAGCTAAAAATGGAAATTTGCAGTCCAATTCCATTGATGATTGACAACATTTCAGCAATAAATCTTGCAAAGAACCCTGTGTCTCATGGAAGAAGCAAACACATTGAGACAAGATTTCATTTCTTAAGGGATTAAGTTGGAAGATGCAAGTTGAAGCTCATTTTTTGTCAAACTGAAGTGCAGCTGGCTGTTATCATGACCAAGGCATTGAAGACAATCAGATTTGAAGATTTAAGAAGATTGCTAGGTGTAAAATCACTTAGAAACTTGAATTAAGGGAAAGTGTTAGATACCAAGAATGTTATTGGAAAATCAGAATAAACCAAGAACATTCTTTGTATTGAAAGTTTGTGTAATTCAAGTTTAGTGTTAGTTGTATGTAATAACTAACTAACTAACTACTCAATTAGTTAGTTGGTTAACTAGATGACAGTTAGAATGAGTCATGTATAAATAACTCAATTCATTCATTTAATAAATAAGTCTTACAACATATATCTCATCCCATATTTCATCATTCTTGCACTTGAAGTAATAGCTTGAAAGCTAACAATCATTATATAATATATTGAAAAAAAATGTGTTTATTGACATCAATTATGTGTTACATAATTCATAGCCATATGCATCAAAACAACAGGGTAGCATAATGGTTGACAAATGATAGGGTTGACTCCCATATTTCTGTAACATCAGTATAATAGATCAAAAGAAGCCTTTGGCATCCAAACAGTAGAGCTGTATAGTTGGTAGTTATTTTTCATTTCCTACAAAAGGGAGCTTTGGTATAGTAGTTGGAGTTATTTATTACCATGTGAGTAAAAAGCTCAAAGGTAATATTGCCTGCCTACAATAGACTTGTTCACATCTCCATCTTCATCATGAACTTTTATGTAACTCAATTTTACCTATTATTACTAATTTGAAATTAGATAAGTCTAGAACAATGTAGAATTTCTATGTAAAATGTTAGAAGTGCTTTAATTATAGAAAAAATGTGGGAAGTATCTAGAAGTGGGTATTAATTAGGAAACTCATAGAAATGTGTCTAGAGTTATCTATTTGTACCTATAAATACCCCATTGTACTTGACATTAAGCATCAAGCAAATTGTGTGTTTTCTATTAGAAATACTTTCCTTTCTCTAACAAAGTGGTATCGAGAGCTTGGTTGTGAGAGTTGAGAAATGGCGACTCGTGATTACACTACTTTCCACTTTCCTCTTCTAAAAAAAGAGAATTGTGAAAAATGGTGACTTCGCATGAAAGCATTGCATGGATGTCAAGGTGTATGGGAGCTTGTTGAAAAAGGCTACGATGAGCCACAAGATGAAGAGGGATTGTCTCAAGTTGAGAATGAGGTTTCCACAAAGACAAGGAAGAAGGATCAACAAGCTCTTACCCTCATTCATCAATGCTTGGGTGATTCTATGTTTGAGAAGGTTGCCGATGCTACGAATTCAAAGGAAGATTGGAAGATTTTGGAGAATCACTCCAAGGCATTGACAAAGTGAAAAAGATAAGACTTCAATCTCTAAGGGGAGATTTCGAAGCTTTGAAGATGAAGGATTCCAAATCAATTTCAGATTATTGCTCAAAGGTGAAGACAATTGTTAATCAAATGAAGAGACAAGATAAAAGATGTTCGTGTAGTGGAGAAAATTTTTCGTTCCTTGACTCATAAGTTCGATTATGTGGTGTGTGTTATTGAGGAATCAAAAGATCTTGACTCAATGTACATTGAGGAATTAGAAGGTTCATTGCAAGCTCAAGAAGAAAGAATAAAGAAAAGGCAAGATGAGCTATTAGAGCAATTTCTCAAGATCAAATCTTTGTTGAAGGATGATAGAGGATTCAGGAGTCAAAACAGACGTGGACATGAATAAGGAAGAGGACGAGGATGTGGCCGTGGCCAAGGAGGAAGAGGAAAAGGTTTCAATGGTGAATCAAACTATGAAGAAAGAAGACACTCATCACCAAGAACTCGTGGAAGAGGAAGAGGTTATGGCTATTATCAAAGTGAAAGGAAGTATGACAAATCTAAAGTTGAATGTTATAACTGTCATGAATTTGACCATTTTTCTTGGAAATGTCGTAATGCTCCTAATCAAGAGGAAGAAGAGGCTAATACTGTTGACGAAAATGAAGAGTCAACTTTATTGCTAACACTCAAGGAAGAAGAGAGAGATGCTAATAGTTCATGGTACTTGGACAATGGTGCAAGTAACCATATGTGTGGATGCAAAGAGAAATTTGTGGAGCTTAATGAAAAGATGAATGGAAATGTTTCCTTTGGAGACTCATCAAAAGTGAAAATTGAAGGGAAATGTATGATTCTAATCTCTTCTAAAGATGAGAGCCATAATTTGATTAGTGATGTATACTATGTGCCTAAATTAAAGAGTAATATTTTAAGTTTGGACCAACTTATTGAAAAAGGATATGAAATTCTCATGAAAAATAAACATCTTTGGCTTAGAGATCAAAATAACAGTTTAATCGCTAAGGTTCTTATGTCAAAAAATAGAATGTTTATCTTGAACCTAAGAACTATTGAAGCAAAATGTTTGAAGATGAGTGTCCAAGATGAAGCATGGCGTTGGCATATGAGGTATGGCCACTTGAACTTTGGTGCACTTAAAATTATGGGAGAAAAGAATATGGTGAAAGGGATGCCCTTAATCAATCATCCAAATCATTTGTGTGAAAGTTGCGTTCTTGGCAAGCAAGCTAGAAAAAGTTTCCCTAAAGAAGCCACATCAAGAGCAACTAAGCCACTGCAACTTGTGCATACCGCCTTGTGTGGTCCAATCAATCCATATTCATTTGGTAAGAGTAAATATTTCATTCTCTTTATTGATGATTTTAGTAGAAAAACTTGGATTTATTTCTTAAAGCAAAAATCTTAAGCTTTTGTTGCTTTCAAGAACTTCAAAGCTCTTGTAGAGAAGGAGAGCGGTCATGAAATCAAAGCTTTGAACTCTGATCGAGGAGGTGAATTCACTTCGGAAGAGTTTAATGAGTTATGTGCAACTCATGGAATTCACCATCCGTTGATAGTTCCAAGATCTTTGTAACAAAATGGAGTAGCCGAGAGAAAGAATAGAACTATTTTGAACATGGAAAGATGCAGGTTAAAATCCAAAAGGATGCCAAAGGAATTTTGGGTTGAAGCAGTTTCTTGTGCGGTCTATTTGGCAAATCACTCTCCGACTTCAAATGTCAAAGACCAAACCCCTCTAGAAACATGGAATGGATGGACGCCTAGTGTTAATCACTTGTGTGTCTTTGGGAGCATAACATATGCACATGTGCCACAACAAGAAAGATCCAAACTTGATGATTGAAGCATCAAACATGTCTTTGTTGGCTATGATCCGCATTCTAAAGGTTACAAGTTGTACAACCCATGCAACAATAAGGTAGTGGTGAGTCGTGATGTTGAATTTGATGAAGATGCTACATGAAATAGGGAGGGTCAAGAAGAAACAAACTATAATTTCCTTCCATATTTTTGAAGAAGATCATGAGGCCACAACACCAATTCAAGATTAAACTCCACCTTCTTCACCTCCTCCTTCACCTACATCTCTAGATGAAAGTTCAAGCACAAGACCAAATAAGATGAAAGACATAGAAGACGTTTATGAAAGGTCAACTTAAATTATTCTTGACCTTGAAGAGTTGTATTGTCTTTTGGCGGATAGTGAGCCATTAAATTATGGCAAAGCAGTGAAAGATAAAAGGAGATAAAAGGTGGAGACAAGCCATGGATGGGGAGATCAAATGAATTGTGAAGAACAATACTTGGGAATTAGCAACTCTTCCAAAAGGCCATGAAGCAATTGGAGTGAAATGGGTGTACAAGGCTAAAAAGAATGCTAATGGAGAGATTGAAAAATACAAAGCAAGATTTGTTGCCAAAGGCTACAAACAAAAACATGGAGTTCACTATGAAGAAGTTTTTGCACTAGTTGCTCGCATTGACACTATTCGTTTCAGAATCTATGCAGCAACTCAAAATAACTGGAAACTTTATCAACTTAAAGGGAAACACAAAAAGACACGAATAATTGTTTTACAGTCTTTTGGAAATTATGCTAAACAACACTACCTGGAATATAGATAATTCTCAAATAAAGTATACATTTGATAAAATCATTAAACTTATAATTTAGTCGTTCAGGTAGAAATATTTAAAATCCAATTCATAAAGAAGTGAAATCAAAATGAGCAACCTTAAAAAAATCATAGATAGCCCTCTCCTCCTAAGGTTGGCCTTTCCCTTAGGGGTGACTCCATCTAACGGATAACCCTCTCCTCTGAATCCCGCAACGCATCATAACACAATTAATTAGGGAGCTTACAACTCATTGATAGCCCCCTCCTCCTAAGGATGACATATCTCATAGAGGCGGCTCCATCTAACGTGTAACTCTCTCCAATCAAAACGATGTAACTAAGTGCACCTACCTTGGTTAACGATTTCATAATTATAACAAAGATTTAAGAAAAAACACATATTTAAAGATCATTTCTTATTTCATTGTAACTCATGGAAAACATATTCAAATGTACATCAATTCATTATTTAAATACTTTATAACTCTTAAATAAATCAAACTATAAACATATTATATAACAAAAACTAGAATGAAATCGAAAAAAATACAAAGGTTGTGTTCCCCAATTTTTAAATAAATACTTTAACATAGAAAACAAGTAAAATAATAATTATATCATAATAAAAAGACATGATAATGATCGCCGTCTACTCACAACTATAGAGAATCGACTAAGTCTGTTCTCCAACAACTCTTAGAGTATCAAGTAGAACCTCTACTAACATATCCAAGTATCAAAAATATTCTCAAGACTTTAGAAAAATTATTCTAAAGTTTAGCTAACTCTAGGAAACCATAAATATCCTTTAAATCTACTCTAAGCATCAAAATAAGATTTTTAAACAAAACTACATTTTTCTAGAGATTCATTCTTAGCATTAGAGTTGCGTATTTACCTCAAAAAGTCTCAATAAACACCTTTCAAAGAATTTGTACTCTTCTCATTCCTTAACTCACTAACCCTAACCCCAAAATTCTAACCAAGTGCATTTGTAGGAGTATGAGAAGTTATGCTTTTGGAGTTGTTAAATTCATTTTAAGGGTTGAGGGATTATGTGTGTAAATTTGGGTTGTGGGGTGAGAAGAAGCAAGAAGAAAAATAAAAAGAGAAACAAAAATAAAAACGGGAGAGGGGTTGGTGTTGCCGAGAGACAGAAGAAGGAGGGAAAAGGTTGAGTGTGAAAATGAAGGTGAGGTGGAAAGTTTGGGTTTGGGTTTGATTTGTTTTATTTATTAATTAATATTATTATTATTATTTATTATTATTTATTATTATTATTATTATTATTATTATTATTATTATTATTTATTTTTTTTTTAATGAAATGCAGCGTTTCAATCTCCTCCCCTTATGAAAATTCGTCCTCGAATTTATTTGATTTTTTTTCTACTACTGACCATGAGTTTCAAAATAAGTGTGAGTACTTTGCATGTATGACTTCTTCGGGTTCCAAGTAGTTTCTTCACCGGGTGGACCATGCCAATTTTTGTATTAAAACGATATCCTTTGAGCTTTTAAACGCCTCACTTGGCGATCTAATATAACTACTGGATGCTCAACGTATGATAGACTCTCATCTAACTGCACATCTTCATGATTAATCACATGAGAAGGGTCATGAAGAAACTTCCGAAGCATCGAAATATGAAAGATCTGGTGGAAGTACCAAGCGATACGCTATTGGTCCGACCCTCTCTAAAATTTCAAATGGTCCAATGAACCTTGGACTTAGCTTTCCCTTTTTACCAAACCGCAAAACCCCTTTCATTGGTGATACACATAGGAATACATGTTCTCCCATTGAAAACTCCAAGGGAGGACACCTTTTATCAGAATAAGATTTTTGTCTATTCTGAGCTGTCACTAAGTGATCTAGAATCAATTTAACCTTTTCAATCTTGAATCAACTCTGGACCGATTAGTTTAGCTTCTCCTACTTCAAACCATCTGAATACTACATTGATAACTATTATTATATGCAAATTCCATCAAGGGCAAATGTTGATCCCAACTACCTCCAAGATCCAGAACACAAGCACGAAGCATATCTTCTAATATTTGTATAGACCTTTCGGATTGCCCATCTGTTTGAGGATGAAAAGCCGTGCTAAGTTTCAAACAAGTTCATAAATGAAGTTTAGAACGACTTCCAAAATTGAGCAGTTAATCGGGCCCCACAGTCAGAAATAATACATCGGTACACCATGCAAAAAGACAATTTCATCTAAAAAAGTTTAGCATATTGAGATGCAGTATAAGTAGTCTTCACAGTTAAGAAATGTGCTGATTTGGTCAATCGATCTATAATCACCCACACCGAGTCATAACCCTTTTGTGTTCGTGGTAATCTTGTGACAAAATCCATAGCGATGCCTTCCCACTTCCATTTAGGTATTTCAACAGGTTGAAGTAATCTTGTAGGCTTTTGATAGTTGCTTGATGATTATCTTTTCATTATGACAGGTCAACACATTGTAATCATTCCATCACTTGTCCTTTTATACAAACCTGAAATTTCTTCCTTGAACCTTGATACATCCTCATTATTTCTAAATCATTATTTAGCTTACTCTTGTATGTCTCATTCTAAAAATTACTCTTTTCTTTGACTTCAAGAATTGGCACACACCATCTTCCATTCTTTCCTCTTAATATTAAACTTTTCTTTCTTCGAATGAGCTTGTCATCTTGGTCCTTCTTAATTTCTTCAACAGGCCAAGCAAAATCTTAATCCTTCCTAACTTTCATGCTTCCTATGAAAGTTCTATATCCAAAATATATCTCAGAACACTTTTCACCTCTACCGTCGTTAATCGTCCATGTGGTCAACATCTAGAGTCCTTTATTTGCTTAGCTCATTTACTACTATACTTCGTCTTTCTTCAATATAACAATTACAATAACTCAGAGCCTTACTAGTTTCCACCAAACTTTTCCATTCCATGTTTGACTCTTCATGACCAAACAAACGCTTAACTCTTTTGGTTGACAAACACGATAAATATACCCCCACGATACTCATTCAAGTAATGCCTTTGAATCCTGGGCAAACACTCACAGTAAAATTTTCAAAATTACGGGTGAGGTGATTTCTTTCTGGAACCCTTAATTGACATAAGCCACATCTCCATGTGCTGCTCCAACACGTTTTCTTAGCATGTCTTCCAAAAATTGGTCCATTCACCAGATTCACAGTCATTCCAACTGTCATTGCGGTACACCCTAAAAGAGTCCCAACAATCGAACATCCTAAACAACTACTCTTCAAACGTTCCTAGTAAGCATCTTCTAATGCATAACTATATATGAACCTTTGCCTCATAACTTCATAGTAAAATATCTTAAAAAACCCCATACCCTACTCGTCTAACTTGTCACTGAAACACTTCTTTCAAATCTTTCTGCTTGAGTTCCCAAGAACAACAACTATACCATAAAGCATTCGTTATATTTCTTGCTTTTCACGTTCTATCGTCGAATAAAACTTTTGGACTTGATCCTCCAAATCACCAAACATTTATCACACCATCTAAATTAATCCATTTCATCTTAAGATACAATATAAGGTCTTATTCATCCTTTACTATCACTGTCTTAGTAATCATACCAATGAAAACTCTTCTTCTCGTAGCACAATATTTTTAGTAAATCTCTTATACACATCCATCCATAACTTGAATTATTCAGAAATTGTCTACCTTAACTCCCTCGATTATACAAGTTTAAGGTGCCACTTGGTTCCCTATCTAGCATGGTTAATTGAAGTAATTGACTTAAAGGTCAACCATCTTAAGGTCCCAAATAAAATATCGATTAATCCCTTGAAATAATTGACTTAAAGGTCAACCATCTTATGGTCCCAAATAAAATATTGATTAATCCCTTCAACCTATTCAAAATATTCACGTTCTACCGGTGTTTACCAGCCTTTAACAAACAATTAAAGCTTATACTGCTACGATCTCTAAGTATACTCGTAGTCTATACTAAAAATTCCACTTAATAGTTACATACAGTTCAATACATCAAGGCTTAACTCCTTATGTTTATCCTAAAATCATTAAAAATTCACACTAACCCATCTATAGTTTCATGTCAAATCACTATCTATACTGACCATCTCCCGAACCACGCAGAGATTCCTCACTTACCAATGCAATATCTGGTCTCACACCTTTAATCGTCACAAGATTCATCCTTAACAATCTAAGACGCAAATCTAGTTTTACTCAAACGCTCAACCTTTCCCTACAAGGTATTTACTATTAATTCTTCTAAGCTGTCCTTTATCTATCTCAAGGTTTTGCTCACCATTAATATGCAGCGCCCTTAAATTCAAAACCCACCTTGGTCAATACCTAAACATCATAATTTATTCTAAATGGCAGCCCTGTCTACTCCATACTTCTATAGTGGTCGCATCTTGTTGATAGTTATCAAACTTCATATAGTCTCGTCTAGAAATCTATCGGGTGATCATCAAATAATTTCCTTAAAAAGTTTCCTAATTCGAGTATTACTTGCAATCCTTTATCGGTCTGACATTCATCCATCCCAACCCACCATCTTCAAGTGTCCACCAACAATGCAACCTTAATATCCTTGGAACCACATCATAAATCCCTCATAGTCCTAATTTGCTTCAACCTTGTCCATTTTTGAAACGTTCCATCCAAAGGAATTCAAACATACTCATTGACCAAAGTCAAATAATGTTATATGTTTTACCTACTTTTCCTACTAAAGTGCTACAAGGCACACTATTTCAGTTTAGAAACAATTACTACTTAAGAAACTCATGCTTGACTCAAAACAAACAAAACACAAAGCACATATAGACTATAGTTACATACACCCACTAAACCCGACCCTTGAACAACTTAGAACTCCCAACTCACAGCCCCAAAGAAATCTAAATCAGGGCTCTGATACCAAAATATAACACCCCGATTTTTAATAGTCAAAGTGTAATTTTCTTTTAAAACAACTAACACTTATGGATAAAATATTCATAATCATCCTTCAATTTAAAATTAAGAGTAAAATATTTAATTGTAAAATTCTTTTCGAAAAATGACGATTAGAATCATTACCGTGTTATATAAAATGATTTCGACATAGCTGACTTACTCACAATCGAACAATTCACATTAATGAAAAAATAGTAACAACTCTTTCAGATAAAGAATTTCCATCGCAAAACAACAAAATTTCAAAAGGAATAGAATAAGTAAAACCCGTAAATAAAATCCTAAGTTGATCTTGAACTCTAATTAAGGATGACTTGGTACTGAGGACCCACTGGTAGCATCATATAACAAACATGACTCGTGTGACCAAGCACCCTAATGCAATTTCTTATATGCCAATGCACATGATTCCAAAATTTTAAACTTCCTTTGAAGGGCGTAAATTATATAAATACAACCTCAACACACACTAGTACTATTTACCAAAGTGCAGTCTAAACAAAGACTAACACAACTTAATAATCCTCGTAAGAATAAGGTTGACTAGCAACATCTGGAACAACCCCGTGACACATCACGATCACCACTAACTATGTAATGCATGAGTATACTCTAACTCTTTCACATCGATTATTATGTCAATGCATCTATTAAAAGACTCTAATTTTAATACTCATTAAAAACTTATAATTTTTCAACACTTTTTCATAGAGCATACTCATGATAGTTTGTCGTTGATAAAATTCATAACACATATGATATCAATTATGAATACATAATCACGTCAAATACATAAACAATCATGTACACATTTATTCATCACTAGCGCAGAGAACATGCATACAAACACACTCTTCATTCAAGCATATATAATTTCATCAGAAAATGCCTTTACCACTACAACACTTTATTTTCCTCAAGAAACTTACGTTGCGCCAACATAACATATTCGATGATTCCATGACACCTCTCAAATTCCTTGTATCTTAAACCAATCATTCGACTTCATCAATACAAGTTTCTAAAACAACCCCCAAATTAACCCTAGGTTCCACCCTATGAAAATCAATTCAGGTTTTGGCTTTTCCTAATTTCGAAAAGACTTTTGTTAAGGACTTAGGCGAAAATGAATTTCAAATCATTTTCAAAACACTTATGCCATACTTTGAAAGTTTCCAAATTTTATTTTTTAAATTATTGAAGTTCCACTCAAATCTTTGTTTTTACCAAACTAGGACAAAATATTTTCTTAAAATAAACTCTTACATTAATGTTTCTCGAAAATATTTTTCTCAAAGAATACAAAACTCTTATATATGTTTTCAACACTTAAATGCTTTATCAGATAAATCAACCACACACTTGTGAAGGATCTATCATATTTTAAAGAATACATATTCAAGCATAATAAAACATATAATAAAGCAATCTTTCAAAGAATACATATTCAAACAATAAAATAAAACGGAAATTCAACAAACAAAATAGTAAATAAATCAATTTTATAATCTTATTTCAACAAATAACATAGTAAATAAATCAAATTTCATAATCTAAGATTGTATTTCGTAATTTTCCATAGAGTTAGGCTTTCGACAAAAATATATATTTATAAAAATTACTATATAAAATATACCATGAAACGGTTAAAGGGTGTGATTACTCACCTCTTGATGCGTTCTTTGATAGAAAGTTTCGCTCTCTATTACTCGCTATTAACCCCTGCTGCAACTATAAAATACTTTAGCTACTCTCTATTTTGGTAAACTTCTATCTTTTGGTATTTTTAATTCATAATATATTTTTTTTCTATTTATATTTTTTAACAAGCAACGATTTATCTATGAATGCTATTTTTACTCAAATAACATGTTGGTGATTCCAAGAGCAATTTGTTTATTCTTTAATGTGATGTGCCGTTTGAAATGCTAACAGAATATACAAATTGATCACCTATATTTGATAATCAGGTCATTGGTTTTAAAAAGCAGCATATATGTCTAATTTTTTGTTATGATTACTCATATATATGCCAACAATGACATACATATAGATGATACTCGTATTTTATAATTTATAATATTTCTAATCATTTCAATTTAAACATTTATACAAAAAAAAAAAATTGTACTAAATTAAATTTTAAAATTCTAATTATTTATTGTGTGTAATTTTAGGATGTTACACTCATCCTTATGGTCAGGTGCTTTAAAATCCTAAATCAATCCTAGGTAGAAATTGATTGAAGAAGCAGAAAAACTTGAATGTTTCTCACCACAACAATGTTATGAGTAGTCAGCAGAATTTCTTGACTAGGTTTTCATTGAAGGTCATGTTGTGACCTATCAAATCTTCTAGTTTAACTTGTCAATGGTTGCAACAATTTCATCATGCAAGCAATAAGGGAATTCTCCCTTAATTAAGAACCCTTTTTCAATGAAGAATTACTTATGCCTGACAAAATCTTCATAGTTTTTCATGGTGTTTTCATTCTGAAACTTTGGAGAAGAGTCATAGACCCAACTTCTTGCTCTATTTCTCTATCTTGATGTGACGAGTTTTTAGAGATTGAGGAAGTTGCAGATTTGTTGACACCTCTTTTGATCACCATTTTGCACAACAATAGTTTGAAATGGAGTAAGGCTTGAAAATCAGTGGTGAAGATGCAAAAACACGAGAAAGGTAGTTGAATTGTGTTTTGTGATTCATTGTCGCTCACGGGTCAAATACAGGTAATAAAAATGTAGTTTAGGGCAACAACTCGAGTTGTCTCGCAAGGACTCCTTACAATATTAACCAAATTTAGAATCAATAAAAAAAACAAAGACGAGGTTTTGAATTTAGGTTCGGACAAATTGAGAGAACGAATTACAATCACTTACTTTGAAATGATTAATCCACTGGTTCGAGAATTTTAGACATATCACAGATTCTATCAACGGATTAAATTTCTAAATTATGACTCTATTTCGATTTGATAATAAAATTGATCAAACTGTAATCAACCCTATGTGAATTATGTTTCCTTGACTGGATTAAGCATCATAGTAATTGATGCATTATAATTAACGATCAAGTGTCAAAAAAACTAGAATTGATTAATTTAGAAACCGAAATCAGTCAAATCAAATTATCAACTCTAATGACATTCGAACTAAGCAATTAGAAAACAATATAATCGAGTGAAAAGGAATAGAATCATCAACGTTAAATTAACATTATAAAAATAATTCTCAAGGTCTTGATGAAATCTTAAAATAGTGGATTAATACTAGAATTTAGCCTTCCATTGGAAATCCACCAAAGGCTATTGTTCTATTTTCAAGATAAGAAAACTTTGTATTGTATCTGAGTATTTTAGTCCAAAAGCAGAACCCTGACTAATTAAAAAAAAGCATATAGTACTCGTTTTTGGCTCTAAAAGCTCTAGGGTGAAAAACTAGTAGCCTAATACTAAATATTAATATGAAAGCTTAGGTCACGTAAACATCAATTTTGACCAAGAAAAGTTCCGATTTGGGCTTTTTCTCCAACATAAAGTTCCGTTTTCTTGCATGTATCAATCCGATATCCAAAGCTCAAGTTATGGCCTACAGAGCGAGCAAGGATCAATATGCAAATAATTACATTAAAACTCAATTTTGAACCAAAGATTAAAAACATGCTGAAAAACTAATCTTAGATTGAAAATGGCTTTCAGAATGACACAATACAAAGCTAGAAACATGTTCCCAAATGAATTGATCATTTTTCCTTATTAAAAACTTCTTTTAAAAAATCTGGTTCGGGATATTAGAAACGATATAAAAGAACAGAGGCAAAAATAAAATAATGTATCAGGGTAAAGGAAAATCACCAGCTATATTGGTCGAGTACCAATGTGGCAGCTACGTCCAATCCCCTCACACAGAAGGATTTATCCACTACTTTAGAACTTGAATTACAACACCTGACCCTACAAGTCAGTCTTCTCAACTTTCATTATGAAACCTAGAGACCATTGAGGCACTACAACGCCTTGATCCGACAAGTCAAGTCTTCTCAACTTCCAATTTGAGAACATACAAGTTGTTAAGGCAGAATAGCCACTACTAGGCTGGGTTACAAAGGGGTGAAATTGGGTTATGTTTTACTTCTTCTAAGCGGATTGATTACAATCAATTTCACACTAAAAAAGAACACTAAGTAATATAAAGTTGAACGAGTGCCTTTGCTAAAACAAAAACATTGAATTCTAAATACTTAGAGAATTTTTAGTTTGTTAGGTTTTCTGAGTTGTTGTGTTGTGTTTCTTCTTAAGAATTGATCCTTTATGTAGCATCAATTGGGGTTTCAATACAGTCCCAAACAAATTCTGAGTGTATCTTCTTTGTGCAAGGTCAACATAGATCTTCACAAAAAATAAACCTTGATAGATACAGTTTTGGAATATGGTCGTTGAAGCTTGATAAATTCCAAAACGAATCGTCAATCAAATCTTCTAGAATGATTATGTGCGAGAATGTCCAGATAGCGCTTGAGAATAATTCTCCTTGAATCTTCTGAGCGTATCTTCCTTGTGTGAGGTCAACAAAGATCTTCACCAAAAATAAAACTTGATAGATATGGTTTGGGAATATGATCGTTGAAGCTTGATTAATTCCAAAACAAATCTTCAACCAAATGTTCTAGAATGATTCTATGCAAGAATGTCCAAATAGCGCTTGAAAATAATTCTCCTTGAATATTCTTTCATACGCTTGTTTAAGAGCAGTAAGAATAAATCAGAATATGTTCTTGGACCATTAGAATCATGAAACATCTCAGTCTTCATCAAAGGGTTGACTTTCCATCACAACATAACTTGATCATCAGAGTTAGATGTTGTGTTGCTAAGTTCAGGTAGTTAGAGGCAGATGAAGATCTGGATGACTTAGAATTAGTGGTATGGGAAATGTTCTCTTGTTGCATTTTCAGAGCATATTGCGTATCACAGGCAGCATCTTAGAGCAAGTTGGAGTCTTTAGAACGAGCGAAACTTGAGCTTCAGAGGCATGTTGCATTGACTTCCTTTGACTTCACATGACTCTAATGTTTTCGTTCGTTTCCTATGACATCTTTGTTTCCTCTGACTTTTTTGTTTCCTCTGACATCTTAACTTCCTCTGTTTCCTGATTATATTTATTACACACTCAATGAAATTATCAGTGCAATAAATTCTTCTCACAAAGTACCTTTGTTATCATCACAACACAATGAAGGAATTGCTCCTAGAACAAACCTAGTTCCAAAAATCTTCCCCTTTTTGTAGATGACAAAATAGTAATTTGTGCGAACATGTAATAACAATCAGCAAAGCTCCCCCTAACTCAAAGCGTGTATTTAAATGTAATAGTTATATGAAACATTCATATAAAGTTACTTTTAAGATTTTTTGCAAAACCTCATCTCCCCCTTTTGTGACCAAACAAAAAGAGTGATTGGCTGTCAATCAAAGCATTCCACGTAAATCATACACAAATAACAAGATTGAATTGCAAATGACTAGAAGGCCAGTAAAAATTCACAATTAGAAATAAAAACCAACTTTAGATAAGTTTAACTACTAATTCTATTCCACAAAAGGCATGACATACTTAAACCAGAACATCAATTAGAAATAAAAACCAACTTTAGATTTTTCTTAATAAAATCAAATATGTCCTTAGTAAAGGGTTTTGTAAAAATGTCAGCCCACTGATGATCAGTGTCTACAAATTGAATATTCAAAATACCTTTTTTGGAAAAAATCTCTAATAAAATGATGTTTGATTTCTATATGCTTTGCGCTACAATGCAGAATTAGATTCTTAGTTAAACAGATTACTGATGTATTATCACAAAAAATTGGAATGCTATTCTCAAACAGCTTGTAGTCTTCCAGTTGATGCTTCATGCATAAGAGTTGAGTGATACATCCTACTATAGAGATGCACTCAAACTCTGTTGTTGACATGGCAATGGTGCCTTGTCTCTTGCTTGAGTAGGAGATCAGATTATCACTCAAAAACGTACAATTTCCACTAGTGTTTTTTCTTTCAAGCTTGTCTCCAACATAGTCAGCATCACAATATCCAACTAACATGTATTCAAATGAAATCTTATTGAACAAACCCGAGTTAGTAGTTCCTTTAAGGTATCTAAAGATCTGCCTAATAGCTATTAAGTGAGATTCTTTTGGATCAACCTGAAACCTAACACACACACACAAACTAAATAAAATATCAGGTCTAATGTACTACGGTAAAGAAGTGACCTGATCATTCCTCTTTATTTTATCTGACCAACCCTTTGGCCTGATTCATCTTTATCAAGTAAGTAGATTGGTTGTATTGGTGTAGACATAAACTTACATTCATCCAGCTTGAACTTCTTGATAAGCTCTTTTGTATACTTAGTTTAATGAATGTTCACACCATTATGACTTTGATGAATCTAAATTCTTAAGAAGAACTTTAGTTCTCCCATCATACTCATTTGAAATTCCTTTTGCATCAACTTAGCGAATTCGTGGAAAATGGTGCTGTTAGTTGAACCAAAAATAATATCATCTACATAAATTTGAATCATGAGAAGGTCATTTTTTTTAATTGATTTCCAAAATAAGGAAGTGTGAACCTTCCTCTTTTAAAATTATATTTAATTAGAAAATTTCTTAGTCTATCATACCATGCTCTTGATGCTTGTTTCAGACCATAAATAGATTTTTTAAGTTTAAAAACATGTTCTTGAAACTCAACATTTTCAAAACCATGAGGTTGTTTTCCATACCCTTCCTCATTAATGTAACCATTCAGAAACTGACTTTTCACATCCATTTGATATAGAGTGATATTATTGAAAGCATCAAAGGAAAGTAAAATACGTATTGCCTCTAACCTGGCCATCAGAGCAAACATATCAGTGTAATCAATACCTTGTTTTTGACTCTAACCTTGTGCAATTAGGCGTTCTTTGTTCCTAACAACCTCTCCATTTTCACTCCACTTGTTTCTGAACACCCACTTGGTTTCAATGGGTTTCTTATCCTTTAGTCTGGGTACAAGATCCCAAACATCATTCTTTTTGAATTCATTGAGTTCCTCTTGCATAGCCAGAATCCATCATTTATCTGCCAGAGCATCCTCAAAAGAGGAAGGTTTAATCATTGAGAGCACACCAAACATAGAAGTGTCCTTGAGAGCTAATATGGTCTTTAGAGGATCATTGGAGTTCCCAATAATTAGAGAGTTTGGATGAGACAACTTGTACTTCCATCCAGTTCTGGACCATGGAGGATCTTGACTTGTTATGACATCAATCTTATCCTCTACTATTTTGTTCATTTCCTCGTGTTTTCCTGGTTCCTCTAGTTTATCCGATTCCTCTAGTTTTTCTGAACCTGCAAAGTTTTCAACTAGTTTTGACTTTTTAAGGTCAAGATACTTGTTATCAAAGTTAACATAATATCAGGTAGTAAATTAAAGAATAGAAACTTATAACCTAGACATCTACTTGTTTATGAAAACCCTTTTGGTTCTTCTTTTCTGGTTTTCAGATGGTAATTTGTGTATCCTCTTATCGAAACTTCTGGACGAAGGGATTTGTATTCCCATCCAGGTCTGCATTCTTGATGAACTTGATTGGAGTGCTTAGGGATATCTCTTAATTCTGATTGTTCGTTTGACAATTCTGGTTTTGTTGATGTATCAGGTTCCTCTACTAATTATGGTTCCTCTAATAGTCTCGTTCTTGTAATGTATACTATGTTGACCAGTCTACCTTCTACCAGAGTAAGGTCTTGGGACATAAGTTTTTCTGCCATCATGAGTTGTGAGTATCCACTGTTCAGGTACCATAACTGTTGTTTCAATTTTGCTGCTAAGGACATCTGCAAGATAAACAAATTTGTCCTTTGGTACCCATATTTGGTTGGGTCCTGGTTTGTTAGTTGAGAAAGGTTTCTTGTTTTTTCATGTTTTTAGCATAGGGCAAGTTATTTTGTTGTGACCCTTCTTTGAGAAACAATACACATATCATTAGAGGGAATAAACTTGGGTTTAACCACTATTTCCTTAAAACCAATTCCTCTCTTATTATTTATGCTAACACCGTAGATCATAGATGGAAGCTCGCTTGTATGTATGTTATTCACAAGGAAATACTTAAAAGCTAATTCATATTTAACTGAGTTACAAATGGTTTCCTTTGAAGGTTTTGAAATAATTTTATTATTCAGAGTCAAATTTTCTCTCTTAAGTTCTTCAAAATCATATTTAAGAGAATTATAATTTTCAGTCAAATTTAAATTAACTTTTCTCAAAACTTTTAGTTTTAAAGAAATAGTGTGATTTTTATTTAAAAAATCATTTACAACAGTAATCAGATCGTAATGAGATAAATCATAGAGTATTTCAATTTCCTCATCCACAAACTCGTTTCAAGAGTCAAAGTCAGCATTTCCCGTCAGAGCCATATCACCTTCTTCTTCATCATCAGAGGATTCAAAACAGTCATCCAATGTAGCCATCAAAACATTCTTCTTAGACTTGGAATATTTCCTCTAGAACTTCCTTTTCTCCATATTGGGACATTCTGATTTTAGATGACCAAGTTCATTGCACCCATAGCGGATGATACTTTTCTTGTTAGATTTATCATCATTTCCTCTATTGGACTGCCTTGAATCTCTTCGAGGGAAAGAATTCTTCTTGTTGTGCCACATCCTCTGAATCATTTGGAGTTGGATTCAAGCTTCTTATTCTCTAAGTCTTCATTCTGATCCTCTAAGTCACTATCCTCTAATTCTATTTATGGTTGTGGAGCTTTCTTATCCTTGGATCTGAGAGCCGGAGTCATCTGCTTCTTCCTGGGCTCATCCTCTGCAAGCTTTATCTCGTGAGACCTGAGAGAGCTAATTAATTCTTCCAGATGAAGAATGTTAAAGTCCTTGACTTCTTGAATAGTTGTGATCTTGGGTCTCCACTTGTTGGGAAGACTCCTGAGAATCTTCTTGACATGATCTACAACTGTGAAGCTCTTTTGAAGCACCTTTAACCCTGAGACTATAGTCTGAAACATGGAAAACGTAGTCTCAATGTCTTCATCTTCTTCCATCTAAAAAAGTTCATACTTTATGACCAAAAGATTAGCTTTTGCCTCTTGAACCTGCTTGCTTCCTTCGTTGGTCAGAACCAGAGTATCACAAATACTCTTATCTATCTCCTTGTTGGTGCACTTGTCAAACTCCTTAAAATGATCGCATTCATCATAAATGTTATGGCTTTATGATGCATCTTGAAATTCTTCTTCTAATTAGCATTCATCTTTTTTCTGGATACTTCAGTACTATCTTCATTGATAGGAGCAGTGTACCCAACTTCGACCAAATCCCAAATCTTAGGATCTTGTGAGATAAATAAACTTCTGAGTCTATCCTTCTAGTACTCAAGGTGCTTTCCATCAAACAAAGGGGGTTTATTGATGGTTCCTCTTGAGGCTTCATCACCAAAACCAAACATGTTGAAAAGTGGATCTTTCATCAAACACTGTAAAATGCTCAACCTTAATGCCAATTAAAGGTTTAAAAATACGAGAAAAGAGGTTGAATTGTATTTTGCCTTATCAAAAACTTCTTTTTAAAAATTTGGTTCGACATACAAGAACAGATATAACAGAAAAGAGGCACAAATAAAACAAAATACCTCATACCAAAATTTATACTGGTTCACTACCAAGTGACAGCTACGTCATGTCCCCTCACACAAAAGGATTTATCCACTAATTCAAAATCTGGATTACTACACCTGACCCTACAAGTTAGTCTTCTCAACTTCCAGCCCAAAATCTACAAACCATTGAGGCACTACAACACCTTGATCCTACAAGTCAAGTTTTCTCAACTTCCAACTTGAAAACCTACAACTTGTTGAGCATAATAACTACTACTGGGTTAGGTTACAAAGGGATGCAACAAGATTCTGTTGTGCTTCTTCTAAGCAGATTGATTACAGTGAACTTCACACTAAAATAAATCACTAAGCACAAAGGAATATAAAGTTGAACGAGTGCCTTTGTTAAAACTGAAACCTTGAATTCTGAATACTTAGATTATTTTGAATTCGTAAGATTTTCTGAGTTGTTGTGTTGTGTTGTGTTACTTCTTCACATTTGATCCATTTATATAACATGAATTAGGGTTTCAATATTGTCCCAAACAAATTCTGAGTATATCTTCCTTGCGCGAGGTCAATAGAGATCTTCATAAAAAATAAACCTTGATAGATATGGTTTTTGGAAAATATATTTGACATCAAGATATTACACTTCACAAAGTATGAACAAACAACTTTTCTTGTTTTTGAAGACAATCTAAATTAAGATTTGATTCAGATTTATAATTGAAGAAAATCTTTGACCAAATTGAAAAAAAGATATGATCAAGATCTTATAAACCAGAATATGAATTATTTACAAGAAGATTTGATCAAGATTTATCTACAAAAAGATATGAATTATTTACAAGAAGATTTTATCAAGATTTATCTACAAAAAGATATAAATTATTTACAAGAATATTTTATCAAGATTTATCTACAAGAAGATATGAATTATTTACAAGAACATATGAATTATTTACAAGAAGAAACACTCACAAGAAGATACATTTATTATTTGCAAATGTATGATTCAGATTTTGACAAAGGACAAAATATTGAATTGGACTTAGTCATATTCCTTCTTGTGAAAGTTCAAGAACGGTCCAACACTATGTTCCCGCCCAGATCAAAGCAAGCAATAGGAATGAAACTTCATTTGAAGAATTTGCGAAAGCAATCTTAACATAATACGAACAATATCAATCTGAAGAATTTACAAACTCAATCTTAACAAAATACGAACAATATCAATATGAAGAATTTACAAACTCAATATGAACAAGAAGATCATCAAAAATCAGAAAAGAGTAGAAGAACTCAAGCTCAAAATTCCAAATTTATTAATGTATAGTCTCTCACAAACCAGTACTATTTACCGAGGTGCAGTCTATCATGGACGAACACGATATACTATAGTGTAGTCTATCACAAACCAACACAGTGCATCACAGTCACTAATAACTATGTAATGCATGAGCATACTCTAACGCGTTCACAACTAATATTATGTAAATGCAACCATTAAAAGGCTCTTATTGTAATAGTTATTATACACTAATAATATTTCAACACTTTTTCATAGAGCATACTCATGACATATTTAAACACATATTATCAGTTAGGAATACATAATTACATCTACAACATTCATCACACATTCAAACATCACTCACACAAATAGGTCCCTATATGCGAATTTAAAATTTGGAATTATCCCTTTCCTTGCAAACGTCTAGAAACACAAGCGTCACTCCCTCTAAAATCTCTCGTACCTTAAATCAAGAATCGTCTTAAGTTAAAACAAACACTCAAAACTTTAAAATATAAGCCTAATCCAACTATTAGCCTCAAATACATTCTAGAGCTTTTCCCACTTGATTTACTAAAAAGGTTTATTTCAAAAAATTCATTCAAGGCTTTAACCTTCACAAAAACTCTTGAAACTCAAATCCTTTTCATTTTTAATAAATCCAACAAACTTGTTTTCTTTTAAAAACCACTTGTCATAATTATTTTTTTTCAAACATTTTCTTTTCTTATAAGTTTTTTTACATAACCCCCCGAATATCTTCAACTTTTTCTTACAACACCAACAATTTTAAAAAAATTTCAAAGTTCCAAATTCAATATTTTTGTTACATTTCCTAAACCATAAAATTTTAAGTAAAAACTGTTTAGGTTTTCAACCATTTTTAAAATCAAGATCACAACCTTTTTGTACCTAAGATTTTTTTTGAAATCCCAAACCCTATCCCTTACTTTTAGGTTCGGCTAACACTAGTTAGGGAGAGGAAAATTTCTCTTCAAAAATTTATTTGATCCTTAGTTCTAAATACATATTTTAGAACCTTTTCAACAATAAAAAATACCAAAACTTAAAATTACTAACATAAATTCATTCTTTTTGAACAAAAATTGTGTTCCAAATTTGATTCTTTCGATCTACTGTCACAAGCCATTGATCTATCACTACAACAACTAGATCTACAAATTAACAAAAGAACAACAACTTTCAAACATATTTCTATTTTGAAAAAAATTTAAAATACTCAAAATTAAAATTTTCTTTCATAAAAAAATCCATCTATAGTTCCAATCATTAGCATATAAACAACAAAATTAGAGAGAGAAAAAACTGAAACCCCCGTGGCTTCGGCCAATTAAATCAAGTTAAACAAAAAAAAACATAACAAAAATAATAAGCATAAAGAGGCTTAAGCCACACTAACTCTTACTAACTATAAAAAAGGAAAAGATTGGTTACCAAAGTGAGCTCTTCTCCTACTAATCAAGTTTGCTCCTTGCTCCTAGCTACCACTACCTTCTTTTTAGATTTAGTGAAATTGGGTATGATAAATTACTCAAATTTATATGGAAGAAAAAGAAAAGAAGAAAAGAGTTTCTTCTCTAACTTAGAAAAAAAAAAATTCTTTTAGAATAAGTGAGGGAGGAGTGCGGACGTCAAAAAAAAAGGAGAGGAAGTCCTTTAGTGTTTTTTTTAAAGGCAACAACAAATCATCATATCCTCACAATTAATTTTCGGTAGATGTGGCCTATTTTAGGGCCACATAAAACTTACTACCCTTCAAAAAAATATTTAGGTTAGTAAAATATCTAACTCACTTTATGTTCCATCACTCATATTTTAATTTGTTTTAGTAAAACTATCTATTTTCGTTGCAATTCAACTAATAGATAAATTTAAAAGTAATGCGCGGCATAAAATATTTTTAATTTGATTAAAATTCTTTAATGGATAAATTTAATCGGGTTTCCAAAAATATTTTTCCAAATATCTAATTAAACCTAACTACCTTAGGAAAAAAATCATTAGCAAATAGAGCCGTTTTAAAATTTTGTGAACGATAAAATTGCCAGCAGTATTTAATATTTGTAAAATTTTCTATTTGCGATTTCTACTATTTTAACATACAAGGAAATTAAAAATATTTTACTCAGGAAAATATAATTTTGGTACTTCAATTCTTAAAATAAATATAATTTTGACACACTCAGCAACATGTTCAACACAAAATACAACAAAACTACATAAATTAAGATTTTGAAAGCTACTGGTCTTAATTATTACCCACCTAAAAATAGTTTCTTCCTCAATACTACGTGTTGGTAAACAAATTAGGGTGTGTTGAACGGGAAACAAAAGAAAAGGGGTTTGAATTGTGTTTCTTTCTAAAAAAAATTTAGCGTGACTAAACTATAGTAAAGAATGTGGGACAGATAAGTAAGAACAAAATCCAAAAACACATATGACTTATCCTAGTTTGACCTGAAGGATTTAATCGACTAGTTCACCACATAATAACACTTTCACTGAACACCTACTAGTCAAAATGATTGTGTTCACGTCTTCTCAATCTTCTAGCTTAGTACAGTCAAATAGTTCAAGAAGGAAACAACTACTGGGCTAGGTTACAAAAGAATAAGTTTAGGTTTTTTTGAAATAGCTCTCATAGGCGAGTGCTTGCAAATTGTTTTTTTCAAAAACTTTTTTCAGCACTAAAGTAAATTGAACAATTTCGAGCAATAGTGTAGACATGCTTATAGCTTTTGCTTTTCTTGATTTTCCAGTGAAGAACACATGTCCTTTTATAGAGATCGATTAAGGTTTGTGGTCATTGTCCTGATTGCAAGAAATCAGCATGATTCTTGAAGTTTCGTTCGTATCTTTTGAGATTGATTTGCCATAGAAACTTTCCAAAACAAATCCTTGTAATTGATTCAACATATCTTGCTAAAACCTTTGGGAAGTAGAGGATACGATGATTAGAGTATGTCTTAAGATCTTCATACAAGTAGCAGATTCAAGATGTTCATCAGAGGATACACAAATGCTTTGTCTTCTTTGGAGCGTTGACTTTCATCAAAACGTTGACTTCTTTTAGAGTATACAACATAAATCAAAATCAGACAACTTGATGCTTAAAGTGATGATGTTATTGTTAGAGACAGACAATCACTTGCTTGTTAAGCTTATCAGAGGAAGACGAACAGAGCATAGTTGTGTTTAATAGAGGCAACTGAAATAGAACATATCATGTATTTCTAGAGTAACTAGAAATAGAGCATTGCTTACGTTATCGGAATCAGCCAACACAAAGCGTCGCTCGCGTCTCTAAAGGCGAATGCTAGAGCTCTTTCATCGGACTTAGAAAAAACAAAGTGAAGCAAAGTCTTGTAGTTCTTTTGTAGGGTCAGGTGTTGTTGTAGTTCAAAGTTTGAATTAGTGGAGAAATCCTTCTGTGTGAATGGACTAGACATAGCTACCAAGTTAGTGGTGAGCCAGGATAAAATCTGGTGTGCTATATTTACTTCCCTCTGTTTGTTTATTATTGCATCTAATTAATGCAAACAACTAAGTCACCAAACCAGAATCACAATTGAAAAGAGTTTTAAAACTAGATAAACACAATCCAACCCCCTTCTCATGTTTGCACACCTTTAAAAAATAGTTTTTGGTTAATCATATGGTTGAAGTATTATCATAGAAGATAGGAATGTTACTCTCATAAATTTTGAAATCCTTTAGTTGATGTTTCATCCACAATGGTTGAGTGTTGCAACTAGCTATTGAGATATACTATGCTTCTGTTGTAGACATAACAATAGTGCCTTGTCTTTTACTCAACCAGAAGATCAAATTATCACCAAGGAATGTACAGTTTCCACTGGTGGTTTTTCGTTTCCACCTTATCTCTAGCATAACCGACATCACCAAAACCTACTAACTTGTACTCAAAGGATGCCTTATAACACAGGACAAAGTTAGTAGTGCCTTTCACACATCTAAAGATCTTCTTAACATCTGTTAAGTGGGATTCTTTAGGATCATACCAAAATTTAACACTCACACTAAACATAATATTAGGTCTAGAGGTAGTTAAGTAAATGAGGGAATCTATCATTCCTCTGTATACTTTTTATCTACCTTTTTACTTGACTCATCTTTGTCAAGAGAACAGGTTGGATGCATAGGTGTGGACATTGGCTTACAATCATCCATTTTAAACTTCTTAAGAAGTTCTCTTGTGTATTTGGTCTGGTGGATAAGCACATCTTCTGGGTTTTTTGATGAATTTGAATTCCAAGAAAGAACTTTCATTCTCCCATCATGCTCATCTCAAATTCATTATGCATTAGCTTAGAAAACTCTTGGCAGAACTTTCCATTAGTAGAACAAAAAATAATATCATCAACATACAAGTGGACAATGAGAAGGTCATTCTTAGATGATTTTCTAAATAAAGTAGTGTCAACCTGGCCTCTTTCAAAATCATTTTTTAATCAAAAGTTGCTTAGTCTATCATACCAAGCTCTTGGAGCATGTTTTAGACCGTACAAAATATTTCTTTAGTTTGAAGACATGGTCTGGAAGTTCATTATGATGGAACCAGGTTGGTTCTATGAACAATTCCTTCATCATGTTTTGATGATAACAAAGGTATTTTGTGAGAACAATTTATTGCACTAATGATTTCATTTAGTGGCGGTAAATGGAACCAAGAAATGGAGGAAACGATATCATAGGAAAATATCAGAGGTAGTGAAGATGTGAGAGGAACTAAAGATATCAAAGGAAACAAAAGATGTCAGAGTCAAGTGAAGTCAAAGGAAGTCAATGCAACATTCAAACTCTTATTATTTACACACGTTGTTGTGAGCACACATCTGCCTCTAAAGATTTCCCTTTGAAGCATCAGCCCAATATGCTTCTAAAACTTATGCGTTTCTACCTCTGAAGACTGAAGCATGCCTCTGAAGTTTGAAACAAGCCTCTAAAACGCTTACTACAGTATATCTAAAGCTTATTTTCAAGTTGCCTCAGGAGCTCAAGTTCCCACTTGCTCTGACGACTGCAACTTGCACCAATGTGCTGCCTCTAATACGCAACATGCTCTGAAGATGCAACAAGGTGATGTTGCCCATGCAACTAATTCTATGTCATGCAATTTTTCCTCTAGCTATGCCTCTAACTACCTGAACCAAGCAAAATAACATCTAACTCCGATGATTAACTTATGTTATGATGAAGAAAGTGAATGGCTCTAATGGAAATTCAACGCTTTGATGAAGACTGAGTTGTTTCATAATTTTGATGGTCCAAGAACATATTCTGATATTTCCCCGCTACTCTTAAACAATCATATGAAAGAAGAATCAAGGAGAATTATTTTCAAGCGTTATCTAGACATTCTCGCACATAATCTTTCTAGAAAGATTTGGTTGAAGATTGGTTTTGGAATTATCAAGCTTCAACGGTCATATTCCCAAACCATATCTATCAATGTTTATTTTATGAAGATCTTTGTTGATATGCTTTGAAGATTCAAGGAGAATTATTTTCAAGTGTCAACATTCTCTCAAGAAATCATTCTAGAAGATTTGGTTGAAGATTTGTTTTAAAATTAATCAGCTTAAACGGTCATATTCCAAAACCAAAACTATCAAGGTTTATATTTTGTGAAGATTTATATTGATCTAGAAAAAGGAAGATACACCCAGAAGATTTAAGGAGAATTATTTTCAAAGCTATCTGGACATTCCCGCACATAATCATTCGAGAAGAATCTTCAAGATTCGTTTTGGAATTAATCAAGCTTCCACTGTCATATTCCCAAACCCTATCCATCAAGGTTTATTTTTTGTGAAGATCTTTGTTGACCTCACGCATGAAAGATACATTCATATTTTGTTTGGGATAATATTGAAACCTTGTATAATGTTATCTAAAGGGATCCATTTTGAACACCAACACAACAACTCAGAAAACCATACGAAATCAAAATTAAGGTTTCATTTTTAGGAAAGACACTCATTCAACTTTATATTACTTAGTGTTTAGTGCTTTGTTTTAGTGTGAAATTCATTGTAATCAATCTGCTTAGAAGAAGCACAATAGAATCCAGTTGCACCCATCTGTAACCCAGCCCAGTAGTTGCTATTTTGCTCAACAACTTGTAGCTTTTCAAGTTGGAAGACGAGAAGACTTGACTTATAGGGTCAAGGTGTTGTAGGGCCTTAACGATCTGTAGGTTGTAGGCTGGAAGTTGAGTGTAACATCCCGACCCTTACCGTTATTGGCGATGTTAATCACGACCTTCTCGCCCCCCCTTTCCCACCATTGGAAATAGCAAGTTTTTGCCTTCCGTGGGATTCGAGCCCGATACCTGGGGGATAAGTACCGCCTCATCTCATTGCCACTTTTTTGTAACATCCTGACCCTTACCGTTATCGGCGATGTTAATCACGACCTTCTCGCCATTGGCTCAATTAGTAGTGGGAATGAGATGAGGCGGTACTTATCCCCCAAGTATCGGGCTCGAATCCCACGGAAGGCAAAAACTCGCTATTTCCAACGGTGGGAAAGGGGGGAGAGAAGGTCGTGATTAACATCACCGATAACGGTAAGGGTCGGGATGTTACATTGAGAAGACTGACTTGTAGGTTTAGGTGTTTTTTTCCAAGTTTGAATTAGTGGATAGATACTTATATATGAGAGGATTGGACGTAACTGCCACTTTGGTAGTCAACTAGTATAAATTCTTGTGTTTCTCCCTTTGCCTTGTTACTTTGTTTTAATGTTGCCTCTGATCTGTTTATCTTTTTTTAGTATTCCGAATCAGAATTTTAAAAAGAAGTTTTAATAAGGAAAAACACAATTCAACTCCTCCGTCTCGTATTTTTGAACCATGAGGTTGTTTGAGATACACTTCTTCATTAATGTAACCATTTAAGAAGGCACTTTTCACATCCATTTGATATAGAGTAATTTTATTAAATACAACAATAGAAAGCAAAAGTATGATATGAAGGTGCAAACACGAGAAGGGGGGTTGAATTGTGTTTGCACAAAGTTGATAACTTTATGATAATTTAAAAATAATTAAAAAATTAGTTTGGTTTTGGTGACTTACTTGGAGTAAAAGCAATCAGATTCAGAAGCAGCAAACAACGAAAGCATAAATGATTTGACACATAGCTTTATCCTAGTTCACCATTAACTTGGCTACATTCAGTCCCCTCATTCAGAAGGCTTTAATCCACTAATTCAAATACCTTGAATTACAAAGCACCTGACCCTCCAAGCTAGTCTTCCCAAACAGCCTGACAACCCCAGACTTTTGAGGAACTAACCACCTTGACCCTACAAGCCAAGTCTTCTCCTAACAACCTGACAACCCCAAATTGAAGAAGGAACTAAACCACTGTCGGTTTGGATACAAAAGATTGGAACTGGAGTAGTTGCTTCTAAAAAAGCTAATAATTAATAATAACTCTCACACTCTAAGAAAAGAACACTCAGAAAATATTTCTCATTCGGCCAAGTGTTTCTCTCTTTGAACTCTAAGATGAATTTAGAATTTTGAGCTTGAGTTCTTCTACTCTTTTATGCTTTTTGATGCTTTTCCCCTTCAGCCTTGAGTGTCTATTTATAGTGAAAATTTGGGCTTCAATTTAGTCCTTTTTTAATTCTGAATTCTATCTTGTTTAGATTGAGTTTGGAAATTCTTCAAATTGATTTTGTTCCTATTTTGTGTAGATTGAGTTTGTAAATTCTTCAAATTGATTATGTTCCTATTTTGTGTAGATTGACTTTGTAAATTCTTCAAAATGATTCTGTTCCTTTTTTGTGTCGATTGACTTTGTAAATTCTTCAAATCAAATATTCTTCAAATCTTCATTAAATGTTGATCAAATATTCTTCAAATTTTCATTAAAATGTTGATCAAATATTCTTCAAATCTTTTTCAAATCTTCATTAAATGTTGATCAAATATTCTTCAAATCTTCATTAAATGTTGATCAAATATTCTTCAAATCTTCAATTAAACGTTGATCAAATATTCTTTAAATCTTCTTCAAATATTCTTCAAATCTTCTTCAAATCTTGACCATATTTTCTTTTCAACTTGGTCAAAGATTTTCTTCAATTATAAATATGAACCAAATCTTATTTTAGATTTTTCATCCATTATAAATTTGAATCAAATCTTATTTTAGTTTTTCTTTAATTATAAATTTGAATCAAATCTTATTTTAGATTTTCATCAATTATAATTTGGAATCAAATCTTATTTTAGATTTTCTTCAAAAACATGAATCTTCTTTCATACTGTTTGAAGTCAAATATATTATTCTCATAAAATACTTTTGTTAACATCAAAACTCTAAATGTAAAACCAACTTGGTTCCAACATGATAGCCTCTAACCTTGCCAAAAGGACGAAAGATTCAGAGTAGTCAATACAGTTTTTGATGAATGTATCCTTGAGCTACAAGTCTAGCTTTGTTTCTAACCACTTAACCTTTCTCATTCGGTTTGTTTTTGAAAACCCACTTGGTTCCAATTAACTTCTTTTCTTTTGGCTTAGGGACGAGATCCCATACGTCATTCCTTTTGAATTGATTTAACTCTTCTTGCATATCCAATATCCATTCATCCTCTGATAAGGCTTCGTCTATAATTGTTGGTTCAATTTCAGTAAGCAGTTTGAACATAGACGTTTCCTTGAGAGCGGATTTGGTTTTCAGAGGATCGTTTGCATTTTCTATGATCATAGAATCTGGACGACAGGACCTATATTTCCATTCAGGTTTGGATTCTTGATTATTTTGATACGAGTTGTTAGGAAGATATTTTGATTCATTTTGGACAGACTTTTTTGATTGCTCTTATTTATCTAGTTCCTCTAAAATCTGTAGATCTACAAAGTCTACGTCTAGCTTTGACTTTTTACAGTCAAGCTTTTTGTCATAAAAAATGACATGGATTGATTACTCAATAATCAGTGTTTGTTTCTTGTATATCCTATTGAGTTTAGACCTTTCAAAGCATCCCAAAAAGATGTACTTTTGAGATTGAGGGTCAAACTTGCCAAGGATGTCTTTGGGGTTCAAGGGGGCTAATTAGAGAATTTCCTTGTTTCCCATCATTTTATCCTTTCCTAGAAGAATACTCAATCATTCTCTCATTTGTACCTTCTCTTTCCCATAACCCGTCTGAAGGGTAGCCCCATTGTTACTGTTCACCTTTTCTTTCAAATCCTCCATTTTTCCTTCTCTTCCAAATCTTCCAAGACTAAAAGCTCACTAAAGTCCCCCGAAGCTGCCCAACATCCTTGAATGTGGGAATCTGTCTCTTCATCCCTGCGAATCAACTCAAATAAGTGAAGTAGGGAACTCGTCTTCAAAAGGAGCTTAGAGCTTCTTTGGACCAGAATCTTCTTCTTCTTCTTTAGTGCAATTTATGTAAGTTATGTTACATTAACTTCTTTAAGCATGAAGGTTCTGAGAATTCATTGAAATTCTTTACTTCTTGTTAGAAACTATTTTGGGGGCATCATGGGTTAGAAGAAATTAGAGCGTGAGGAAATGGAATTTTTAGCATGTAGGTGATTTGAAATTACAACCAAATGATTTTAAAATGGCATGCATGTTGTTTGTTTGATTATTGCATGATTGTTATGTTGGAAATTTAGGAACTCTTAGGATTTCGAGTAAAAATGTGTACTTTAATGTGTGAATCCTGTTACTGAAGGAAAATGCGCCCGTGCCTTGGATGCTCTTTCACACTCGCCTCTGTAGTTTTTCCTCTGGGTGTTATTCTGTAACTTTTGGGGTTTTTGCCTCTAGTTGTTTCAAAAACCTCTGATAATTCTTCTCAAAATTGTTGCCTCTGGTTCCTAACTCATAATTTTGGGCATTCTTCCTCTAATGATTAACTTACCTTTCTGGGCATGTTTACTCTGATGCTATTTCTCCACTCTGAGTATTTTTGCCTCTGGTTTCTCCTTCTGATTTTGTCTTTGTTAGCTGTATTATGGTTTCTTGTATTTTGCCTTTAGTAAATTACTTCTATTTTTGCCTCTAGTGAAATGCTTCTACTTTGGCCTGATTTTTTTCTTCTACCTTGCTTCCGATTCTCTCCTTCTATTTTTCCTCTGTTGTTTCCCTTCTATTTGTCACTCTGATTTTTCCACTAGACACGTATCCTCTTATTCTGCCTCTAAACATGTATTCTTTGATAATGTCTCTTAACACGTATACTCTAATTCTGTCTCTAGATACGTATCATCTAATTATGCCTCTACACACGTATCCTCTGATTCTGCCTCTGGACACGTATCCTCTAATTCTGCCTTTGGACACATATCCTCTTATTCTTCCTCTTGACACGTATCCTTTGATTCTGCCTCTGGACACCTATCCTCTAATCCCGCCTTTAGACACATATCCTCTGATTTTGCCTCTGGACACGTATCCTCTAATTATGCCTCTAAACACGTATCCTATAATTCTGCCTCTAGACACGTATCCTATGATTCTGCCTCTGGACACGTATCATATGATTATGCCTCTAGACACGTATCATATGGCATTGCCTCTAGACACCAATCCTCTAACTCTGATTATGTTGCCTCTGACTTATATGGTTATGATCATGCTGCCTCTAGTTAGAGTTTGCCTCTTATTAGAGTTTGCCTCAAGTTCCAACTCTTTTCATAGACTTAAGATTTAATTTCCACTTGATTTTTAATATATTGTTAAGTTATTATAAGTGTTATGGTGTAATGATGCATTGCAAACATAACATTATCAAGGCATTGCATACATAACATCTTAAGTGCATTACATTCTCATTAATCAGATCATGCATGGTCTTGTTCACGGTGGGACATTCAGGTTTGTTGTAGGCATGGAACAACAAGTAGAGGAGAACAATCAGGACGCTAGTTGGGGTTCGGCTAGACCATCTTTACCAATCAGGACTAAATTATCTTGATGACCCACATCAAGATATTGGGCGGCTTGTCCTTGTTTCAAGGAAAAGAGTTGAGGTCATGCATAGATTTCAAAATCATAATGAAAGAATGCTTTCAAATTAGCTTTTATAAAAAAAATGATTTTAAGAGCTTCATCATGAGATGCATCATAATTTCATGTTTTTATGCACATTTATGAAAGAAATATTTTTAAACTACCCCTCCTTTTATTTTCGTAACTCACTAAGATTTTATCTCACCCCTTTATTTTTATATTAGCTGCTGGAGGAAACCAAGATACGGGCTGAGCACAAAAGGATTGGTCCAAACTTATCAGTTTTAAAATTCTGATGCATTGAATTATATGATGTAATGAAAATTTGTTAAAGACTTAAATTAGTTCAATTTGTAATATTAATTTATGAATCTAACAAAACAAGTTTTAAATTATATTTTGAATGTAGTTTTTAGTTGTGTTTTATGATTTTAATTATTATTTCATAAGTTTGCATATGTTTTATTAAGGTGAATTGATTCATTTTTCAAGTTCTAGATAATTGGTATTGGATCTTACACATAAGGAGTCTTATATAGAATATGTCTAATATAGATTCTATTCGGAATATAACATACAATGTTCACTACTTCTGCCCAAAAGTGCATGGCAACGTTCATTTCATGAATCATGGTATGTGTCATCTCCTGGAGAGATCAATTTTTGCTTTCTACAACGTTGTTCTATTGAGGTGTTCTAGGAGAGGAAAAGTTATGTAAAATACAATTCTCTTCACAGTAGTTTTCAAAAAATTTATTTTCAAATTCACCCCATGATCACTACGAATCATTGTTATGCATAAACCTTTTTCATTTTGCACTTGTTTGGAGAAGGTAGTGAAAACCTTATGTGACTCATCGTTGTGTTTTAGAAACTTTACCCATGTCCATCTAGAATAATCATCAATAATGACGAGTCCATACTTTTTACCAATGATTGAAGTATTCTTTACAGAGCCAAATAGATCAAGATGTAAAAGTTCAAGTGGTCTAGAAGTGGAAACAACATTTTTAGAGGAAAAAAAAAGATTTTGTTTGTTTCCCTTTCTAACATGCCTCACAAAAAATAATTGATTTGTACTTAAGATTTGCCAAGGTTCTAACTAATTCAACTCTTTTGAATTTTGAGATTAACCTCAAATTGACATGTCCTAATCTTTTGTGCAATATAAGTTGTTCCTTGCTCACAGATATAAGACACTTGACTTCTTGTTTGTTTATATTAAAGTTTATTTGGTAAATGTTTTTTTCCTTTGGCCAGTAAATAGTATTGATCCATATGTTTGACTTATTGCCTTGCAAGACTTTTGATTATAGACAACATCATAAACATTGTTGCTTAATTGACTTATGCTCAGTAGGTTATGCATTAGTCCCTTTTACAAGTAAAACATTCATTAATAGAGGGAAGAGAACCATTACCTACTTTGTCGTGCCCAATGATCTTACCCTTTTGATCACCTCCAAATCCTACGAATCATCCATTATTTGTCACACCAAGTTCTTAGAGTCTGTTTCATACCATATAAAGATTTCTTCAATTCAAAAAATAGTTTGGAAACTCATTATCTTCTAAGGAAAAAGGTTGTTTGACATAAACTTGTTCATTTAAATAACCTTTTAAGAAAACACTTTTCACATCCATTAGGTATAACTTGATTTTGTTAAATAGTGCAAATAAAAGTAAAATTTTGATTGCCTCTAACCTTGCCATAAGGGCAAAAGTTTCAGTGTAATCAATACGTTCCTACTGACTATATCCTTGAGCTACGAGTCTAGCCTTTTTTGTAATCCCTCCACCTTTGTCATTCGGTTTGTTTCTGAAAATCCATTTGGTTTTAATTGACCTCTTTTCTTTAGGCTTGGGTACAAGATCCCATACATCATTTCTTTTGAATTGATTCAAATCTTCTTGCATCACCATTATCCATCCCTCATCAGATAGAGCTTCGTTTATTGTTGTAGGCTCAATTTCATACAATAGTCCAACATAGATTTTTCTTTAAATGTAGACTTGGTGTTATGAGGATCATTTATACAACCTATGATCAAAGTGTCTGGATGTCTGTATTTTCGTACAATTTAGGTTCCTGATGACCTTGACTTTTGGATGGTTCATTATTGCTTGTCCTTGATTTGTCAAACATCTCTTCTAGTTCATTGGAAATTGGTTTTGTTGATTCTTCTGATGTTTATAGTTACTCTAATATTTGTAAATCTGCAAAATCTACATCTAGATTTGACTTTTTATGGTCATGATTTTTGTCATCAAAGTTGACATTAATTTATTCCTCAACAATCAGCCTTTCTTTATTGTATAGGCTTTAAAGGTTTCAGAGTATCCCAAAAAGGTGCACTTTTAAAATCGTGAATCAAACTTCCCAACATTCTCTTTGGTATTCAAAATATAGCATATGCAACCAAATTGATGGAAGTATAAAGTGTTACATTTTATTCCTTTCCATAGTTCATAAGGAGTCTTATCAAGAATAAGTCTAATGTAGATTCTATTATGAATGTAGCATGCAATGTTTATTGTTTCTGCCCAAAAGTGTCCGACAACATTTATTTCATGAATCATAGTACGTGCCATTTTCTAAAGAGAACTATTTTTTACAACATCGTCATTTTGAATTGTTCTAGAAGAGGAAAATTATGTAAAATTCCATTCTCTTAACAAAAGTTTTCAAAAGGCTTATTTACAAAGACCTTTTTCGATTTGCACTTGTTTGCAGAAGGTGGTGAAAATTTTATGTGACTCATCCTTGTATTTAAGGAATTTTACCCATGTCCATCTAGAATAGTCATCAACAATAACGAGTCCATACTTTTTACCACTGATAGAGGCTATTCTTACAAGACCAAATAAATCAAAATGGAAAAGTTCAAATGGTCTAGAACTGGAAAGAACATTTTTTGAAGAAAAAGATGATTTTGTTTGTTTCCCTTTCTGACATGCCTCACAAAAAACATTTGATTCGTATTTTAGATTGGCAAGCCTCTAAATAGATTAAGTCTTTTCAACTTTGAGATTAATCACAAGTTGGCATGTCCCAATCTTTTGTGCCAAAATAGTTATTTTCATTCACAAACATGAGACACTTTATTTCTGCAATGGTTATGTTTTTAATTGAGGTCTACTGTTGGAAAAGTATAAAAACAATCATAGTAATGAACCATAAATAGATTTATAACCAATATGGTATAAAATGTGGCACAAAAGAAATACAGATTCTTCATAATATGTATGTGGTAAGATTGTGGCGGCATCTAATGTTTGTAGAGCATTTTATCTTCTAGGGTCTTATATAATATTTTGCATATGAGAACTTTTAATTTTTACATCCCACTACATGTCATTGTATTTATGATTTATTTCATTTTGATTGTATTATGTCCAATCATAAAGGGTAAGTGTGATCCAAACTCTACAATCATGCATATATGTATTTGAATAATGGTGAAAACAAAAACAATACTAGGAAGACTAAACACCTTTAGTATTTGTCCATCAGTAAGATTACCCACTAATATTAAGGAAAGTTTTGATGAAGGACCTATTTTGGTAGGTTGGCATTAGAAGTTTCTAAGTTCGCATTATGTAGCATTTCATAGAATGGGGCAGGATATGTGCTCTAATTAAGTCATTACTTCTATTGCTTCCTATTACCCTTGCATACATAATTATTCACAAGGTTTAGGCGATTGACATGAGGGAAGGCCTGAATTTAACCGAGGCTATCTCAATGGTAGGCACCAACGTAGTACCCATATGCATACGAGTCGAAATCGCATCCAACTCTATTGATCACCCATTTCATTCACAGTTTAGTACTCATACTTGGTCCCAATGAAAGACATATCTAAGTTAATTTCAAAACTCAATAGTAAAACCACATAGTATGGGTTTCAAGGAAAATTTCAAACCACATATTAAAACAAAATAAAACCTATAATTAAGGTAGAAAGTTATTGTATCAAAAACTTGAAGCAAATTTAACAATTCTCTAATGCTTCTCATTTTAATACCATCAATATTTATGAAATTTTCAAAAAAATTTAAATCTGAAACAACCACTCTAAAATCACATTTAGCATACAACCACCACCATTATATAATTAATTATCACAACTTCACACATATCACATATTATTAAAACAAACTTCAATCAATCAAGGAAACTTGCTAAAATAGGTAAGTATAATTCTATTTTCACTTTCATGAGTACGACTCATTGTTTTCTATGTCAAGTACTCTTAAATTAATTTTCTCTAAGAGATTACCTCAAGTTTATATCTCAATTATAAAGCATCTAAAAAATATTATTAGTAACCCATAGTAGCAGAAAATCATCATTCAAGAAATGCCCACATATATACATATATTGTGCAAAGTAAATACTTAGTGACAATTTCTTGCCCATCCAAATTTATATATTTATTTTTTTAACATAAATTAAAGAAAGTAATGGAAACATACAAGACAAGAAGAAAATTAGAAAGATCAATTAGAAAACAAACAAGCTATACACTTCACATGTTGAAACCATACAAGTGAAGAGAAAAAAAAACTTTTTACATAAATTAAAAAAAAATGGATTTTAAAAGTTATGAAGGCTGCAAATAGCTAGGTTGCAAGGTGACTTTTTAAAATTAGAATTGACATATTCACTATACTTATCTTCAAATTTTACAAAACATGCATAATGTTTAGAAAACCACTCTTTCATCTCTTATGTTACAATATCCCATGTCATATAGATTCAAGTTAATACACTCATATCAAATAAGAGATATGCGTATAGAAGGTACTTCCAGATAGTTATTATTAAACATTTTGATCCTCATTACAATAGTTTAAATTTTAGTTATCACAAGTTCTAAGTATTGATAAGTCAAAGGTCAACTACCGTTATGTCATTAGTCATGATAGGACATGAATACAAGGTGTAAATCATTCATGATATAGTTATTTTACATTAAAAAAAATCTTACTTTCAGTTCAAGAAGCACCGCATGTGAAAGGAAGTAGAACAAAAAGGGACCAACTCATAACAAAAATGCAACTCAAACCTCATATCATCATAACTATGAAAATCAAGCCCACAACTTATAACTTTATATTCAACCATGATTAATATTCTCAACAACAATAAGATATTAGAAATAAAAATGTCATATATTGTTCTTGCTCTAACAAAATCACCATAAAGGAAAATTAGTGAAACCCTCTATTTATTGTATCTTACCTCTCTACTATTTCATTCTATACACAAAATTTTATTTCTAACATAGTATACGTAATAAAAATAATGAGAAAAGATTTACTTCTATCAATTCAAATAGTATGCTATATAACTTGTGTCTCAATCAAGAGATAAAAATTTCAATTAAAAAATAAGATTTGAATAAAATACTGCAAGCATAATTTATGACATCCTAAATAAATATTACTAAAATAAAGTAGAAGTTATAAAAGTCTAAGTATTAACATAATAGAGGCTCCTTAATATTCATAAGGCTTAAAAACATAAACATTTTCTAGAAACAGTTTTAACTCAAAATATCCACTAATTGAGTGAGTAGATTCAAACTTTGTTCTATAGAATAACATCATCCCCCATTCTTTGCACGACTCCATGAGGTGGTTTGTCCTATTAACTCGTACTAAGAATATGAAAATGACATTAAACTATAGAACACTACCGATTGACTTTCTAGACCGGATAACTTCTAAACTAATAATTCACAGTCTGATTTTGAATCAGCCAGGCTCTGATGCCAAAAACGTAATGCCTAAAGTTTAAATATGAATCTTGAAAAAAAAATATACACAATGTAGATGAAATTGAAGTTTTCAATTTTAAAATAAGATAAGTGCATGCAAATAAATAGAAATAATTTTGTAAATTTTTGAAATAACTTCGAATACTAAATTTTTTACAAACTTTAGAACAACCTTCAAGTGAGACTTAATTACACTATAACTCTAATCTAGACTCAAGACATGATTCGACTCATAATATTGAAGGACTGGGGAGCAATTCAGGTACATCACCCTCAACATAGTGAGCATAAAACTCAATAATATAGATTTAATAAAAACAATTTTAGATGTTTCCCAAACATGCCAGTGTGCTATGCATGGAAAATCCTCTCGACAACTATACCTCAATTAAATAAAATACTATTTCTTCATAAGCTATACTCAAATATCTCTTCTACCTCTAGCCTCAATTCTTTCAAACAATTTAAGCCACGAGACATGAGTAATCTAATGACTTAAATTCTATAAAATAAGTAAGTCATAAAGGCTACATTGATTTCACCCAATGCCTTCTACTAGAATAACCTCTTTTGGTAAGATTGGACATAATTAAGTCCGTAAGTGGTGCCTCACTTACCTTCGCCTACCCCTCGCTCCTGTTGTATATAGACAGAGAGTTCATCTAGCTAGAATGAAGCATATATATATATATATATATATATATATATAATCATCAAACTTCCAGGAAAAGAATGTTATATTTAAGCTTTCAAACACAATTAGTTTCACTTGAAACTAATCTATGTAACTCAAGTTATAGTATCCTAAAGTCAACAACATTAAAAAATATTCTTATGACAAAGCATTCGTGTTTACAATATTACTGAGCCATTTCTATAATTAGTAAAATCATAAATTTTAACATGATAAAATAACTATATGTCTTCTTTCAAAGCCCAACTAGTTTCACTAAAAAACAAGTTTCTTAGCTCAAGATATAGATATTTTAATATGACTAATGAAGAGCAACTTATAAAATATAACAGTCCACTTCATATCTGTCTAATTGATTTCAATCAAAACCAATTATTATTGGTTATGTTATAACCATTTTAAATTACCTACATCCTAATATTTTTCTGCTGAAAACACTATAACTTTGGAAATTTAGTTAAAATATCAAATAATTGCTGACACTTCTATTTCTGCTAATGTATCTGGTTCCTCTGATAATTCTTGAACTTATGGTAGTTTTGATTCTTCTGGAAGTTCCAGTTCTATTAATATGTATAATTTCACTTCTAGTTTTTCTTTTGTTGATACTCCATATTTTTCTGATATTTCTGGTTCATTTGATAGTTCTAACTTTTCTGATAGTTATTGTTCTTCTGACAGTTCTGGTTCCAATCATCTAGTCTTTCAGTTTTCTTCCAAGATTCACTAAGTTTATATTTGTTAGGTCTTGGAGCATAGACCTTTTTTTCCTTCATATATTGCAAGCATCCATTGACCAAACACCATGGTTGTTGTTTCAATTTGGTTGCTTAGAAAATCAGCAACATAAACAATTTTATCCTTTGGTATCCAAATCTGGTTGGGTCCTGGTTTGTTAGTTCTGAAAGGTTTCTTGTCTTTCCATGTGTTCAACATAGGACAAGATATTTTAGAGTGGTCTTTCTTGGAGCAAATAATACCCAAATTATCAGAGGGAATGAACTTAGGTTCAATTACTTTTTATTGAAATTCTAATGCTCTTTTACTATTCCTACTACTAACACCATAAATCATAGATGCAAACTTACTTCTTTCTATTCTATTTGCAAGAAAATCTTGAAATGCTACTTCATGTTTATCAGAATAACATGGCAAATTTTCAATTGATGTTCAACTGTGATTTCTTTTCAATGTAAGGTTTTCAATCTTAAGATCAACAATATTACTTTCTAAAGTGTCAATTTTATCATTCAGATTTTCATTTATTTTCCTAAGAGCTTTCAACTTTAGAGTGATATTATGATTTTTGTTTAAGAAGTCATTTATAACAATAATTAAATCAGATCGAGTTAAGTCTAAAAATACCTCAATTTTTCATCAACTGATTCACTTCTAGAGTTAGAATCCATGTTTATGTTGGATCTAGAGGTAGAATCAGTATGCACCATTAGGGCTAGATAAGCTCCCTCTTCATCGTTAGAGGATTCATCAGAGTCATCCTATGTGGCCATTAGAAATTTCTTCTTGGACTTCAAATCTTTCCTCTTAAACCTCATTTTCACTAGATTTGGACATTCTGACTTGACATGTCTAGGTTATTCCATCCATAGAAAATGATGCTTTTATTATCTTGTTTTTCATCATTTCCTCTAATGGATTGCTTGAACCCTTCCTAAGGGAAAGGTTACCTCTTGTTGTGCCACATCCTCTAAATTCTTCTGGATGTGAAGATAAACTCATCTTCCTCTGAATTCAAATTCTGATCATATGAATCATTATCCTCAAATTCGGATGTTGCCTTCAGAACCTTCTTCTACTTGGATTTCAAGGCCAAAGTTGGCTACTTCTTCTTGGGCTTATCCTCTGCAACCTCAAATTTCATGTGATCTCAAGGAGCTAATCAATTCTTCCAATTTTAGAGTATTGAGATCCTTAGCTTCTTGAATAGTTGTAATCTTAGGTGCCCACTTGCATCACAAATTCCTAAGAATTTTCTTCACATGATCAGCATTAGTATAACTATTCTCAAGTACCTTTAATCCTGAGAATAGTAGTTTTGTTATTGCTTCTACTCCAAGTAAATCATCAAGTTTGAACCAGTTTAATGAAATAATGAAAAAGTAATCAATTAATCAAACACAAATCAACTCCCCCTTTCTCATGTTTGCAACGTCAATTGGTATCAGAGTTCGATCTCATGGTTGGGAAGTTTACAGTGTTTGAGGAAAGATCCATCAGTTCATAATGTTTTGAGTATTGGAAGGACAGGTTAAGAAGTTTCTTTATTTCACAAGATCCTAAACTTTGGGACTTGGTGGAAGATGGTTATACTGCCCTAAAGATTACTAATGGTATTCAGATTCCAAGAAAAGAGATGGATGCTGATAAGAAGAAGATGTACAAGATACATCATAAGTCCACAACATTCATGATAAATGCAATCACTTTCAAGAAGTTTGACAAATGCACCAATAAGGAGACATCAAATAGTATTTATGATAGTCAGATTTTGACCTATGAAGGAAGAAAGCAAGTTCAAGAAGCAAAGGCCAACATCCTAGTAAAAAAGTATGAGCTATTCAAGACGGAAGAGGATGAAGACATTGAAACAATCCTTTCTAGATTCCAAACTCTAGTATAAGGATTAAAGATACTTGAAAAGAGTTATACTACATCCAATCATGTGAATTAGATATTAAGAAGTCTCCCAAGCAAGTGGAGACCTAAGATCACTGCCATTTAGGAAGCAAAAGATCTGAATACTCTTAAGCTGGACAAATTAATCAGCTCTCCCAAATCACATGAAATTGAACTTGTAGAGGATGAGCCCAAGAAAAAGCAACCAACCTTGGCTTGAAATCCAAGTAGAAGAAAGTTCTTAAGGAAACACAAGAATTAGAGGATGATGATTCAGAGGATTAGAATGGACACTTAGAGGAAGAGGAATTGGCTTTCATATCCAGAAAAATTCAAAAGATGTGGCATAATAGAAAGAAGAAATTTCACCAAAGATATTCCAAACAATCCAGTAAAGGAAAAAATGATACATCTGACAAGAAAAGCATCATCTGCTATGGATGCAATGAACCTGGACATATCAAGTCAGAATGTTCAAATTTGGAGAAAGGGAAACATCAAAGGAAAGATTCCAAACCCAAGAAGAAGAGTTTGATGGCTACATGGGATGATTATGATAAATACTCTAACTTCTTGAGCAAGAATCACAAATTGTCTTTAAAACTAAAAACAGTTAGGAAAGAAAATGAAAGCCTAACTAAATAAATTAATGTTTTAAAGAATCAAAGTGTTGAAGTTAAAACAGAAAACGCAACTCTAAAAAATGATATTGTTGAACTTAAGGCAGAAAATCTAATTAAAAATACCACATGTAACTTTGATAAGCATGAAGAAGTATTTGAAGATTTTCTTGCTAATGGTATGGAAGTATGCTTCTATGATTTATGGAGGTAGTAGAAATGGTGAAAGAGATCTAGGATTTGAAGAAATTGTAACTAAATCTAAACCTATTCCCTCTGATATCTTGTGTACTATTTGCTCTAAGAAATGTCACTCCAAATTATCTTAACCCATGTTAAATACAAGGAAAGACAAGAAACATTTCAAGACTAACAAACGAAGACCCTACAAAATTTGGGTACCTCAAAAGAAAATTGTTTATGTTGCAGATGTCCTCAACAATCAAGTTAAAATACCAATCATGGTACCAGAACAATGGATGCTCGCGACACATGATTGGAGAAAAGTCTATGTTCCGAGAACAATAGTAAGTAAATGAGGCACAATGACTTTTGGAGGAAAGCAAAAAGGCTAGATCATTGACACAAAATATTATGTTACGCAAACCTTAGATTAATTTCAAAACTAATTAAACTTCAACTAGTTAGAGGTCTAACTGAGCTTAGTTATAAAACTGAAAATTATGTGTGAAGCTTGTGAAAAGGGAAAACAAGCAAATAACTCTTTTACCCCTAAGAACTCAGTGTCTACGTCAAAGCCCCTTGAGCTCTTACTTATAGATCTTTTTGGGCCATCGATAACAGCCTCTCTAAGTGGAAAGAAATATCGCTTTGTTATAGTAGATGATTACACTAGGTGGACATGGGTTAAATTCTTAAGAAGTAAGGATGACTCCCACAAAGTGTTTATCACATTTTGCAAACAAGTAATGAATGAAAACTTTCTTAAGATTGTTACAATTAGAAATGATCATGGAGGAGAATTTGAAAACAAGTTCTTTGAAAGTTTTAGGGATGAGAATGAAATCTCTCACAACTTCTCCTCTCATAAAACACCCCATCGAAATAGAGTTGTAGAAAGAAAAAATAGATCACTCCAAGAAATGACCAGAACCATGTTAAATGAGACAAATGTTGCAAAACACCTTTGGGCTGAAGCAATTAACATTGCATGTTATATTCAAAATAGAGTCTTTATTAAGTCTATATTGAATAAAACACCATATGAATTGTTGAAAGGTAAAAAGTCTAACATCTCTTACTTTAAACAATTTGGTTGTACTTGTTATATGTTGAACACTAAAGATAACATTGGTAAATTTGATTGTAGATCTCAAAAGTGTACTTTCATTGGATAATCTGAAAGATCTAAGGCTTATAAAGTGTTTAATATGGAAAACCAAATTGTGGAAGAATCCATATATGTTAAATTTGATGACAACTAGCTTGACCTTGAAAATTCAAAGCAAGATGATGATAGTGCAAGTTTACCGGAACCAGAGGAAGCAGATGGAAGTACAAATCATCTTATCGTCAAAATCTAATCATTTGAAATGCAAGTGATCCTTTGAGGAACATATCATCACTAAAAGATACCACTTGGTTTGGCTTACTCTCATGAATTGAGCCTACCTCTTTTGATGAAGCATTGGCAGATGATGGATGGATTCTTGCAATGCAAGTATAGTTAAATGAATTTAATAGGAATAATGTTTGGGATCTAGTACCTTGACCAAAGAAGAACATTATTGGAACTAAGTGGGTTTTCAGAAACAAGCTAAATCAAAAAAGTGAAGTAGTCAGAAATAAGGAAAGACTTATCGCACAAGGCTACAGTCAACAAAAGGGCATTGATTACACTAAGACATTTGCTCTAGTGGCCAGATTAGAAGCTATTTGTATCCCACTTTCTTTTGTTGCAAATAATAACATTACATTATTTCAAATGGATGTCAAAAGTGTTTTCCTAAATGTTTATATAAGTGAAGAAGTCTATGTTAAACAATCCTTAGGTATTGAAAGTTCTTAATTTTCAAATCATGTTTTTAAACTTAGGAAATCTCTGTATGGTCTAAAACAAGCACCTAGGGCATGGTATAATACACTTAGTAACTTCTTGCTTTAAAATAATTTTGAAAGAGGACAAGTAGATAACACACTTTTTAGAAAATCAATAGAAGATGACATTCTTATTATTCAAATTTATGTTGATAACATTATTTTTGGATCTACTAATGGCACTCTTTGCCAAGAATTTTCTAAACTAATGCAGCTTGAATTTCAAATAAGTATGATGGGAGAACATAAGTTCATCTTAGGGATACAAATTCAGCATACACAAAAAGGTATACACATTCATCAAAAGAAATATACAAAAGAGCTTCTCGAGACAACACTTAGCCATTTTCCTAACCAAAAACCTTATACTTCATTCTAGAGCTAAACACATAGAAATCAAACACCATTTCATTAAGGCTTTTGTTCAAAAAGGTGTGCTTAGTATCTAGTTTATATACGCCAAACATCAATGGGCTGACATATTCACCAAACCACTAGTGAAAGTTAGGTTTGACTTCATCAAGAAAACCTTAACCTTATTCTTTTACCTAACTAACGATGTGACAACCTTTGAGTAGTTTCACTTTCAAGTCTTTTTGTATGATGACAAAAATGGGGAGAAAGATGTTTGATAATCTGGAGAGAAAAAATACTTAGACTTAGGGGGAGCCTTAAGTAAAGGGGAGTCAAATTTTTTAAAAGAAAAGTTGTTATCAAAAATATAGTTTTGTCATCATCAAAAAGGGGAAGATTGTTGCAACCAAGTTGGTTTTATACTTAGAATTTTGATGTTAACAAAAGTATTTTATGAGAACAATATATTTGACTTCATAGAGTATGAAAGAAGATTCTTGTTTTTGAAGACAATCTAAAATTAGATTTGATTCAGATTTATAATTGAAGGAAATCTTTGACCAAGTTGAAAAAAAAGATATGGACAAGATTTGAAAAAGATATGATCAACATCTTAAAAGAAATAAGATATGAATTATTTGAAGAAGATATATATTATTTACAAGATTTGTCTTTTCTGTTTTAACTTTAGCACTTTGATTCTTTAAAACATTAATTTCTTCAGTTAGGTTTGCATTTTCTTTCCTAAGTGTTTTCAGTTTTAAAGTCAATTTGTGATTCTTGTTCAAGAAGTCATTTATAATAGTAATTAAATCAGATCAAGTTAAGTCATAAAATACCTCAATTTCTTCATTTGTTGATTCACTTCCAAGGTCAAAATTAGGGTAGGATCTAGAGGCAGAGTTGGTATGAGCCATCATAGCCAAATTTGTTTGCTCTTCATAATAAGATGATTCATCAGAATAATCCCATGTAGTAATCAGACTCTTCTTCTTGGATCTGGAATCTTTCCTCTGATGTTTCCATTTCTATAGATTTGGACATTCTAAATTGATATGTCCAAGTTCAATGCATCCACTACACATGATGCTTTTCTTGAAAGATTTGTCATCATTTCCTCTATTGGATTGCTTGGAAAATCTTTGGAAATTTTTTTTCTTCTATTGTGCCACATCTTCTGAATTTTTCTAGATATGAAAGCTAGTTCCTGTGAATTGCCTTCAGAACTTTCTTCTACTTGGATTTCAAAGCCAAGGTTGGTTGCTTCTTCTTGCGCTCATCCTCTACAAGTTCAATTTTATGTGATCTGAGATAGCTAATTGATTCACATCTTCTTTTGATCAGCATCAATCTATTTCCTTGGAATTACAATACCCAAATTTCAGGATCTAATTAACTAAAGAAACTTCTCAACCTGCCCTTCGAGTACTCAAAATGTTCTCTATCAAACTGAGGTTGTCTGTGAATGTATACTCTGGTAGCTTCTTCACTAAATCGAGACATATTGAACCCTGAGATCTTTCCTCAAACACTGTAAAATGCTCAGCCATGAGACTGAGTGCTGATGCCAATTGAAGGTGCAAACACGAGAAGGGGGTTAAAATGCGTTTGACTAAGTTGATAACTTTTTCATTCTTTGATTAAACTCGTTCAGACTTGATGATTTACTTGGAGTAGAAGCAATCACAAAACTAAGGATTGCAGGAATAAAGTGGCACAAGTAATTTATCTTAGTTCACCACTAACTTGGCTACGTCCAATCCCTTCACTCAAAAGGATTTAATCTACTGCTTGAACAACTTGAATTACAAAGCACCTAACCTTCCAAGCTAGTTTTCTCAAACAATCTGACAACCCCAGACTTTTGAGGAACACACACACCTTGACTCTACCAGCCAAGTCTTCTACACACAATCTGACAACCGCAAACTATTGAAGGCACACTAACACCACTATCGGGTTTGAATACAAAAGTTTGGAACTTGAGTAGTTGCTTCTAACAAGCTGATTATAACAAAGACTACCAAAACATTTCTCTTTTTGGAACTTAGAAAATATTTCTCATTCAAACAAGTGTTTCTCTTTTTGAACTCTAAGATGAATTTTGAGCTTCAGTTCTTTACTCTTTTCTGATAAAATTAGGGCTTCAATTTATTCATTGTTTAGTTTTGAATTGTATCTTCATTGCTAGCTTGGTCAACAATGATCTTATTCAAAGTTAATTCTAAACAAGATGCTTTTTGTTAATATGTTCGTTAGCCAATTCTTTAAATCTGAATCCAATATGTGCAGTTCTTCTAGATTGTTTCTTTTCGTATTTTGTTCAGATTGAGTTTGTAAATTCATCATATTGATATTGTTTGCATTTTGTTCAGATTGAGTTTGTAAATTCTTCAGATTGATATTGTTCAGATGAAACTTCCTTCCAATTGCTTGCTTTGATCTAGGCAAAACATAGTGTTGGACCGGTTCTTGAACTTTCACAAGTAGGAATATGACTAAGTCCAATTGAGTATTTTTTCCTTTGTCAAAATCTGAATCATATCTTGGCAAATAATAAATGTATCTTCTTGAGAGTGTTTATTCTTGTAAACAATTGTTGGTCATCTTATAAATAATTCATATCTTCCTGTAGAAAAATCTTGATCAAATCTTCTTGTAAATAATTCATATCTTCTTGTGATAAACCTTGACCAAATCTTCTTGTAAATAATTCATATCTTCTTGTAGATAAGACTTGATCAAATCTTCTTGTAAATAATTCATATCTTCTTGTGATTAATCTTGATCAAATCTTCTTCTATATATAATTCATATCTTCTTGTGATAAATCTTGATCAAACCTTCTTGTAAATAATTCATATCTTATTGTTGATAAGATGTTGATCATATCTTCTTCAAATCATGACCATATTTTCTTTTCAACATGGTCAAAGATTTTCTTCAATTATAAATTTGAATCAAATCTTATTTTAGATTGTCTTCAAAAACACGAATCTTCTTTCATACTCTGTGAAGTCAAATATATTGTTCTCATAAAATACATTTTGTAACATTAAAACTCTAAGCATAAAACCAACACTGTTCCATCAACGTGGATTTGAGGCAGCATGATTAGAGGATATGTAGATCAAAGGCAGCATGATCAGATGGACTTTGATCATTCGAACCATGATCAGAGGAACTTGGATAAAAAATACGTGGATGAGAGGTAAAAGAAGAATCAGAGGCAGTAGAAGAAAAAATAAGAGGTAGAAGAAGAAAAAGAGAATCAATGTATAAAACTGATCAGAAGCAGAAAACGTATCTAAGGCAAAAACTGATCAAAAATAGAAAATGCATAAGAGAGGGTTTAGGAAAAACACATAAATTTAGAAATACGCCCATCAAAGTTAGCCCCCATTTCTTAATTCTCAACACATCAAAATTATCACACAAACATATGCAAAATGGATGATTTTAAAAATGGAAATGCAATTTTATTTAGAAAAAATATTCCCTATATGTTAAACATCACAGTTTTCCTTACTCTCAAATTTTAGAGAACCCATTATTTCAAACCTAGAGAAATTATTTCCAATTAGTAAATAAACTAAAATTGAACCCAAAACGCACATGCAAAATGTGAAATAAGTTGTAGAAAAGAACTCACAATTAGTTAATATTAATCCCCTTCAATCCGAGCTGGGTTTCTGGAAGATGCTTGCCCCATCAACTATATATTCCCTGTCTTTTATGCTATGTTTCATATTTGGAGATTTTCCTGTCTGCTCCTTATCTTCCTTCCGTGTTGTTTTGGTTGATTAATGGGTTTTGGAGAGGAAAAGAGGGACACGCAAGAGGTCGGATTGAAAGTAAAGGACTTTAGATGGTTGTTGTCTTTGAATAAATTTGGAAAGAAGAGGAAAATGAATGAATGGAGAAGATGATGAACAATAATCGGGTGTTTTCAGAATGTTTTTAAGAGTGTGTAACTGGAAGTAAAAGAAGGTTGAAGGGGAAGATGGGTTAGTACCCATGAGTGAAGGAGAAAGAGAGAAAAATAAAGGTGGCATGTTCTCTCTTTGCCACTTAAGCTTGTTCATACTATTACTTCCTATTTTACCCTTGATCCAAATTTAATATTACTAAAAGCACAACATTAACAATTACTAAAATTCTAGAAATTCTAATTAATATTTAAATTTCATAAATATTTCTTAGGTAGTAAGAGGGTTGTTACATTTTTCTCCCTTAGAAAATTTTGTGCTCAAAAATTTACAACTTACCTATCGGAAGAGATAGGGATACTCCTTCATCACATCAACCTCTGTTTTCAAGGTTGCTTCATTCAGTGATGATCCTCCCTAAATATCCTTTACTAATGGAATGATCTTAATCCTTAATGTCTTCATGCTTCTTTCAATAATCTGTGTTGGCACTCGATTGTAGATAAGATTGGGTTTCAATTGAAGGAATTCATAACTCAAAATCTAATAAGGGTCAAGGGTATATTTCTTGAGTTGAGAGACATGAAAAACATCATGTAAACCTGAAAAATAGGATGGTAAGGCTAAATTATAGGCTGAGAGACCTATCCTCTATATGATTTGAAAGGATTCAACAAGGACTAAGTTTCTTGACCTAAAAAACCCTTCCAATGCTAGTAGTTGGGGTAACTCTAAAGAATACATGATCACCTTCACTAAATTCTAGGGATCTTCTCATATGATCAGCATAACTCTTTTGTCTATTATAAGCTACTTTTAGTTTGTCACGAATGACTTTGATCTTTTTAGTGGTTTCTTGAATAAGCTCAGGTCCTAAAATTTCCTTTTCCCCTTCCTCTAACCAACATAAATGAGTTCAATATTTGGGCCCATACAATGCCTCATATGGGGCCATACCTATACTAGTGTGGTAACTATTTTTATAAGCAAATTCTATCATAGACAAGTGTATATCCCAACTTCCATAATTCTCTAAAACACAAGCCCTCAACATGTCTTCCAAAGTCTAAATGGTCCTTTTAGTTTGGCCATCAGATTGTGGATGGTAGGCAGTGTTAAGACTCAACCTGGTTCCTGAAGATTTTTGGAAGGCTTTCAAAAATATAGAAGTGAATTTAGGGCTCCTGTTTGACACTATATCGTAAGGGACTCCATGTAGTCTCACTACTTTTATAAATAGCTTGGCCAGTTTTAGGGTATTGTAATTGGCCTTAATAGGTAGGTAGTGAGCTAATTTGGTAATTCTCTCCACAATCACCCAGTTATAATCATATCTTGACTGGGTACGAGGAATTCCTACCACAAAGTCCATGGAAATAGAGTCCCACTTCTTGTCAGGTATGTCTAATGGTTGTAGTAGGTCTGTTGGCCTTTGATGTTCTCTCTTCACCCTTTCATATGGTAGGCATTGGGCCACAAATGTGGCCACATCATTTTTCATCCCTGGCCACCAATAGTTTTTCTTAAGGTCTTGATATATCTTTGTGGATCCAGGGGGGATGGTTAAGTGACTCTTGTGGGCTTCCTCTAATACTATCCTCTTCAAATACTGGTCATTAGGGTTGCAAATTCTATTTTGAAAAAAAGATAGTTCCATCTACTGCCCTTGAAAAATCTGGTTGATATTTCTTGATTCGCAACTCCCCATCTAATTCTTGGGATTGTCTAATTTGGGTTTTGAAATCACAAGAAATTTCCATCTGATTAAGAAGGACCCCATTCTTAAGAGGAGTCATCTTCAAATTAAGGTCTTTGAATTTCTCTATCAAGTCCATCTCCTGAATTATTAAATGGAATATGTCGACTGACTTCCTACTTAAGACATTTGCTACCACGTTGGCCTTTCCTGGATAATACCACGTTGGCCTTTCCTGGATAGTACCTCAAGACATTTCTATCCTTCATGTGGTTTCAATTGTCTAGAGGCATGAGCAACTACTTTTTTGTTTTGCATTAGTACACCGCCTAAGCCTTTCAAGGATGCATCATAATAAACCTCAAATCCTAAGGTTGGGTCTGGAATGACTAGTACAGGAGTTGTGGTCAGTTTTGTCTTATGTGTTGGGAAAGTTTTCACACATTCATGGTCCCACACAAAAGGTTGGTCCTTACGTGTTAACCTCGTCAGAGGCAAGGCTATTTGAGAGAGTTTCTTGATAAGCCAATGTAGTACCCTGCTAAGCCCCAGAAACTTTTAACTTTAGTCACATTATTATATTGTTACCATTCCAACACCGTTTCTTCCTTATAATGGTCCACACTACCCCTGTTGGAACCAAGTTGGTTTTTACATAGAGTTTTGATGTTAACAAAAGTATTTTATGAGAACAATATATTTGACTTAATTTAGTATGAAAGAAGATTTGTATTTTTGAAGACAACCTAAAATAAGATTTGATTCAGATTTATGATTGAAGAAAATCTTTCACTAGGTTGAAAAGAAGATATGGTCAAATGTTTTTAAAGAAAATCTAAAATAAGATTTGATTCATATTTATGATTGAAGATATGGTCAAATATTGTCAAATGTTTTTCAAGAAAATCTAAAATAAGATTTGATTCAGATTTATGACAAAAAAATCTTTGACCAAGTTGAAAAGAAGTTATGGTCAAATATTTTTGAAAAAAATCTAAAATAATATTTTATTGTGATTTATGATTGAAGAAAATCTTTGACCAAGTTGAAAAGAAGATATGGTCGAGATTGGATGAAGACTTGATCAAGATTTATCATAAGAAAATATGAATTATTTATAAGAAGGTTTTATCAAAATTTATCTACAACAAAATATGAATAGTATCAATCTGAAAAATTTACAAACTCAATCTGAACAAAATACGAACAAAATCAATCTGAATAATTTACAAACTCAATCTGAGCAAAATACAAACTTAATCAATCTAAAGAATTTGTAAACACAATCTGAACAAAATACAAATAGATTATCATAAATAAAGAACGTATTATCAAAAAGAACAAAATACAATCTAGAAGAACGACTCAGATTGGATTTAGAAATAAAGAATTGGGTAAAGAACATATTATCAAAAAGCAACTTGTTCAAAATTAGTTTTGAATAAGATCATTGTTGACCATGCTAGGAATGAAGATACAATTCAAAATTAAACAAGGACTATATTGAAGCCCTAATTTTTTCAATAAATAGATACTCAAGGCTGAAGAAGAAGATTATCAAAAAAATTCAAAAAAGAGTAGAATAACTCAAGCTCAAAATTCCAAATTCATCTTAGAGTTCAAAGAGAGAAACCCTTATTCGAATGAGAAATATTTTCTAAGTCTTTTTCTTAAAGTGTGATAGTTATTGTTATAATCAGCTTGTTAAAAACAAATTACTCATGTTCCAAACCTTTGTATTCAAACCCGCTAGTGGTGTTAGTGTGCCTTCAATAATTTGGGATTGTCAGATTGTATGGAGAAGACGACTGGTAGAGTCAAGGTGTTTTTGTTCCTCAAAAGTCTTGGGTTGTCAGACTGTTTAAAAAGTCTTGGGTTGTCAGACTGTTTAAAAAGGATTGTCAGATTGTCAGACTGTATATACAATCATCATAGTATAACAAACATGACTCGCATGCCAAGCACCCTAACGCAATGCGTATATGCCAATGCACATGATTCCAGAATTTCCAAAAAAAAACCCTTCTCGAGAGGCGTAAATCATAATTGTACCGCCTATCACAGGCCTTAGTACTAATTACTGAGGTGCAGTCTCTCACAGGCTAGCACGATTTACTAGAGTGTAGCCTATCACAGGCCTTACACATCAGTTAAATCATCGTAACGATAAGATTGACCACATAACCACATGGAACCATCCCGTGGCCCATCACGGTCACCACTTAACTTCGTGGCCCATCACGGTCACCACTTAACACCATGGCCCATCGTGGTCACCACTACCACTTTGGCCCATCACGGTCACCACAGGCTATGAAATGCATGAGCATACTCTGACTCTTTTCACCACGATCATAAAATAAATGCAGCTATTAAAAGATTCCCCATTTTTAATACTCATTTAACAATAACGATTTTTCAAACTTATCACAGAGCATACTCAAAACATTTTTTTTCAATAAAATTCATAACGCACATAATAAAGGTTATGAATACATAATCACTTCAAACTCAGACTCCAAAAATTCACACATTAATCACATCAAATTTAATCGTAAATTCATAACACGTAACAAACCTTATTTTCCCTCAAAATACATATATTCACGTCGAAAACGATTTTTCACGCAATCACATCTTAAACATATATCAACCACACATATAGAGTCCCTATATGCAAACTAGAAATTTGGAATGAACCCTTACCTTAGTTATCACTTTTACAACCGTTTCCGCTACCGAACTCAAATACAGCGAAAACTCTCGCTCGCGTCGTCACTTCAAAAGCTAGCTCACCAGCACCGTAATATGGAGAGGAGTAACTTTCCCTCCTGACACTTCTCGAATGGAAGCTTAGATCTTGGCAAGAAGTGGCGGTTTGTGTTTGTGTGGTTTTGAAAACCACTAACACTTGGTTTCATTAAAACAGAGGAAGGAGAAGAAGTAGTACGCGAGGCAGGAAATGTTTAGCTTTCTGTTTCTATTCTTCCTCTCACATATATATATATACTAACTTACTTCAACAATATATATATATATATATATATATATATATATATATATATATATATATATATTATAAATAACCCAATCCAACAAATATCTAAATACTCTTACACACATCACTTCACTCACATCTCAAACTATTTTGATAAAAATATCTACTCTTGTCGCAACTCAATTGACAGATAAAATTTTCAGCAACCAGAGATGTTTTTAACAAAACTGCCGGTATTAATTTCTTTGCAACAAAAATAACTTATTCTTCGACAAATAATTTTAAACGGGTCTCAAAATATATATATATAAATATATACATATATTAAACATATTACAAACTCTTAACAAAATATATTTTTGGTACTCAATTCCCAAAATAAAATAAAATTGAGTTAAATGTTACAGCAATTGAACACAAAAAATACTAAAATTGCATAAATTAGAATTTAAAACTGAGGCTCTTACATAATCCACGAACGTTGTTGGGTAATTTGTTACACCGAAAGGCATAACCAAAAACTCATAGTGTCCATACCTAGTTTTGAAGGCAATTTTTAGTATATCTTGATATTTAATCCTAATCTGATGATACCCAAACCTAAGATCGATTTTTCAAATATTGTAGCTCCCCCTAGTTGGTCTATAAGGCCATCTATTCTAGGCAATGGATATGTGTTCTTACTTGTTATTTTATTTAATTGCCTATAGTCTATGCAAAGTCTCATTCCGCCATCCTTTTACTTCACTATTAAAACAGGGGCTCCCCATGGTGACACACTTGGTCTAATACATTGTTTATTTATCATATCCTTTAACTGATTATTAAGTTCACTCAACTCTAAGGGAGACATCCTATAAGGGGCAATGGAAATTGGACCTGTTCCAGGGGCTAAGTCTATGGAGAATTATATCTCCCTCTCTGGAGGCAAGGATGTTATATCCTCTGGGAAAATATCCTCAAATTTATTGACCTGTAGAATACTTGAAAGGTTTAGTTATGACCCTTAATTTGAAGATAACAGTAACAATATACCTTGACCCCCATTGATTAAACACTAGAAGAGTTGTGAAGTAATACATAAGGAAGAAAGTTCTAGTTCCTCTAGTTGGGGAATGTTTGGTGGATTATGACTTCCTTACCATGACAGACCAGAGTTACATAGTTTTCTAACATCCAATCCATTCATATGATAATATCTAAGCCCTTAAGGTGTAACCAAATTAGGTCCACTAAAAAGATCATATCAAATAGGCTAATTTGGCATTGAGGACATACTAAGGAAGTCTCAATCTGACTATTAGTTGCAGTAGTTACAATTAAGGTAGAAGGTAAATATAAAGTAAGGAGATTGAGTTGCGAAACACAATCAGAGGATATGAAAGAAATGGGTGCACTAGTGCCAAACATAACAACTAAGGGGTTTTGGTTTATATAACAAGTACCAATAATCAGATTATTATTCTTACCTTTCTTGTTGTCAAAGGCATGGACCCTCCCAAAGCTTGGCTTGGTAAGGTTTGAATCACCTTGTCTCTAGCGTACTGGGCAACAAGCCATCATGTGGCCCGGTTGTTTGCATAAATAGTAGACATCCCTTCCTCCTAAGCATTCTCCTTGATGCTCTATCTCCTTGTCCTAGGAGAACTTGAAGCATGCACCTGCTTCCCTTTACCATAGGAAGTCTTCACTCTCAATTGTTGATTAAATATTTTAGTATCCTTCCTATGTTGCCATCTAGCCCCATTTTCTTCCTACACTTTCCTCAAGTTCTCTTCAATGATATAACTCTTGTGAACCAGGATGGAGTAACTTATGATTTGTAGATGACTAATACTGCTTATAATCTCAAACCTTAAACCCCATTCATATTGATTGATTTTCCAGTCCTCATTTGGGGCGTACTGGGCATGTGATGAGAATCTAGCTATTTCCTCAAACTTTGCTACATATTCAGGCACCTTCAAACTTCCTTAATGCAGATGAACAAATTTTAGCTCATTATGTGTTCTACTACTTTTTGGGAAATACTTCTCTAAGAAAGTCACTTCAAAGTGCTCCTAGTCTAAGGGTGTTCTTAGGTTTAGTAAGTGTGCTCTTGCACCCTTCCACCAATGTTCACTCTCACCTTTTAGTAGGTGAGCAGCAAATGTCACTTTTTGTTCTTCCATGCATTGTGAAGGTCCAACAACATGAGAAGATGGTTGAATTGTGTTTGTCAAAGTTCAATTCTTTTTATAATTTGGTTGAAACCAGTTGGGCTTTGATGACTTAGAGCAAAATAGTAACAAAAATGAGGAATAAAGGAGTAAGGTGACACAAGCAATTTACCCTGGTTCACCACCAACTTGGTAGCTACATCCAGTCCCTTCACTTAGAAGGATTTAATCCACTAATTCAACTGCTTTAATTACACAGCACCTGACCCTAAAAGTTAGTCTTCTCAAAACTACATGACAACACCAGACTTTTTGAGGAACATAAACACCTTGACTCTACAAGCCAAGTCTTCTCCACAAGATCTAACAACCCCAAATTTTTGAAGGCACACAACACTTTGACCCTATAAGTCAAGTCTTCTCTACACAACCTGAAACCAACATATTGTTAGAGGCAAACTACCCACTTAACCCTACAAGTCAAGTCTTCTCAACACAACATGAGATCTAGATATTTCTTTAGGCACACTAAAGCCATTATCAGGCTGGTTTACAAAGAGTTTGAATTTGGTTTAGTTTTGCTTCGACTAGGTAGATTTATTACAATGATTTTCTCACACTAACAACGAAGCATTAAGCAATGAAACTAAAACCTTGTATTATGAGTTCTTAGAGAAATTTAAGTTCATAAGGTTTTTGGTATATTGTTGTGCTTGCATTCCTCTTCAGCCTGCATCCATTATTTATAGATGAAATTAGGGTTTGTGAATTACTTGCTAAGTTTTTGAATCACATCTCCATTACAGCTTGGTCAACAATTATTTTCTTCAAAAATAATTTTGTAAGATTTGATAATATGATCTTTAGGCCATTTTTATTTTTGAATCTGATTTGAGAAATTCTTCTAGAAAGATATTGAGCGTATTTGTTTAGATTAAGTTTGCAAATTTATTCACTTGAGTCTTCCTTCATTCACTTGATTTGATCTAACAGGGAACAAAATTGAGTTTAGTTTTTGGACCATTAGAAATAGGATACGGCGAAGTCCAATTCAATATATTCCTCAATCTATCAATCTCTTTTAACTTCCATCAAAGTCATTGACCTTTCTCCATCAGAATCATTGACTTTTATTGTTGGAGTCAGAGGTTGTGTTGCTTGAATAATTAGAGTCAAAGGCAGATGTAAAGTGGCGTGACTTAAAATTAGTGGCATGGGCAAGTTCACTTTTTTTGTCATTATCGGAGTCAATGCAACTTTAGAGGATGCTACGTATCAAAGGCACTACTTTGGAACATGTTGCAATATTCATAGTCAATGCAACTTCAGAGGCAACATTCTTGGAATGTGTAGTAGGCTTCAAAGTCAGCAGAACTTGAGCTTCAAAGGCAAGTTGAATATTGGCTTCAGACTTCAGAGGCATGCTGAAGTTACAGTTCATTAGAGGCATGCTAAATACTACTCATCCTCATCAGAGCATGCATAAATACTATTCATTAGAGCATGTAGGAATACTGTTCATCAGAGCATGCAGATACATACTATTCATTAGAGTATGTAGAAATATTGTTCATCATCAAATGCTGCACAAATATTGTTCATTAAAGGCATGGAAAATGCAAAAACACGTTGAGATCAGAAGCACGCTGAATCTTCAAAGGTAGATAAATTCTTCAGAGGCAATCTTCAAGCTCAAACTTCCAAGGAAAACATCGCAGGAAGATGTGTGTTCTTTCACAAAGCGTGCATTTGTCTAATTTTAAGGATTCTGTAGACTGTTTTGATTTCGTTTCCTCTGACCTTTTTACTTCCTCTGGTGACTTCCTTCGGTCACTTCCTCTGGTGCTATCCTCTATTGATAACCTCTGATGGTATCATATGGTGGGTATTGTTGGAACCAAGATGATTTTATACTTAGCGTTTTGATGATAACAAAAGTATTTTATGAGAACAATATATTTGACTTCAAAGAGTATGAAGGAAGATTCGTGTTTTTGAAGAAAATCTAAAATAAGATTTTATTCAAATTTATAATTGAACAAAATCTAAACTAAGATTTGATTCAAATTTATAATTGAATAAAATCTATAATAAGATTTGATTCAAATTTATAATTGAAGAAAATCTAAAATAAGATTTGATTCACATTTATAATTGATGAAAATCTAAAATAAGATTTGATTCATATTTATAATTGAAGAAAATCGTTGACCAAGTTAAAAAGAAAATATGGTCCAGATTTGAAAAAGATTTGATCAACATTTAAAGACTATTTGATCAAGATTTATCTAAAACAAAATATGAACATAATCAATTTGAAGAATTTACAAACGCTATCTGAACAAAATACAAACAGAATCACTATGAAGAATTTACAAATTCAATCTAAACAAAATAGGAACATAATCAATATGAAGAATTTACAAACTCAATCTGAACAAGATACAGTTCAAATATGAACAACGACTAAATTGAAGCCCAAATTTTAACTATAAGTAGATACTTAAGGGTGAAGAAGAAGAAGAGCATCGAACAGCAGAAAAGAGAAGGAGAACTCAAGCTCAAAATTCCAAATTCATCTTAGAGTTCAAAGCGAGAAACACTTGTTCATGTTAGAAATACTTTCTTCCAATATTTTGTATCCAACCCGATAGTGGTTTAGTTTCTTCTTCAATCTGGGGTTGTAGGGTTGTTAGGAGAAGACTTGGCTTGTAGGGTCAAGATGGTTAGTTCCTCAAAAGTATGGGGTTGTCAGGATGTTTAGGAAGACTGGCTGGGAGGGTCAAGTGTTTTGTAATTCAAGGTATTTGAATTAATGGATTAGAGCATTCTGATTGAGGGGACTGGATGTAGCCAAGTTAGTGGTGAACTAGGATAAATCTATTTGTCAAATTATTTATGCTTTCATTATTTGCTACCTCTGAATCCGATTGCTTCTTATCCGAGTAAGTCATAAAAACTAACCAGCCTTCATCAAATTAGCAAAAAGTTATCAACTTCTTCAAACACAATTCAACCCCTCTTTCTCGTGTTTGCACCTTCAGGTATCCTCTAGTGGTATCCTCTGGTTGGATCCTCTGGTCATATTTTCTAGTCGTTTCCTCCGAATTACTTCTTCCAATTTTAGGATATTTAATGAAGTACTTTTGTTGTTCTCATAAAATACTTTGTTAACATCAAAACTCTAAGTGGAAAACCAACTTGGTTCTAATAATCTCCCCATTTTTGATGATGACAAAATTGTACTTTTATAACAATTTTTCTTTGAGTACTTCACTCCCCCTAACTTAAGGCTCCCCCTAAGTCCAAGTTAATTTTCATTATCTCCCAACTTTATTTTGCTCAAATACTTTCTCCCTTTTTTGTAATTAGACAAAAAGACATGAAAGTGAAACTTTTTTTTTTTGTAGTTGCCCTTTTTTTTAATAGAATGATCAGAACATAAAACATAACCTAGTATGAATCTGACTACTCTAAGCTTGGCACAACATCATTCAGGTATAAAGGTAAGGTTTAGATTTTTCCTAATGAACTCAAATCTATCTTCAACTAGTGGTGTGGTGAATATGTCAACCCATTGGGGTTCAGTATCTACAAATTGGATATTTAGTACTCATTTTTTAACATGTCCCTAATAAAGTGATGTTTGATTTCTATGTGTTTGGCTCTAGAATGTAGGATTGGGTTCTTAGTTAGGCAAATGGCGGAAGTATTGTCACAGAGCATGAGAATGTTACTCTCAAGAATCTTGTAGTCTTCTAGTTGATGTTTCATCCATAGCAATTGAGAATTTCATCATGCTGCTAAAATGTACTCATTTTCTATTGTTGACATTGCAATTGTGCTTTGTCAGAAAATACCTCATTTTCTTGGGATGACTTGTACTTCCACCTGACTTATCTTGACCGCTATGACTTGGTCAAATTCATCTTTTGATGATTTGTCATCTTCTTCTGATTGACTTGTATCCTCTAATTTTTCAAGATCATCTGGTTTTTCTGCATCTTCTTCTGATTTATCTATTTCTTCTGGTTCCTGTAAACCTACAACATCCTTAACTTTCTTTGACTTTTTAAGGTCAAGTTGTTTTTCATATAACATAATAAAAATCAAATAATTGAACAATGGAATCAATAAAACTAAAACATCATTTTTGTTTCTGGTGGTTTCTGCTTGTTTCTGAAAAACAAACTAGTATTCTACTTTTGTTGAACTGTTCAGGTTCTGTGATTCTCCTAGTTCCTCTAAATTTTGAGAACCTTCAAAACACTCGTCTTGCTTTGATTTTTTAAGATCAAGTTGCTTGTTATCACAGTAAACATAATGTCAAATAGATAAATAAAGATTAGAGAAATACAACCTCAAAATCAGCTTGTTTTTGCATTACTCTAAAAACCCTTTTATTTCTTATTTTCTGATTTTTGGATTATCAGATTACGAACTGCATATCCTCTTATTGGAGGTTTTGGATGAGGAGATTTGAATTCCCATCAAGGTTTGTAGTCTTGATGAATATGACTTGAGTGTTTAGAGATGTCTCTTGATTCTAATTGTTCATCTCACACTTCTGTTTATGTTGTTGTATCAGGTTCCTCTAGTAATTCTAGAATTGATGGTAGTTCTTCCAGTTCTATTGATATGTGTGATTTCTCTGCCACTTTTTCTTTCGTTGATACTCCATATTTTTCTAATATTTCTGGTTCATCTAATAGTTCTGACTTTTCTGACAGTTCTGGTTCTTCTCACAGTCTAGGTTCCAATCATCTAGTCTTTCAGCTTTCTTCCAAGAGTCACTAGTTTTATATTTGTTAAGTCGTTGATCATAGACCTTTTTCCCTTCATATATTGCAAGCATCGATTGACTAGGCACCATGACTGGTGTTTCAATCTGGTTGCTTAGAACATCTGCAACATAAACAATTTTATCTTTTGGTACCCAAATCTGGTTGGGTCATGGTTTGTTAGTTCCGAAAGGTTTCTTGTCTTTCCATCTGCTCAACATAGAACAAGATATTTTAGAGTGGCCTTTCTTGGAGCAAATAGTATATAAATCGTTAGAGGGAATGAACATAGGTTCAGTTACTTTTTATTTAAATCCTATTTCTCTTTTACCATTCCCACTAACACCATAAATCATAGATGCAAACTTACTTCTTTATATACTATTTGCAAGAATGCTACTTCATGTTTATCAGAGTTACATGGCACATTTTCAATTGATGTTGAACTATGATTTCTTTTTAAAGATAGGTATTCAATCTTAAGATCAGCAATATTACTTTCTAAAGTATTAATTTTATCATTCAAATTTTCATTTATTTTTCTAAGAGATTTCAACTTCAGAGTGATATTATGATTCTTATTTAAGAATTCATTTATAACATTTATTAAATCAGACCAGGTTTAGTAAGAAAATAGCTCAATTTTTTCACAAACGGATTCACTTCTAGAGTCAGAATCAATGTCTGTATGGATACAAAGCCAGAATCAGTATACGCCATTAGGGCCAGATTAGCTTCCTTTTCATCGTTAGAGGATTCATTAGATTCATCCCATCAGGCCATTAGAACTTTCTTCTTGGACTTTGAATCATTCCTCTAAAACCTCCATTTCTCCATATTTGTCAGTGCACTTATCGAATTCCTTGAAGGTGATTGCATTGATAATGAAGGTTCTGGACTTGTGATGCATTTTGTACATCTCCTGTTTAACATCCATCTTTTTTCTTGAAATTTTAGTACCATCTTCTTTTGTTGGAGCAATATAACCATCTTCCACAAAGTCCCAAACTTCAAGATCTTGTGAAATAAAGAAACTCCATAGCTTGTCCTTATAGTACTAAAACGTTCTCCATCAAACAGAGGTGGTATGTTCATGTTTCCTCCAGCAGATTCTTCACTGAATTCTAACATGTAGAATATTTGGATCATTCTTCAAACATTGTAAAGTGCTCAGCTTTGAGACCGAGCTCTGATGCCAATTGAAGGATCGCAAACACAAAAATGGGGGGTTGAATTGTGTTTGTCTAATTTGGATTCTTTTTATTATTTCGTTAAAATTGGTTGGGGTTTGATGACTTAGAGTAGAAGTAGTAACAAAATGGAGGAATGCATGAATAAAGGGACACAAGCAATTTATCAAGGTTCACCACCAACTTGGTAGCTACGTCCAGTCCCCTCACTTAGAAGGATTTAATCCACTAATTCAACTCCTTGAATTACACAGTACTTGACCCTAAAAGTCAGTCTTCTCAAAAATAGCCTGACAACCCCATACTTTTTTAGGGACACAAACACCTTAACTCTACAAGCCAAGTCTTCTCCATAAAATCTGACAGCCCCAGATTTTTGAAGACACACAACACCTTGAACCTACAAGTCAAGTCTTCTCTACACAACCTGAAACCTACAGATTGTTAGAGGCAAACTACCCACATGACCCTACAAGTCAAGTCTTCTCAACACAACCTGAGATCCACAGATTGCTTGAGGCACACTAAAGCCAATATCGGGCTGGTTTACAAAGAGTTTGAAATTGGTTTGCTTTTGCTTTTACTAAGTAGATTTATTACAATTATTTTCTCGCACTAACAACAAAGCATTAAGCAATGAAACTGAAAACTTGTATTCTTAGTAATTAGAGAAATTTAAGTTCATAGGGTTTTCTGTATATTGTTGTGCTTGCATTCTTCGTCAATCATGATACACTATTTATAAATGAAATTAGGGTTTGTGAATTAATTGTTGAGTTTCTAAATCGTATCTTCATTCCAGCTTGGTCAATGATGATTTTCTTCAAAAATAATATTGAATCGTATCTCCATTCCATCTTGGTCAACAATGATTATCTTCAAAAATAATTTCGTAAAGATGCGTTTTGATAATATGGTCTTTAGGAAAATTTTATTTTCGAATTTGATCTGAGCAATTCTTCTAAAAATATATTGTGCGTATTTGTTCAGATTACATTTGCAAATTAATTCACTTGAGTCTTCCTTCATACGCTTTATTTGATCTAGGTGAGAACAAAACTGAGCTTAGTTTTTGGACTTTTAGTATGTTACTGAACCTATCAAAGTCTTTGACATTCCATCAAAGTCATTGACTTTTCTCCATAAGAATCATTAACTTTTATTGTCGGTGTTAGATGTTGTGTTGCTTGAATAATCAGAGTTAGAGGCAGATGTAAAGTTGTAGGACTTAAAATTAGTGGCATGGGCAACTTCACTTTTGTTTCATTATTAGAGTCAATGCAACTTTAGAGGATGCTGCATATTAGAGGCAATACTTTGGAATGTGTTGCAATCTTTAGAGTCATTGCAACTTCAGAGGCATCAATCTTGGAATGTGTTGTAGTCTTCTGAGTCAACAGAAGATGAGCTTCTTGAAGGTGAAACCACGAGAAGGGGGGTTGAATTATGTTTGACAAAGTTAATAACTTTTTGTTGATTTGATGAAAGTTGGTTGGTTTTTATGAATTACTTGGATAAGAAGCAATCGGATTTAGAGGTAGCAAACAATGAAAGCATAAATAATTTGACACATATATTTATCCTGGTTCACTACTAACTTGGCTACATCCAGTCCCCTCATTCAGAAGGCTTCAATCCACTAATTCAATTACCTTGAATTTCAAAGCAACCGACCCTCCAAGCCAATCTTCACAAACAGCCTAACAACCCCAGACTTTTGAGGAACTAACCACCTTCACCTTACAAGCCGAGTCTTCTCCTAACAACTTGACAACCCCAGATTGAAGAAGGAACTAAACCACTATCGGCTTGGATATAAAAGATTGGAACTTGAGTAGTTGCTTCTAATAAAGCTGATAATAATAATAACATTAACACTCTAAGAAAAGAACACTCAGAAAGTATTTCTAACTTGAACAAGTGTTTCTCTCTTTGAACGCTAAGACTACTATTTTTTGTTTTTCGATGATTTTCTTCTTCAACCTTGAGTATCTATTTATAGTTAAAATTGGAGCTTCAAGTTAGTTCTTATTGAATTATGAATTGTATTTTGTTCAGATTGAGTTTGTAAATTCTTCATATTGATTCTGTTCCTATTTTGTTTAAATTGAGTTTGTAAATTCTTCAGATTGATTATGTTTGTATTTTGTTCAGATTGCGTTTGTGAATTCTTTAGATTGATTCTGTTCATATTTTGTTTTAGATAAATCTTCATCAAATCTTCTTCCAAGTTCCAATCTTGACCATATCTTCTTTTCAACTTGGTCAAATAATTTATTCAGTTATATATATGAATCAAATCTTATTTTAGATTTTCATCAATTATAAATTTGAATCAAATCTTATTTTAGATTTTCTTCAAAAACATGAAACTTATTTCATACTCTTTGAAGTCAAATATATTGTTTTCATAAAATACTTACGTAATCATCAAAACTCTAAGTGTAAAATCAACTTTTTTCATTTGTTTTTTTGTTTTTTTTAATAACATGAATATAACATATAACAAGAAAACATAAAAACTAATGTAAAGCTAAACTACTTTGAAGTTATCACAACATCAGTCAGGTATGAAGGTAGGGTTTAGGTTTTTCTTGATGAAGTCAAATCGATCTTCAAGTAGTGGTTTGGTGAATATGTCAGCCCATTGATGTTCAATGTCTACAAACTGATTGTTTAGTACCCCTTTTTGAACAAAGTCCCTAATAAAGTGGTGTTTGATCTCTATGTGTTTAGCTCTAGAATGTAAGATAAGGTTTTTGGTTAGAAAAATGGCAGAAGTGTTATCAAAATAGATGAGAATATTGGATTCTAGGATTTTGTAGTCTTCAAGTTGATGTTTCATCCAAAGTAATTGAGAACTGCAATCAATTGTTGAAATGTACTCAACCTTTGTTGTTGACATTGCAATGGTGTTTTGTCTCTTACTTGACCAAGATAATAAGTTGTCACCAAGAAAGGTGTAGTTGCCACTAGTGTTCTTTCTCTCAAGTTTATCTCCAGCATAATCACAATCACAGTATCCACTTAGTTTGTACTTAGGAGATTTCTTATAGAACAAGGTAAGGTTGGTAGTGCCTTTTAGGTATCTAAGGATTCTCTTAACAGTAGTTAAATGTGATTCCCTAGGGTCATCTTGAAATCTTTTACATACACTAAACATGATAACAGGTCTAGAAGCGGTAAGCTAAAGTAGGGATCCTATCATTCCTCTATAGGTTTTTTGGTCAACTTTTTTGCCTAAATCATCTTTTTCACGTGAACAAGTACGGTGCATTGGTGTAGCCATAGGTTTGCAATCACTCATGGTAAACTTCCTAAGAAGTTGTTTTGTATATTTAATTTGATGAATGTATATACCTTTTTTTGACTTTGTTGAATTTGTATCCCAAAGAATAACTTAAGTTCTCCCATCATGCTCATTTGAAACTCAAGCAGCATCTTTCAAAGTGTATTTGAAGAACTTTAGTTCAACATAAATTTGAATAATAAGAATGTCATCTCCTATTGATTTTCTAAAAAGTGTATTATCTACTTGTCCTCTTTCAAAGTTATTTTTAAGCAAGAAGTTACTAAGTCTATCATACCATGCCCTAAGTATTTATTTTAGACCATACAAGGATTTCCTAAGTTTAAAAACATGATTTGGAAATTCAGAACTTTCAAAACCTGAGAGTTGTTTAACATAGACTTCTTCACTTATATAACCATTTAGAAAAGCACTTTTAACATCCATTTGAAATAATGTAATGTTATTATTTGCAACAAAAGAAAGTAGGATACGAATAGCTTCTAACCTGGCCACTAGAGAAAATGTCTTATTGTAATCAATGCCCTCTTGCTTATTGTATCCTTGTGCGACAAGTCTTGCCTTGTTTCTGACCACTTCACCTTTTTCATTTGGCTTGTTTTTGAACACCCACTTGGTTCCAATAATGTTCTTCTTTGGTCTAGGTACTAAATCCCAAACATCATTCCTCTTAAATTCAGTTAACTCTTCTTGCATCGCAATAATCCGTCTATCATTTGTCAATGCTTCATCAATAGTGGTAGGTTCAATTGATGAGAGTGAGCCAAACAAAGTGGTATCTTTTAATGATGATTTGATCTTCAAAGGATAACTAGCACTTCAAATGAGAAGAGATGACTTATACTTTCATCCATATCTTCCTTCTTACTTATCTTGAATGTTTCGAACTTGATCAGATTCATCCTCTTAAGATTTTTGATCTTCTGAATTGCTTGTATCCTCTAATTTTTCAGGTTCTTCTGGTTTGTTTGCACCTGCTTCCTCTGGTTCCAATAAACCTATAGTATCCTCAACTTGTTTCGACTTTTTAAGGTCAAGTTGTTTGTCATATAACATAATATAAATCAATACAACCAAAACATCAGTTTTGTTTCTGGTTGTTTCTGCTTGTTTTTGAAAACCAAACTTGTATGCTACTTCTGCTGAAGTGTTCAGATTATGTGGATCTCCTTGTTCCTCTAAATATTTGAGAACCTGCTAAATACTTATCTAGCATTCAATTTTAAGATCAAGTTTCTTGTTATCATAGTAAACATAATATCAAACAATAATTAAATTTAAAGAAAGAAATAACCTATATGTCAACAGTCGTAATTTCACTCTGAAAACCCTCTTATTTCTTCTATTCTGGTTTTTGGGTTATGAATTTGCTTATTCTATGATTAGAGGGTCTGGATGAAGGGATTTGAATTCCCATCCAGGTTTGTAGTTTTGACGAATTTGATTGAAGTGTTCAAAGAAGTCTCTTGAGTCTGATTGTTAATCTGACACTTCTGTTTCTGCTGATATATCGGGTTCCTCTGGTAATTTTGGAACTGATGGTAATTCTAATTCTTCAGATAGTTCCAGTTTTGTTGATATGTGTGATTTCTCTACCAGTTTTGATTTTGTTGATATGTGTGATTTCTTTGCCAGTTTTGATTTTGTTGATATGTGTGATTTCTCTGCCAATTTTGATTATGTTGATACTCCAAATTTTTTTGATATTTTTGGTTCATCATATGGTTCTAGTTCTGATAGGTACCGTGCTGAACAGTCCTTCTTCCACCAGAGTCAATTGGCTTTTGTTTTTTAGGTCTTGGAACATAAACCTTTTTCCCTTCATATATGCAAGCATCCATTGATCAGGCACCATGAACAATTTTATCCTTCGGTACCCAAATCTGGTTGGGTCCTGGTTTGTTAGTTCTTAAGTTCAATAATATCATATTTCAAAGTTGCATTTTCTGTTTTAGATTCAGCAATTTGATTCTTAAAAACATTAACTTTTTCAGTTAGATACGTGTTTTCTTTCCTAAGTGTTTTCAGTTTTAAAGACAATTTGTGATTCTTATTTAAAAATTTATTTATAGCAATAATTAAATCATATCGAGTAAAGTCGGAAAATACCTCAATTTCTTCATCTGTTGATTCACTTCTAGAGTCAAAATTTGTGTTGGATCTAGAGGCAAAGTTGGTATGAACCATCAGAGCCAAATCTATGCGCTCTTCATCATTAAAGAATTCATCAAAATCATCCTATGTAGCCATCAGACTCTTCTTCTTGGGTCTAGAATCTTTTCTCTGATGTTTCCCTTTCTCCGTATTTGGACATTTTGACCCGATATGTTCAAGTTCATTGCATCCATAGCAGATGATGATTTTCTTGTCATATTCATCATCATTTCCTCTACTGGATTGCCTGAAATATCTTTGGGGAAATTTCTTCTTTCTTTTGTGCCACATCTTCTAAAATTTTCTGCATATAAATGCCAGTTCCTCTTCCTTTGAGTCTCCATTCTGATCATCTAAATCATCATCCTCTGATTCTGCGGTTTCCTTCATAACTTTCTTCTGTTTGGATTTCAAATTCAAGGTTGGTTGATTCTTCTTGGGCTCATCCTCTACAAGATCAATTTCATGTGATCTGAGAGAGCTAATTAATTCTTCCAAACTTAAGAGTATTCAGATCCTTTTCTTCTTTAATCCTGAGACTAGAGTTTGGAATTTGGAAAACATTGTTTCAATGTCTTCATCTTCTTTCATCTTGAACAACTCATACATTTTGACTAGGAGGTTGGCATTTGCTTCTTGAAGGTGATTGCATTTATCATGAATGTTCTGGACTTATGATGCACCTTATACATAAAATACATGTTTTTGATGAAGACAAAAGACCAACGATGACGATGATGATCAAGACAACAAGCTCAAAAAGAAGAAGTCCAACATATCTCATTGATTAACTTTAGACTTCAAACATATTAAATGTTTATATATAAAGGTAAATGATACAATCACAAGATCAAGTACATGAGAACCTTTCATCTTTACATATGCATAAACACTATTTTTCAAAGTCCAAAATAATATTTTCAAAATGATAGAATCTTTATTTTTGACTAAAAATCATGTTGTAATCGAATACAACTAAGGTGTATTCGAATACAGATAAAATGGCTAAGTCAGAGAGTTGGCCATCTCATCTGTATTCGACTACACAGTGAAAAATTTGAATAATTTTTTAACGTTACAGCAAGTTGTATTCGAATACAAAAATCTTGTATTCGAATACAGATAAGAAAAATGGCTAAGTCAGAGAGTTGGCCATCTCATCTGTATTCGACTACACAGTGAACTGTTTGAATAATTTTTAACGTTGCAGCAAGCTCTATTCGAATACAGAAATCTTGTAGTCGAATACAACTGGAAGCAATGCAATTTTTCAGCTTTGAATTCAATTTAAAACATTACAATTCTTTCTCAAACCTCTTGGATCAAAGGTCACGAATCTGAAGAGATGTTTATGGACTATAAATATGTCATAACTTTAGATTCAAAGTAGACAATCCAATGGCCAAACCTTGAACGACTTTGAACAACTTTTCTATTTTTCTCAAAGTCATTTTTCATAATTCAAGTACTTGCATTTCATTTTCATATCCTTGACAAAGGTTCTCAAAGTACTTGAAGCAATATTGGATTGTTATCATTATACCTCTCTTTCATATTCCTATATCCTTATCAAATCACATTACATGTAAAAAAGAAAGTAGTACTTTCTTTAAGTAATTTTATACAAGATAGTGGGGTGCTATCTTGTACATTATCTAAGATAGTGGGGTGCTATCTTAGAGGTTTTGTTAGAAGTTTGTAGCACAGATCCTAGGGTGGGACTTGTACATATTCTAACAATAGTGGAGAAATCTCTTGTGGTGTGCAAGAGGACTGGATGTACCCTTGGGTATAAGGGGAACCAGGATAATTCTGTTGTGTTCTTTACATTACTGCCATTTACTTTATCTTTTACCATCCATAAGCGCAAAAATCAATTGCTAACTCGCTGAAAACAAGAAATACTCTTAAACACCTAATTCACCCCCTTTCTTAGGTGCACATCTGATCTTACAATTGGTATCAGAGCAGGTTCAAGGTAATTTACTCCTTGATCAAACAACTCATGGCTTCCGCACTACCAGTTTTCAGAGATGGTGGCAGCAGTAACAAACCACCATGTTTCGTCGGTGAACACTACGATTTCTGGAAAATCCGCATGCAAGCATACCTTGAGGCACAGGGAGACGAAATATGGGATGCTGTCGAAAATGGTCCATACATTCCAACAACAGTCATCAACAACAAAGAGGAAATTAAAATAAAGAACTCTTGGACCGATGACGATAAAAGAAAGGTGCTATTCGATAAAAAGGCTAAAAATATTCTACAATCAGCACTTGGTATGGACGAATTCTTCCGCATATCTCACTGTAAAACAGCCAAGGAAATATGGGACACATTGGAAGTAACCCATGAAGGCACCATAGAGGTAAAAAGATCCAAACTAAACACACTTTCTCAAGAATATGAATTGTTTCGTATGCAGCCTGGAGAAACCATACTAGACATGCAGAAACGATTCTCCCACTTGACAAATCATTTGACAGCCCTCGGAAAGGTCTTCTCCAACGATGAATTGAATCTGAAAGTATTACGATCACTAACGAGGGCGTGGCAACCAAAGGTGACTGCGATATCAGAAAAGAAAAGCTTATCCAAGATGTCACTTTCTGCATTATTTGGAAAACTCCAAGAACATGAAATTGAACTTGGAAGGTTGGAGCAAAATGAAGGTCTAATAAAGAAGACCAAAAATGTTGCTCTAACGTCCGAATCAAAGGAACAAACCACAGATGAAAGTTCTGATGAAGACGAAAACATTACTTCCCTTGTTAGGAAATTTGGCAAGTTTCTTAAGAATGATAGAACTTTCAAAAAGGAAAGTTTCAAGAAAAAGGATAATTCTACTTCAAGCCAAAACTTCACTTGTTTCGAATGCGGGAAACAAGGACATATCAAAGCAGATTGCCCAAATCTTATCAAGAAGAATGCTGGTAAAAGAAAAGACTTCAAGAAAGCATATATAGCATGGGAAGATAACGATATAAGTTCATCATCAGAAACTGAAAGTGATGAATGTGCTAATGTTGCACTAATGGCTTCACATCATTCAGATGACGAAGAGGTTAGTAACTTTTCAGATGACGAAGAGGTTAGTAACTTAAACACTCCTCATTATAATCATGAATTAGCCATAGAATATAATGAAGCACAAAATGCAATAAAGGAACTTCTTGTTGAATGTAAAAATCTGCTTAAACAAGTATCAGCACAAAAGAAAGAAATTTCATATCTTAAAGAAAAAATTGATATTATGGAAAAAGATGCTGAAAAATCAAAGCAGAATTTTACATGCAACAAATGTGATTCCCTTTCATTTAAAATTGTTCAATTAAATAGAGTGATTGAAAGATATGAAAAAGGACATATAGGATTGGAAAATGTTCTAAACATGCAAAGATATTCAAACGATAAAAGTGGTCTTGGATTTTCTAAATTTGACAAACCAAGCACCAATAAGACCATTTTTGTCAAATCAAGTACTCATACAAATCAAGGAAATATTACAATTTTACAAAAAGGTCATTCTTATAAGGAGAAAATCACTCAAAATAAATTTCATACATATGCTATTAAAAATAAATTTACTCCTACTTGTACCTATTGTGGTCTTCATGGTCACACACCTTATGCTTGTCAAGTGAGAAACATTAGTGTTCCTAAAGGGCATTACGTGTGGATAAAGAAAGGTACTTTGTCATCACTCTTCAAAATTTAAAATTTTTCCTCTTGATAAGTTTCTAGAATTAATTCTTTTATATCTTTTATTAATATATGAATATGTGCCTTACATGTTGTATTTTCTATAAAAAAAAATTTTTTAAAACAAAAACTTGAAAATGTAGATCGTATACTAGGAATAGTTTTGATGAAGCTTGTTTAACAAGTTCTTATGATGCTTTAGTTAATTTTCCTTTTCAATATGTTTTTGTTATAATACTTGATCATGATTTTGGGTATTATTTGATATTCAAATATTCTCTTTTATATCTTAACATTACTTGGATTCTACTTTATATAAGGTCGATATTTTCCTTCTTTTTGATCATGTCAAAAGGGGGAGAAAAGTTTGGTATTTTGTTGTTTTTAAAACTGTTTGTAGGTCTTTTCCAAAATGATCACAACCATTCAAGTTCAACGGGGGAGTACGCATAAATTACGGGGGAGTAATTTTCCGATGATACAGTCTCTCCAAACAACAAAAGTTTTGTCATAATCAAAAAGGGGGAGAATGTAAAATACATGTTTTTGATGAAGACAAAAGACCAACGATGACGATGATGATCAAGACAACAAGCTCAAAAAGAAGAAGTCCAACATATCTCATTGATTAACTTTAGACTTCAAACATATTAAATGTTTAAATATAAAGGTAAATGATACAATCACAAGATCAAGTACATGAGAACCTTTCATCTTTACATATGCATAAACACTATTTTTCAAAGTCCAAAATAATATTTTCAAAATGATAGAATCTTTATTTTTGACTAAAAATCATGTTGTAATCGAATACAACTAAGGTGTATTCGAATACAGATAAAATGGCTAAGTCAGAGAGTTGGCCATCTCATCTGTATTCGACTACACAGTGAAAAATTTGAATAATTTTTTAACGTTACAGCAAGTTGTATTCGAATACAGAAATCTTGTAGTCGAATACAGATAAGAAAAATGGCTAAGTCAGAGAGTTGGCCATCTCATCTGTATTCGACTACACAGTGAACTGTTTGAATAATTTTTAACGTTGCAGCAAGCTGTATTCGAATACAGAAATCTTGTAGTCGAATACAACTGGAAGCAATGCAATTTTTCAGCTTTGAATTCAATTTAAAACATTACAATTCTTTCTCAAACCTCTTGGATCAAAGGTCACGAATCTGAAGAGATGTTTATGGACTATAAATATGTCATAACTTCAGATTCAAAGTAGACAATCCAATGGCCAAACCTTGAACGACTTTGAACAACTTTTCTATTTTTCTCAAAGTCATTTTTCATAATTCAAGTACTTGCATTTCATTTTCATATCCTTGACAAAGGTTCTCAAAGTACTTGAAGCAATATTGGATTGTTATCATTATACCTCTCTTTCATATTCCTATATCCTTATCAAATCACATTACATGTAAAAAAGAAAGTAGTACTTTCTTTAAGTAATTTTATACAAGATAGTGGGGTGCTATCTTGTACATTATCTAAGATAGTGGGGTGCTATCTTAGAGGTTTTGTTAGAAGTTTGTAGCACAGATCCTAGGGTGGGACTTGTACATATTCTAACAATAGTGGAGAAATCTCTTGTGGTGTGCAAGAGGACTGGATGTACCCTTGGGTATAAGGGGAACCAGGATAATTCTGTTGTGTTCTTTACATTACTGCCATTTACTTTATCTTTTACCATCCATAAGCGCAAAAATCAATTGCTAACTCGCTGAAAACAAGAAATACTCTTAAACACCTAATTCACCCCCTTTCATCAGGGCATGTAGGAATATTGTTCATCAGAGCATGTAGAAATATTGTTCATCAGAGGCTACACAAAAATTGTTCATAAGAGGCTGCACAAATACTGTTCATCAGAGGCATGGAAACTGCAGAAACACAATGAGCTTCGAGAAGCACGTTGAATCTTCAAAGGCAGATGAATTCTTCAGATACGTTCTTTTCTAGAGCATGCATATGTTTGATTTTGAGAATTTCGTTGACTTTTTTGGTTTCATTTTTGCTGACCATTTTACTTTCTCTAGTGACTTCCTTTGATCACTTCCTCTGGTGATATGCTTTGATGGCATTCTCTGGTTGGTATCCTCTGGTGGGATCCTCTGGTCGTTTCCTCCAAATATCTTCTTCCAATTTTTGCATACTTAATGAAGTACTTTTGTTGTTCTCATAAAATACTTTCGTTAATATCAAAACTCTAAGTGGAAAACCAACTTGGTTCCAACACATTGCACTATCTCAAAGGAATTTTTAATTTCCTCGAGCCAAGCCTGAGCTTCAGTAGGGTTATGACTTCGTTTAAATGTTAGGGGTTGCAGCATGAGGAAGTCATAGAAGATTTTGTTGGCAGTTTGATTTCCAGCAGCGCCATTTGTTTTACCAAGTTGTTGGTAGCCATTTCCTTAAGTTGAATAGCTTCCAACATATGTTCCCATGGTCCAATAGTAGGTGGTGGTGGAGGATCATTATTTCTGGTGGAGCATTGTGCCTTGGCCCTCTACGTCTTCCAGGCCTTTCTGCCATGATTTTGTATACCAAGCACAAAATATTAAGTTGATCAGGCTTAATATTTGGTGAAATGATACTTAGAACATATAGAAAAAGAAAGATTATCGTAATTCCTAATCCATTACCCACAATCCAATTGGTTCAACTAACTCTAATACCAAAATGTAAAACCCTTACCATGCATCTAGAATATGGTAATTAATTCATAGATTTCGACAAAATAGAACAAGTCATGTTAAAATCCTACAAGGTACAACCAACAAAATAAATTGTAACTACAAATTTATAATTTACAATCATCCTTTGAAGCACCAAAATTACATCACATATTTATTTCTAAACAAAATATAACTACTAAATGTTGTCCTCTAGCTCTAACTCCAGCCTTACTTCCTTCCCTCTGCTATAATACATAAAAAAAAGGTGATATAGTAATCTCAGTGAGTTCTATAAAAAGGGGGAAGGTAGTTTGAAAAACATTTCCTTAAGAAAATAATGGAAACTGTATAATTTCCATTTCCTTTTCTAAGGAAAAGCTCCTCCAATTACCCAGATATGGATAATGCCGGTAATTGGAGTCTCTTGCAAAGGTGGTCTGGCCATGACCCTTATTGGTGTCCCAATTGTTTTACCTTTACCCATTGTTTATGGCCTGAAACAAAGTTGAATTGTCCCACCGTAATATGCATGTCATTATTTTATTTATGAAATGCAACGTATTTTCACATCATGTATGCAATGCATATCTAAATCACGAATTGAATAAATATTATTAACTACATTCAACATTACAATTCTAAATTAGAGTATACATCTATAGTTAGCATTAATCATTAGAACTCATTCTAACTCAAGGTAATACAACCAATGGTGTCCTCAAATAAGAGGCACAAAGTCAGAATATTTTTGAATCAGAGGCAGCGTTGTTAGAGGATACATGGACCAGAGGTAGCGTGGTAAGAAGATACGAGGACTAGAGGCAGCAGGGTAAGAGGATATATGATAAGTGATCAAAGTTAGAGGCATATGAACAATGATCAAAGTAAGAGGCAGATGAACAGTGATCAGAGTCAGAGGAAAATGAATAGTGATCAAAGTCAGAGCCAGATGAATAGTAACTAGAAGCAGAGTCAGAGGTTACGTGAATCAGAGGCAACATGATCAGAGGAACTGGGATCAAAGGCAGCATGGCCAGAGGATACGCGGACTAAAAGCAGCATAATCTTTGAATATGTGGATCAGAGGGACTTGGATCAGAGGTAGCATGATCACTGGATACGTGAATTATAGACAACTTGATCAAAGGATACATGGATGAGAGGCAGTATGACTAGAGGGACTTGGATCAGAGGCAGCATGATATGAAGATACGTGGATCAGAGGCAACATGATCAAAGGATACGTTGATCACAAGCAGCATGATTAGAGGATACGTGGACCAGAGGGAGCATGATCAGAGGGACTTGGATCAGAGGCAACATGGTTAGATGATATATGGATCAAAGGCATAAGACAAAAGAATCATAGGCAGAAGAAGAAAAAGAATTAGAGGCAGAAGAAGAAAAAGAATTAGAGTTAGAAGAAGAAAATAATCAGAGGTAGAAGAAGTAAAAGAGAATTAGAGGCAGAAGAAGAAAAAGAATCTGAGGCAGAAAAAGAAAAGAATCAAAGGCAGAAGAAGAAAAAGAGAATCAAGGGCTAAAACTGATCAGAAGTAGAAGACGTATCAGAGGCCAAAACTGATCAAAAACAGAAAACGCATAAGAGGGGGTTTAGGGAAAACTGATAAATTTAGAATTCGCCCAACACAGTTAGCCCCTATTTCTTAAATCTCAACACATCAAAATCATCACACAAACATTTGCAAAATGGATGATTTTAAAATAGTGAAATGTAGTTTATTTTAACATTCCCTAAATGCTAAACCTCACAGTTTTCCTCACTCTCAAATTTTAAGGAACCTATTATTTCAAACCTAGAGAAATCATTTCAAATTTGTAAATAAACTAAAATTGAACCCATAACCCACATGCAAAATGTGAAATCAGTTGTAGAAAAGAACTCACAATTTGTTAATAATAATCTCCTTCAATCCGAGTTGGGTTTGTGGAAGATACTTGCCCTATCAGCTCTTCGTTCGCTGTCTTTTATGCTCTATTTCTGATTTGGAGATTTTCCAGTCTGCTCCTTATCTTCCTTCAATACTGTTTTGGTTGATTAATGGGTTTTGGATAGGAAGAAAGAGACATGCAAGAGGTCGGATTCAAGGTAAAGGAATTTAGATGGCTATTGTCTTTGAATAAATTTGGAAAGAAGAGGAAAATGGATGAATGGAAAAGACGATGAACAATAACCAGGTGTTGGTGTTTTCAGAATGTTTTTTAGTGTGTGTAATTGAAAGTGAAAGAAGATTGAAGGGGAACAAGTTGAAGACGATGAACAGTAACCGTGAGTGAAGGAGAAAGACAGAAAAAATAAAGATGACATTTTCTCTCTTTGCCACTTGGACTTATTCATACTTTTACTTCCTATTTTACCCTTGATCATAATTTAATATTACTAAAAACACAACATTAACAATTACTAAAATTCTAAAAATTCTAATTAATACTTAAATTTTACAAATATTTCTAAGTTAGTAAGATGGCTATTATGGTTATTAATTTCTAATTCTATATTCTATTTTATTTTAATTTATTTATTGAAAGATTGATAGACACACCCCACTTAAGTGGGTTGCACCCTTTATTAACCCCTCAACAATATTTTAATATTTTAATAGTTGTTACTTTAAGAACGGTAATTGGCAATGACAAGTTACAAGGTATAATGATTAATACTAATTACTAATAATAATAAAGTTGTATATAATGTTGTGTTAGTTTCAAAAAAAAACTTCGAAAATTTGTTGCACATGGAAGAATATGAAAAGGCAATTGATACTAATATTGATAGAGCGATGGACAGATTACTTATTTGATAGGCTATAAAATTGGAAATAATAACAATAACAAACAATAATAAAATATATATATATATATATATATATATATATATATATATATATATATATATAAAAACCGGCCTGTTAGGCCTAATAAGTTTTTTTTTGAAGCCCGAGTCTAATCTATTTAAATAAATAGGTTTAAAAATAATCTAAACCTGATCAGATGGTCTAGGCTATTTCCATCCTTAATTAATTACTTAAATCTCTACTTATACAAATTAACTAACTTAAAACTAAAATATTAAAGTTTGTTAAATATTTACCATTCAAATTTTCAATACTTATTGATTCCATGCGGTTTATAATAGTTTAGAGATAGAAAATCAGAGTGTTGCACGTTCCAGCTTCAGCGCTTACATTCATGGTTGTGGAATTTCTTGGTTAACATTTTAATGAAAAAATGCCCAATTGTGATTTGAGATATGTTTTCATATTATCGTACAGTTGCGTTTGTTGCTCGACGCCGACTGTTCACCATCGTAAGTCTCTGCAACCATCTATCTGCTATATACCGTTTTGTGTGTGTTTGTTCTCTCTGAATCTCACTAAACCCTAAACCCATCTTACTATGAAACCCCTAAATTGTGATTATTGTTTTTGGATTAATGAAGGTATACATGCAGCTTTATTAACACTCAAGGTGTTAGGACCTCATCTATTATTAATCCCTAAATTATGATTACTGGTTTTTTGTTTGATGGACCCATCTTGTTTTTTTATTATTGTGTGATTGGGGCCATCTTTTTCACTGCTGATGGTGATATGAGGCAAACATTGAATACTTGCAAGCAACATACTGTTGGGTATTGGGCTCCCTTCCTATGTGGAGAAAAGCCCAAATATTGTAGTCCATGTGTCTCACTTATTTAAGTGGAGAGTGGTCTAATTAGGTTGGAAGAGAGAGACTATTTTGAGAGAAAAGGCAACCACCAAAAGAGAAAAGAGAAGAGTAAACCCTATTCCCGATTTTGTTAAATCAGTCTTAGAAAAACATCGATTGCGCAATCGTTAACCGTTGGATCGGGCTACAATTTGGACAGTAGGTTGGCAACATTCAGGGCTTCGCTTTCAACGGCCGGATCGGCTAAATGACGTCTGGAGAGGGAGAAATCAGGCTTGCACAGTAGCAGGTTTTTAGATGTTTTATTTCTTCTAGCTTTTCATTTGTAAGCTTTAGTGCTTTGTTATTTTGGCTGGTTGTAGGCACACTTGGTGCATCTTTTTGAGACTCTCTTGTACCCTTATTTGATTATAGTGGAGCTATTTCTTTGGTCTGGACAACCTGTGGTTTTTACCCTTGCATTGAGGGGTTTTCCACGTTAAAACATCGGTGTTCTTTACGCTCTTTTATTTTGATTAATTTGTTGTCATATATTTGTTGTTGCTCCTCACGGGTTCTTGCAAGTAGCGGGAATTTTATATCCGCTGCGTATTACTTGTTATTGTGTTTCTGTGTTTATTCCCCATCAAAGTGGCATTAGAGCTCTTGGTTAAAGGGTTATTTGACTTGCTTGAAGGATGGAGGCAAATATGAATATAAAGATGGTATGCTTGAATGGTACTAATTACCATTTGTGAAAGGGCAAGATGAAAGATTTGTTATTTGTGAAGAATATGCATCTTCCTATTTTTGGTTCTAAAAAGCCGGATACTAAATCTAAGGAAGACTGGGAATTTGAACATCAACAGGTATGTGGTTTTGTTAGGCAATATGTAGAAGACAATGTTTATAATCATATTGCTAATGAGACAAATGCAAAAACTATGTGGGATAAGATACAGACTTTGTTTGCCTCTAAATCAGGGAATAATAAATTATTCTTACTGAACAGTTTCATAAGTTTGAAGTATAAGGAGGGAACGTCTATTTCGGACCACTTGAGTGAATTTCAGGGGCTCCTTGATCAAATGTCTGGAATGAGTATCAAGTTTGATGATGAGCTATTGGGACTATTTTTACTGTTATCTTTACCAGAGTCTTGGGAGATATTTCGGGTTTCTATAACGAGTTCTTCTCCTAATGGTGTTGTTTCTTTGGAAACAGCTAAGGGTGGTGTTTTGAATGAGGAGATGAGAAGGAAGGCACATGATTCTTCATCTCAATTTGAAGTTCTTGTCACTGAAAATAGGGGGAGAAGTCAGAAAAAAGAACCGAATGGTGGTAGAGAAAACAGCAGAAGCAAGTCCAAGTCTAGATACAAAAATGTGGAGTGTCATTATTGTCATAGGACAGGGCACATACAGAAGAATTATTTTCTGTGGAAAAAGGAGAACAAAGGCAAGAAAGGTAAGCAGAAACAAAGGTGTCGTGATGATGATAGTGATGATGACCGTGTTACTACTGCTACTAGTGATGATCTTGTTATTCTCCGTGACTATGAGTCAATTAATCTTGTATCTGATGATAGCATGTGGATAATTGATAGTGGTGCTACACTACATGTTACACCGAGGAAGGAGTTCTTCACATCGTATACTTCAGGTGATTTTGGAGTTTTGAAGATGGGTAATGATGGTGTATCTAAGGTAATTGGTGTTGGTGATGTATGCTTGCAAACCAACATGGGAATGCAATTGGTTCTTAAAGGAGTCAAACATGCTCCAGATGTTCGCTTCAATTTGATCTCCGTACATATGCTTGATGAAAGTGGTTTTGATAATCATTTTGCTTCTGGAAAATGGAAACTCAGTAAAGGTAACGTGGTTGTGGCTAGAGGGGAGAAAGTTAGTAAACTGTATTGGACAAAAGCTTTAGTTGCAAAAGACAGTGTGAATGACGTGGATACGGAATCATCTTTGTGGCACCGAAGGCTTAGCCATATCAGTGAAAAGGGGTTAAATTGTTTAGCTAGAAAGGATGTGCTTTCAGGATTGAAGAATGTAGATTTGGAGAAATGTTCTCACTACATAATTGGTAAACAAACTAGAGTATCCTTCAAAAGGCATCCTCCCTCTAGAAAGTCAGAGTTGCTTCAGTTGGTGCATTCTAACGTCTGTGGCCCTTTAAAGGTAAAATCTTTTAGTGGTGCACTTTATTTTGTTACTTTTATTGATGACTGTTCTAGGAAAATATGGGTTTATGTTCTGAAGACAAAAGACCAAGTGTTGGAGAAATTCAAACAATTTCATGCTTTGGTTGAGAGGCAGACAGGCAAGAAGCTGAAACGTGTTCGTACTGACAACGGTGGTGAGTATTGTGGACCCTTTGATGTCTATTGCAAACAACAGGGTATAGCACATGAAAAGACTCCTCCTAAAACTCCTCAGTTGAATGGTTTAGCAGAGAGGATGAATCGGACACTTGTTGAGAGAGTGAGGTGTATGCTCTCTGAAGCTAAGTTGCCTAAACATTATTGGGGTGATGCACTGTACACGGCGATGCATGTTATTAATCTTACTCCTACTGTCGCTTTAAATAGTGAGGTACCAAACAAGGTATGGTTTGGGAAGAATGTCAAGTATGATCACTTGAGAGTATTTGGTTGCAAGGCTTTTGTGCATGTTCCGAAGGATGAAAGATCCAAGTTGCATGCAAAGTCAAAGCAATGTATCTTCATTGGTTATGGTGAGGATGAATCTGGCTACAAGTTGTACGATCCTATAAACAAAAAGGTTATTAGAAGTCGTGATGTAGTGTTCATGGAAGACCAAACTATTGAAGACATTGATAAGGTGGAGAAAACTACACCTGAGAGAGATAACGTTTTATCTGATGGTGATCCAGTTCGGTCACCTGTTCCTGATTTGGATACTATTGATGGTAATGTTCAGAATGATGAGCCACATGATTGTGTTGATGATCATCGACTTAGAGATGATGTAAATATTTCAACTAGTGAAGATCATGAGTTGTCACACGATGAGAATCTTAATGATGCTTCTGAATCATCTTTAACCCAACTCAGGAGGTCTAAGAGGCAGAGACAACCATCTACAAGGTTAAAGAAGCAGTTGGGCAAGTCATTTGCCATGAAAGACATGGGAGCAGCTACACAGATTCTTGGCATAAGAATCATGCGTGACAGAAAGGAGAATAAACTTTGGATGTCACAAGAACACTATATTGAGAGAGTGTTGCAAAGGTTTCAAATGGAAAACTCTAAGGCTGTAAGTACTCCTCTTGCTGCTCATTTTAAGTTGAGTTCTAAACAAAGTCCTTCTAGTGAAGATAAGAAAAGAGACATGGAACGAGTTCCTTATGCTTCTGTTGTGGGTAGTTTGATGTATGCAATGGTGTGTACAAGACCAGATATTGCGCATGTTGTTGATACAATCAGTAGATTTTTGTCAAATCCAGGTAGAGAGCATTGGAATGCTGTAAAATGGATTTTGAGGTATCTTCATGGTACTGCATGTATGAGGCTTTGTTTTGTAGGTGACAAACCTATTTTGGTGGGGTACTCCGACTCAGATATGGCTGGAGATATTGACTCAAGAAAGTCAACTTCAGGCTACATGATTAAATTTAAAGATGGAGCTGTGGCCTGGCAGTCGAGATTACAGAAATGTGTAGCATTGTCTACAACTGAGGCAGAATTTATTGCCATTACCGAAGCATGCAAAGAGTTGATTTGGTTGAAGAAATTCTTGCAGGAGCTTGGGTTTATTCAGGACAAATATGTATTATTTGTCGATAGTCAAAGTGCTATTCATCTTGGTAAGAATTCGACATTTCATAATAGGTCCAAACACATTGATGTGAGGTATCATTGGATACGTGATGTTTTGGAAGCTAAGCTGTTGGAGTTGGCTAAAGTTCATACTGATTATAATGGTTCTGATATGATGACTAAAGCATTACCAAGAGGGAAGTTTGAAACTTGTTGTGATATCGCCGGTTTGGCAATTATCTCCACATAGTTGTGAGGGGGAGATGTGTTGGGTATTGGGCTCCCTTCCTATGTGGAGAAAAGCTCAAATATTGTAGTCCATGTATCTCACTTATTTAAGTGGAGAGTGGTCTAATTAGGTTGGAAGAGAGAGACTATTTTGAGAGAAAAGGCAGCCACCAAAAGAGAAAAGAGAAGAGTAAACCATATTCCCGATTTTGTTAAATCAGTCTTAGAAAAACATCGATGGTGCATTCGTTAACCGTTGGATCGGGCTAAAATCTGGACAGTAGGTTCGCAACATTCAGGGCTTCGTTTTCAACGGTCGGATCAGCGAAATGACGTCTGGAGAGGGAGAAATCAGGCTCGCACAGTAGCAGGTTTTTAGATGTTTTACTTCTTCTTGCTTTTCATTTGTAAGCTTTAGTGCTTTGTTATTTTGGCTGGTTGTAGGCACACTTGGTGCATCTTTTTGAGACTCTCTTGTACCCTTATTTGATTATAGTGGAGCTATTTCTTTGGTTTGGACGACCCATGGTTTTTACCCTTGCATTGAGGGGTTTTCCACGTTAAAACATCGGTGTTCTTTACGCTCTTTTATTTTGATTAATTTGCTGTCATATATTTGTTGTTGCTCCTCACGGGTTCTTGCAAGTTGGGAGAATTTTATATCCGCTTGTGTTTCTGTGTTTATTCCCCATCACATACATTGGGTTCGAGTTTGTTAACCAAACCAATAATTTTAAGGTTAGAACCAACTATCGTTTTCAAATTACATCCATGACAGTTTAGTATTGCTTTTGTTAAAATATGTCATTTGGTATAAATTGCGATTACTTGTTTTCGATTGATGGCAGGGTAAGAATATTCAGCTTTATTAATGCATCTCTTTATTGGGAGTGTCAAAGAACTTTTGATTTTACTTGAGTCTATGTATCTTCTCAATCAATTTACTTGAACCTTGAGTAAGGTTTATAGTGTGACCACAGGAAAAATTAGAAGAAGCACAAAGAGACTGTGTAACCTCATAATTGAAACAAGAAAATTAGCTTGTAGTAAAATGCCAACTACATTATCTGCCAAGTAGAACACGGCCATGCATCACAATGCCTTATTCTAATCCAAATAAAACACATTTAGTACCTGTTTTGCATGGTCAGGCCCAATATAAAAAATGGAAAGAGCTTGTTTATGATTTAAGGAATACTTTTGTGTGTGTGCTTGTTTTATCTCATGTTTTATTCACTTATTTATTTTCGATGTATGGTAATGAGTTCTCATAGAATTTCAAAGGTTTGTTTGTTGATATTGAAATTTACTGCTATAAAGAGTTCTCAAAGAAAAATGTTAATGATAATCTAATTTACTAGTAAAAATGTTAATGTATAATCTAATTTAACTACTATTAATGTATATTTATTTTCCTTTTTCCTAGTATATTTTTAGTATTAGTGCTCATCTAATTTACTCTTCAAGCTTGCCTTAATAAAAAAAAGGCTTATTATGTGAAAAATAAATTAAGAGAGAGTTTGTTGTTGTGGTCTTGAGGGATGTTCTCCTTTCAAAATGAAATATAAACAAAAATGATAGCTGAAAAGTTGATGTATCTGGTGTTAAAAATTAAAACATGAACCAACTTTTAAGTTACCTTTTTTACTTATATTTCATTTCAGAGTCCTTCATTATGTCCTCTTACGACAACTCTTCTTCTTCTATGATGTTATCTCTGCTCCATTTCTTCAAGTTAAAGTTTTTTCTTTTGTTTTGCACTGAAAATAATTAAGAAAAAATAAACAAATGAAATAAGAAAAGTGAGGGAAATATAATATTAAAAGTAATGATAAAAATTGTCAAACTAGAGAAGAGGGTTTCATTTCATTCTGAAAAAAAAAGTTAAAAAGAAAAGAGAAATATGAGTGTGATGAAAAAAAAACCTTAAAAAGATAAAATATTAAGAAGCAACACCAAACATCATTGAAACAAAGAAGGTCTTTGAAATGACCGAAGGCGGAAGAGAGTGCGAGAAGAGCTCTCTGAAACGAAGAAGGTCAATACAGGCAGTATTCTCAATACAACCTTATTTATCTGAAAAACCAGAAATAAGAGTTCTCAATTGATCTCAATACGACAATACGCGTGCAGCAGAAAAATAATAGGAGTTAGCGTGAATTAATACAACAACAGAGAGTAAGTGCCCTAATTTATAGCTAATTTGTAGGCTTTGTTTTTCAACGGTAACTAAATCATTGTTTGGATCACAAGTAAACCCAAAAGAAGAACAAGGGAATGAATACGCGCTCCCTCACAAGTAATAAGTATCTCTCATCAGGTATTCCCTTTTTCTTGATTTTCATAATTGGTTTGATTTGATTAATTGGTATTTTGTATTTGGAAATAAAGCAATAGATTGTTTATGAGGCTTACTTAGAGTGTAGTATATCTATATCCTGAAGTTTGCTTGCAAATTAATTGCCTCAGATTATTTATTTATGTGTTTGCACAATCCATTCAAGTGCAGCAATTAATTAGGGGAACAAGACAACTTAGCTGAGATTATTATATCATGAAAGAATGCAAGAGATTATTTAGAGAATATATGGAATTAAGTTTCATATTGTCTATTTCTCTGTATGCAGCTGCAGTGCAGTATTTATTTGCTTATTATTATTGTGTTACTCTACCATTGAATTTTATGGAAGGATGTTACTTTTTTATTTTGTTCCCAAAATCATATGATATTTTCCTTATTTGTCTTGTTTTGATAGTCTTTTCATAATTGTTATGATTCCCGAATCTCTCTTTCCCTTGCAACCTGAACCAGTTGTTTGTGCCTCCTTCATTTGAAATTTCTCTTTAAGATTTATTCATTCAATCTAGTATGTTTGGCTTCCGTTTTTCTTGTGCGCATTGTGAACTTGCAAGAATAACAACTCAATTTTTGGGAACCAATTTATGGAACTGACATAAATGTTCCTTAGGAGTTTTGTGATTAGAACAAATCAAAACAGCAAGGCTGTTTAGTTGGCAGTTTTCTACCATGTGATTAAGTGCTCAAAGGTAACTATGCCTACAATAGACTTGTTCACATGTCCATCTTTATCACAAACTTTTCTGTCACTCAATTTGATTTTGTACTGAAGTAGAACCTATTGAGTTCTATAGTACTTGAGTGTCGAGATATTTCCTATGATCAAGTCTTTATTATTTTTGTAGAAATTCCTATATATTGTTTGATGGAATGTCAAATTTTAAATATGTTGTAAAAAGATATCTGGTGTGTTTGTTTTGAATGAATATGTATGTGGTTATGTGCATCATGTAAACTTGACATTGCAGTTTGAATGATAATTTTGATTTGCTTTTAGATAGTTGGTTTATTAATTTACCGATTAGTTAGCTCTAAGGTTTGTCAACCCACTACAACATTTTGATCCTACCGCAACGCCAATTTTTTTATGATAAAAAAACTGTTCTGATACAATATAAAAAACAATATTTCTAAATTTTGTTGCGGTAGAACACTAAATTTTTAGTTTTTACAGTAACAAATATTAACTGTTCTGGTATATAGCAAACAGTACAGTTTTTTATTTAGGCAGTCAGACAACACACTAAAATCGTTCTCTTTTAATTTTATATTTTTAAAATAATAATATACTTATTAAACCATTCTCATGCGTTTCATTCTAACCTCTTAAAAACAAGTGTAAAACTTTTCATCTTCTCTTCCCATCACTACAAATATTGTCGAACCCTCATCTCTTCCCACTCTCTTCGCCTTCTCCATGTGCGGTTTGTTTTCACCATTCAGCAAAATCATCTCTTCCATTCCTCTTTGATTCTGCAAAATCAATATTGAATCGCCGATATTCAACATTGAACCGCGACTTGTCTTCAATTTCATTCATAATTTGCGTGCCTGCACCCACAAACTCCATGTAAGGACACTCTCACTCTCATTTCCTTCTATTTTTGATTTCTGTTGCAATTACCCTCGTCGTATCTGAATTCTACGCAGATTGCTGCGTCATGTTGTGGCGCTATGTGATCTGCAACTCTCTCACTGTAGTAGAACGAATTTTTTATATTATGTTGTTCTAGATATGATCGTAGTTTCTTTCACTCTAATTTTTTTTAATTAGTTGATAAATTGATATTTTTTATTTTATTTTTCTGCTGTTTAAATTGTAGTTTTTGGATTTTAGATCTTGGATACATGGTTATTTGCATTGACTGTTCATATAACGTGAGAGTTGAGATACTGGTTTTTCATTTTAATCTCTCTTGCACTATGTTAATTAGTGAGAAAAACCATCATAGTTAGAGCATTAGTATCCTTAATGAGCATATGAAGTGTTTGCAAAATGTCCTAAGTAAGTAATAGTGTTTAGACCTGAGAGTTCATGAGAAATTATTACTAGTTGTGTTATTATTCAAATGTTACCTTTGCATTTAATTGATAATTTATTATTGAGATATATGAACTATGTTTTTGTGGGGTTATGAAATTGGAAATAAGTCATTCTTGTTGAGTGCTCCTTGGCCATGAACCTCCTTTGGTTTATTTTTATTCACTTAACTCTTTGATTTTACAATTCCAAGCGAAAAATAAATAAGTATATAGTGACTTGTGGTTTGCCATCTATATTATCCTCTTGGCCTGATTCTTCACTTCATCTTTCAAATATATCTATGACATATTATTTGATCTCTTGAAGTCTACACAATGAATATTTGATAATAGAAAGGAAAGTGTTAGATATTGTTTTCAAGCTTTTATTTTCTGTTAATATTTTGAAGTTAATTATCACACTCAATTTTTGGTTCTAGGGTACATGTTTGGCACCAAAGCTTGAGAACCAACTGTGTTTAAGATATCTTTACTTTCTCAATTTTCTATGCTTATAGTTTCTTCCAGGTTGATTTTTATAAATGCACCAAAATCATCTCATTAATCAGGAATGTGGAATAAGCTATGTGGAGGACATACTACGTTCAATGACTCTTGATATTTGTATTGTCAATTTTATATAACCAGTGGATGGCTTGGTCTTCATCAGGTCAGCTTACTTTGCTGTTTGACATCTTTTATATAAGAAAGAAATAACTCCTTTAATATTAGCATATTATTTATTTAATTTGAGATATTTGAAAATAGAAAAAGAGAACATAATTTAGAGAAAATAAGAAAGAATAAATAATTTTGTAATGCAATTTTGACCAACTATCTTAAGAAAACAAGCATATTATGAGTAGTAGAATCTATTTGGAGCAAGTTAATTAGGACCAACTATCTTATGACAATAAGCATATTTTGCATAAGGAATTTAGAGCTAGTTGATTGTGCTATAAACTGACTTCAAGTGTTCCATGTGAAAGATTACATGCCCATCAAAAAATATGTGGGAGATTACGAATGTCTTTGACCAGCTTGTCTCAATAGCTAAGCTTATAACTGATTTCTACGAGGTTAGAGATGCCGCCAATGGTTCTGGTGCTTGTAATATGGGTCTTTCATTTTTGAAGTTTACATTTTACCTACATACATGCTTGACTTTACTATGATGTTGTAGGTAAGGAACCAATTGCATTGCAGCAACATGCAACATTGGGAGGTAACACTATAGATTGATTATGTGTGCAACTTGATTAAGTGTTATTATTTCAATTTTCCTTGAATTCAATTTAAGTGTTCTTATTCAATTTGATTTTAATTCTTCTTCACTAACAAAAAAAAAAAAAACGAGCTCACCCTAAAGCTCACTAGTCACAACTCACTGGGAGAATAACGGACACGAGCACGCAGGAAAGGCAGCAGCGAAAATCTTGTGCAGACCAGTTAAATGACTAAACAACTTTTTTTTTTGTGGTCCCATGTAATTACCAAGTATTAAGAAATTATTTGCTTGTATAAGAGACTTTGAGTTTCAACAAGTTGCTCTAGTCTCGCGTTCTTGATTTATATAAGCAGACAAGAGGTCTTGAAGTTCTTTTGATAATACTTATTTATAATATTGTTAGAATTGTATAATAATAAATACAAAAAATAAAGAAAACTGATCAAGGTCCTTTTAACGTATAGCATGTTACTCTCTAGGTTACCAACCCTATGCAGTGAAATTCTATGAGTAGCATAAAAAGGTGAAATTAGCATTAGCATACTATTTAATTGAAACAATAGCACTAACAGACTTGTGTTCTTACTGGTTTTATTGGCAATGACATTTGACATATGGTTCATGGTGACTGATGATGGAGTATATAGTGATTTGTGTGCATTTACGCTTAGTTATAAGAACTTAAATATATCTTGGTTATTTCTTCTCTATATGAACTCTTGTTCACTCCCTTTCTTGTTATTTACTTTATTGTTGCCTCTACTAGAGTTCTTTGATGTCATTTACCATGTCTTAAATTTGTTTTGCAGAAGGGAATGTTTGAACATATTACTTATTCTACATATTAATTTTATTTTATAGAAGAATAATGATGATATTGATGAAGAGATTCAAGATTTGGAAGCACAAGTTGAAGAGATAGATTTTGATGCTTAAGTTTTTTTTTAATAGATGTTAACCGCTATTGTGAATATGTTATTTTGATTACGAAAATGATGATTGACATTATGTCTTAGGGTATACTATATAGTGATTATTGTGTATATATTAATGTAGTTTATTTCACTTGCGTCAAATGAAAAATAATATTACTGTGTATGATTTTTAAGATGTAAAATTATAAAACACATGCTTAAATGATCCCTTATTACTTTATTTATTTTTACGCATTTTTCGGAGAGATAGATTTTAGTAAATATTATACCTCTGTCTTTAGTATGAATTTGAGGTGGAGACCATGTAAATGTTTTTGTCTGAAGTAGATACTATTGGCTCATGTTAGTCGGAGAGTAAGGATTATCTTTATTCTAATAATTCAAAATGAAAATTTTGTATATCAAGAACAACTATCTTACGGTGACATCACAAATGAGTTGGTAGATTTTACGATCAATCTTATTAATTTGGTAACCACCCATGATTGGTTAGACAGAACTTTATTGGTTAGTTTACTCCTTTGTGACATTTTTTCGTGACATTTAGCATTCCTCAATTCAAAAAAAAAATTCAACTTTATTTTTATCATTAAGAAAAGGATAATGTTGGTTGTGAGACAAGATAGTAAAAAACGGAAAGACAAAATAGATTTGCTCGTTGATTTGATAATCACCGCCAGATGATTTTCGAGAAACAAGAAGATAAAAGTTTTAAACTCATTACAATGTTATTTTCGAGAAACAAGAAGATAAAAGTTTTAAACTCATTACAATGTTCCACTTGCATTTCATCTCCAACTTCTAATACATATATTACTTTTTTTTTAAAACATGTGTCATCTTATATTTTAACTTCAATAGCACAACATATTAATCAATTGGTTTTCAAATTCAATTCACGCGGATTATTAAATTATGTACTAGTTAATATTAACATAAAAAAGAAAGAAGTGACAAAAATAAAAACATTAAAAGAAAGTATATATATTCATTAAATTGTTTACATATAGTTGAATTTAAACCATGAAGAATTTAAAGATGAACAAAAAAATTTCATGAAATAGACTCACGACACAAAGGACACGTGTTAGATATATCTAACCACTTTATAATGCAATGGTCATGATAGATATGGGAACAAGACAACATAACCACTTTTGACCCAACCAATAACTCCATAAGACATATAGAACATGTCATTTCTTCAAGCTCTGACGTTCCTTCTTCGAATTCTATACTTTGAAGATTGTGAGTAGTTTCAAAATTTGTTCTTGTCATTGAAACCTCCCTAATATCATTGATGTTGTTTTCATCAAGAATAAAATATCCGTCTCGTACAGTACTATAAAAAACGACACTCCATGATAAAAGGTTGACTTCTTCGATTACTCCCATTGCTGTTATTGCATGAGAATGTTGGTTCTCCATTTATATGGAAGTAAAAGTTGATTATTTGTTGCACTAAAAATATATAAAGAAATAGAAACAATTAACAATTGAAAATAAGAATAAGTGAGGGTGATAAATAATATAATTTTAGTATTAACGATAAATAAATTAAACAAAAATGCGAAAACCTTTTCTAAAAACAGAAACTTTCAGGTGACTCGTTGGTTGGCGGAACCAAAAGCAGCGGTGACAAAAACGGAAAGCTCGCTATTGTGCGGGGAATCAGTGGCGGAAGAACAAACAGCCGTGCGTGGTGAGCAAATCAGAAAACGAAGAACAAAAAGAATGTAAGAGTGTTGGATCAATTAGCGTGCACAAGAAGAAGAGGAATTACAGGGTAAGTATCCAAATTTATAGGTAATTTGTAGGGTTTTCTTTCAATGGGAACTAATTAAATTGAACAATCCTTGTTATGATCACAAGTAATAAAATCTTTTTTTATTTTAGAGTAAATCTTTTGCATTTATTATTAATAATCGATTTATTAATTTCTTGTGCCCAAAATTTCAACAGTAATTAATTCTAATTAATACAGCAGTGTTTGCATTAATATTATAATTGGATTAACTAAAGACACTATCTTAGCCCGCGCGGTAATGGCAATGAACTTGAACTCAAAGGTAATAATTAATTTTGTTGTTTAACTAATACAGATGCATAAATGGATTGAAACCAAAAGCTTAGGTTATTTATTGCTGAAGAAAAAAAATGCATATTTAAAAACTGATATGTTTAGATGTACCAATAAATTTGTGTAGATTTACATGATACTTTACATGTGAGTATGTTAGTTTGCACTTGGCTTCTTTTCAGATGATGATTGATGACCTGTTATAAAACTAGATTAATAACTTTAGAGCATTCTAACTAGAACAAATCATATTTAATATATAGTAAGAAAAATGTGTCGAGATATTTCCTATTATGTATTCCTGATCAATTCTTCATTTTTTTGGGGTAGAATTCCTATATAATGTTTGATGGAATGTCAAAATTTAAATCTCTTGAATGAATATGTACGTGGCTATGCGCATCATGTAGACTTGACCCTTTCACTCATGTAACTTTCTCTTTTGCATTGAAGTTTGAATGCGAAATTTGGTTTGCTTTTGGATAATTCATTGCTTTATTAATTTACTCATAGGATAATTAAACTTGTCACAAAGATTGTTATAACTTAGCTCTAAAGTTTTGTAAATATAACAAGAACCAACAAAGTCGGGATTTGTCAACTTTGTGTGTACTACTTTCCTTATGTTCCAATTCTTGTGTTATTTGTCAACTTTCCATTGTGTGTCTAATCAATTTTGCGCCTAAAATTTGCAAATTGACGTTCACTTGATGATAGTTTCACTGATTATTTGAAAAGGCCTTTTGAGCTTATTGAAAGCCAAAAACAAAATTAGTGTTGATAAGCTGAAATTCCTCTTTTTGCAAGTTTATTATTCTTAACCACCATTAGGCTATCTTTTAAACTGCCATCAAGTTGTAGAGTGCATAACAGATTCAATTTCACCTCCTAAGCTTCCAATGGTGCAAAAAAGTATTAGCATTCAACAGTGGTAGCTTGTGTAGTTTATTGTTTGACTTGCAAATTTTTTGTATAGTAATTTTCATTCAAGTGAATAACTATTGTTTTTTTACAGCTTCAATTTAAGTTGGTTTGGTATCAGTAGACAGCAGAAAATGTCCTGCAATATTCATGTTTTTGTACTACTAATTGGTCTTTAAAGCTTGAATTTAAGTGGCGCATGCAAGGATTGTGGATTTAAAATTAGCAGCATGAGTCTATGGTTGTTCTATTGGTGGGGGCTGATAATTGGTGAGCTGGCTGAAATGGTGTACATTTAGACAAAGTGAGGAGATCACAGTCTTGGTGTTTCTTATCGTTGTAGTTTTGATGTAGATTTTATGGATAAATTTGTTGAGGAAATTACGGTCAAATGAGCGAGAATCTCGTTCTCAACAACAATGAAATTAAGCAAGAGACTATTTAGAGATCAATATCCGTAATTAAGTTTCAAGCTGTATATTTTTCTGTATGCTGTTGCAGTGTAGGATTGATTTGCTTAAAATCTGTTGCTACCATTGTTTTTAAAGTTTGAGTTTCCGTAACAGTTTTGCCTACAACAATTGATACCAACAATATCTTGATTAGTTTCATCATGACTTTCTATCTTTATGAAATGTAGCTTTGAAAAATTGGACTAACTGATGAAGTATTAGTAATACAAGCAGTTGCAGGGTTGATCTTCAATTCTGCATAATTTGACTTATTAATCTGCATATAAGACATGTAATTGGTTTTAAACCATTGTTGACATACATACTAGCATGTGGTGCTTGATGAGGTTGGCCTCCCCCCTAATGAATGAACTTCAGAAACTTGTTCATTCTCTGCCATATGTGTATGTGCAACTTTGGATCTTTTTGATTGATTCCGCATTAGACTTTTATTTTAATGATTTATTTATTTAAGATCAATCTAAGTAAATTATTTATAAATAAAACTCAAGTGCTGATTTTGTTTTTGTTGATTGAAATGGTAAGTTTAACATATTTCCATTTTATAATATATTAGAACAAAATTCTGTTAAATATCATTATGCATTTAAGGAATTGGTTGGTAAGTTAGTTTGAGAAACAACTAACATTGTTTTATAATTAGATGGATCATATTCAGAATTTAGGGTACTAATCCCACTTATTGATTTTGAAATGTGATAGGATGCAGAATATGGACTCAGCTGTTAGAACCTGGAGGTTGGCAGAGAGAGACCCTCGTCTTCTTGCAAGAGCATCCTACTCCTGTTGTTATTTTATGAGAGCTTGTTCTTTTTTTGCTTGATATTTCAGCAACAATACTCACATTTCTACCACTCTTTTCCTCGTATATAATAAAAATCTTATAATTCTTTCTTATATAGTTATGATGCATATTGCCACTTTCTATTATTCTTTTACTCTTTTCTTGCGGTTACTCAATCAAAATATCTCCTTTAAATGATTATTTTTCAAATCAAACGTAAATCTTACAGAAATAAAATTTGAAAACATCAAAATACACCACGTGGTTGTGGCAATTCATAAGACAATAATCACTGCGCATATTGCTCATGGTTCTTGAGGTTACAACATATTCATGTAATTTAAAAATAAATTAAGATCACAACATAATACTAATTACCTCCCAAAAAAATCCTATACACTAAACTAAATATCAAACCAGTTTGTTTAGTTAAAATCCTACACTTTTTTTGAAAGGACATAATATGTTACACTATATACAAAACTTGTTATATGTTCAAACCCACTAAATGATCTGCATATATATAATTACACTATATACATACAAAACTTGTTATATGTTCAAACCCACTAAATGATCTGCATATATATAAATGATGATAGTCTTGGAACTTATGCTAAATTGAATTGCAGTTTACACTTATTATTTTTCATTTAATTTCAAGTACATGCTAATTTAGTTTAGAAGTACACATATATCCTATTTTCTTTTTTTCATTTGTACATATGTCCTTTTTTATGCTTAACTCAACATATCTGTTAATAAATTTTGCTCTCAAATTTGATTCACACCAATTAATAAATTATGTGTGGGTTAATATCTAGTTTTTATTAACATAAAAATAAAAAGAAACAAAAATAAAAACATTAAAAAAAGTATATGCATTAAGTTAGACTACACATGGTTGAATTTAAACCTAAATTTTTTTACCATAAAGAATCTAAAGATAAATAAATAAACTTCAACTACTACGTCCTGATGGGCAATAAACACAAATAATACAATAACAAGTAATATGCAGTGGATGTAAAATTCCCCCAACTTGCAAGAAACCGTGAGGAGCAACAACAAATATAAACGTGGAAAATCCCTCAATGCAAGGGTAAAAACCACGGGTCGTTCAAATCAAAGAAATAGCTCCACTATTAAAATAAGGGTACAAGAGAGTCTCAAAAAGATGCACAAAGTGTGCCTACAACCAGCCAAAATAACAAAGCACTAAAGCTTACAAATGAAAAGCAAGAAGAAGTAAAACATCCAAAAAACCTGCTACTATGCGAGCACAATTCCTCCCACTCCAGAAGTCGTTTCGCCGATACGACCGTTGAAAACAAAGACCAGAATATTGCGAACCTGCTGTCCAAAAATCAGCCCAATCCAACGGTTAACGAATGCGCAGTCGATGTTTTTCTGAGACTGATTTAACAAAATCGGGAATAGGGTTTACTCTTCTCTTTTCTCTTTTGGTGGTTACCTTTTCTCTCAAAATAGTCTCTCTCTTTTTTTTACCCTAATTAGACCACTCTCCACTTAAATAAGTGAGACACATGGACTACAATATATGGGCTTTTCTCCACATAAGAAAGGAGCCCAGTACCCAATACATCTCCCCCTCACAACTATGTGGAGATAATTGCCAAATCGGCGATATCACAACAAGTTTCAAACTTCCCTCTTGGTAATGCTTTAGTCATCATATTAGAACCATTATAATCAGTATGAACTTTAGCCAACTCCAACAACTTAGCTTCCAAAACATCACAACTTCCAAAACATCACGTATCCAATGATACCTCTCATCAATGTATTTGGATCTGCTATGAAACGTCGAATTCTTACCAAGATGAATAGCACTTTGACTATCGACAAATAATACATATTTGTCCTGAATAAACCCAAGCTCCTGCAAGAATTTCTTCAACCAAATCAACTCTTTGCATGCTTCGGTAATGACAATGAACTCTGCCTCAGTTGTAGACAATGCTACACATTTCTGTAATCTCGACTGCCAAGCCACAGCTCCCTCTGCAAATTTAATCATGTAGCCTGAAGTTGACTTTCTCGAGTCAATATCTCCAGCCATATCTGAGTCGCAGTACCCCACCAAAATAGGTTTGTCACCTCCAAAACAAAGCCTCATACATGTAGTACCACGAAGATACCTCAAAATCCATTTTACAGCATTCCAATGCTCTCTACCTGGATTTGAAAAAAATCTACTGACTGTACCAACAACATGCACAATATCTGGTCTTGTACACACCGTTGTATACATCAAACTACTCACAACAAAAGCATAAGGAACTCGTTCCATGTCTCTTTTCTCATCTTCACTTAAAATGAGCAGCAAGAGGAGTACTTACAACCTTAGAGTTTTCCATTTGAAACATTTGCAACACTCTCTCAATATAGTGTTTTTGTGACATCCAAAGTTCTTCTCCTTTCTGTCACGCATGATTCTTATGCCAAGAATCTGTTTAGTTGCTCCCATGTCTTTCATGGAAAATGACTCGCCCAACTGCTTCTTTAACTTGTCAATCTTGGAAATATTTTTCCCAACAATAAGTATGTCATCAACATATAATAACAGGATAATGAAACCATCGTCAGAAAATTTTCTAACAAATACACAATGGTCAGAAGTAGTCTTCATGTATCCTTGGTCACACATAACAGACTCAAACTTTTTGTACCACTGCCTTGGAGCTTGCTTCAAACCGTACAGACTCTTTCTTAGTCTACACACATAGTCTTCCTTGCCTTCAACAAGAAAACCATCAGGTTGCTTTATGTAAATATCTTCCTCCAAATCACCATGAAGGAAAGTTGTTTTTACATTCATTTGCTCTAAGTCAAGAGTAGCTGCCAAACTCAACATGGTTCTAATTGATGACGTTTTTACCACATGTGAGAAAATCTCATTAAAATCAACACCCTTTCTTTGACGAAAACCTTTCACCACTAATTTGGCTTGATACCTCAGAGATTTTGAGTTACTCTCAAGTTTCACTCTATAGATCCACTTGTGTTCCAAAGCCCTTTTGCCTTTTGGAAATTTCACCAAATCATAAGTGTGATTATGATGCAAGGATTTCATCTCATCATGCATTGCATCCAACCACTTTTGACTTTCTTCACTCTCCATGGCCTCTCGAAAACACTCAGGTTCCCCTTCATCAGTCAAATTCACATACTCATCAGAAACATACCTTATAGATGGTTGTCTCTACCTCTTAGACCTCCTGAGTTGGGTTAGAGATGATTCAGAAGCATCACTAAGATTCCCATCGTGTGACAACTCATGATCTTCACTAGTTGGAATATTTACCTCATCTCTAAGTCGATGATCATCAACACAATCATGTGGCTCATCATTATGAACATTACCATCAGTAGTATCCAAATCAGGAATAGGTGACCGAACTGGATCACCATCAGATAAGACGTTATCTCTCTCAAGTGTAGTCTTCTCCACCTTATCAATGTCTTCAATAGTTTGATCTTCCATGAACACTACATCACGACTTCTAATAACCTTTTTGTTTATAGGATCGTACAACTTGTAGCCAAATTCATCCTCACCATAACCAATAAAGATACATTGCTTTGACTTTGCATCCAACCTGGATCTTTCATCCTTTGGAACATGCACAAAAACCTTGCAACCAAAGACTCTCAAGTGATCATACTTGACATTCTTCCCAAATCATACCTTGTTTGGTACCTCACTATTCAAAGCGACAGTAGGAGTAAGATTAATAACATGCACCACCATGTGCAGTGCCTCACCCCAATAATGTTTAAGCAACTTAGCTTCAGATAGCATACACCTCACTCTCTCAACAAGTGTTTGACTCATCCTCTCTGCTAAACCATTCAGTTGAGGAGTTTTAGGAGGAGTCTTTTCATGTGCTATACCTTGCTGTTTGCATTAGACATCAAAGAGTCCGTAATACTCACCATCTTTGTCAATACGAACACGTTTCAGCTTCATGCATGTCTGCCTCTCAACCAAAGCATGAAATTGTTTGAATTTCTCCAACACTTGGTCTTTTGTCTTCAGAACATAAACCTAGAGTTTCCTGGAACAGTCATCAATAAAAGTAACAAAATAAAGTGCACCATTAAAAGATTTTACCTTTAAAGGGCCGCAGACGTCATAATGCACCAACTGAAGCAACTCTGACTTTCTAGAGGGAGGATGCCTTCTGAAGGATACTCTAGTTTGTTTACCAATTATGCAGTGAGAACATTTCTCCAAATCTACATTCTTCAATCCTGGAAGCACATCCTTTCTAGCTAAGCAATTTAACCCCTTTTCACTGATATGGCTAAGCCTTCGGTGCCACAAAGATGATTCCATATCCACGGTATTCACACTGTCTTTTGCAACTAAAACTTTTGTCCAATACAGTTTACTAATTTTCTCCCATCTAGCTACAACCAAGTTACCTTTACTGAGTTTTCACTTTCTAGAAGCAAAATGATTATCAAAACCACTTTCATCAAGCTTATGCACAAAGATCAAACTGAAGCGAACATCTGGAGCATGTTTGACTCCTTTAAGCAACAATTGCATTCCCATGTTGGTTTGCAAGCATACATCACCAACACCAATTATCTTAGATACACCATCATTACCCATCTTTAAAACTCCAAAGTTACTTGAAGTATAAGATGTGAAGAACTCTTTCCTCGGTGTAACATGTAGTGTAGCACCACTATCAATTATCCACATGCTCTCATCAAATACAAGATTAATTGACTCATAGTCACGGAGAATAACAAGATCATCACTAGTAGCAATAGTAACACGATCATCATCACTATCATCATCACGACCTCTTTGTTTCTGCTTACCCTTCTTGCATTTGTTCTCCCTTTTCCACATAAAACAATTCTTCTGTATGTACCCTAAAATATAAGATGTGAAGAACTCTTTCCTCGATGTAACATGTAGTGTAACACCACTATCAATTATCCACATGCTCTCATCTAGGCATGGCAACGGGGCGGGTCGGGGGCGGATTTTGCCTCCTCCACCCCCGCACCCGACTAATCGGGGAAAATCTGCACCCGCCCCCGTTTTATAGCGGGTGTAGAATTTAGACACCCATCCCCGCCCGCAACGGGGTTCGGGTTTCCCCGCCCGCACCCGCACCCATTCATATATATATAAAATTATAAATTTAAAAATTTAAAAATCATATATATTATAATTAATATAATAAAATAATTGTTATTAAACAATTATAAAATAAAAAAAATATTTTCTATAGAGATAAGATTATAATTTTTAATATTTAAAAAAATATTAAGTATATTCAATATGTATATGTATATAAAATTTAAAAATTACATTAATATTACATGCAGGGCGGGTTCGGGTGCGGGTGCGGGGTGGATATCATCACCCCCGCACCCGAATTTTATTTTCGGGGAAAATCCGCACCCGCACCCGCACCCATTCAAAGCGGGTTTTCCCCGCCCAAATCAAGCGGGTTTGTGTGGGTACCCGCGGGTGCGGGTTATATTGCCATTCCTACTCTCATCAGATACAAGATTAATTGACTCATAGTCACGGAGAATAACAAGATCATCACTAGTAGCAATAGTAACACGATCATCATCACTATCATCATCACGACCTCTTTGTTTCTGCTTACCCTTCTTGCATTTGTTCTCCTTTTTCCACATAAAACAATTCTTCTGTATGTACCCTGTTCTATGACAATAATGACATTCCACATTTTTGTATCTAGACTTGGACTTGCTTCTGTTGTTTTATCTACCACCCTTCGGTTCCTTTTTCTGAATTCTCCCCCTATTTTCAGTGACAAGAACTTCAGATTGAGATGAAGAACCCTGTGCCTTCCTTCTCATCTCCTCATTCAAAACACCACCCTTAGTCGTTTCCAAAGAAACAACACCATTAGGAGCTGAACTCGTTATAGAAACCAGAAATGTCTCCCAAAACTCTGGTAAAGATAACAGTAAAAATAGTCCCAATAGCTAATCATCAAACTTGATACCCATTCCAGACACTTGATCAAGGAGCCTATGAAATTCACTCAAGTGGTCCGAAATAAAGGTTCCCTCCTTATATTTCAAACTTATGAAACTATTCAACAAGAATAATTTATTATTCACTGATTTAGAGGCGAACAAAGTCTGTATCTTATCCCACATAGTTTTTGCATTTGTCTCATTAGCGGTATGATTATAAACATTATCTTCTACATGTTGCCTAACAAAACCACATACCTGTTGATGTTCAAAATCCCAGTCTTCCTTAGATTTATTATCCGGCTTTTTAGAACTAAAAATAGGAAGATGCATTTTCTTCACAAATAACAAATCTTTCATCTTGCCCTTCCAAAAATAGTAATTAGTACCATTCAAGCATACCATCTTTATATTCATATTTGCCTCCATCCTTCAAGCAAGTCAAATAACCCTTTAACCAAGAGCTCTGATGCCACTCTGATGGAGAATAAACACAGAAACACAATAACAAGTAATACGCAGCATATGTAAAATTCCTCCAACTTGCAAGAACCCGTGAGGAGTAACAACAGATATAAACGTGGAAAACCCCTCAATGCAATGGTAAAAACCACGGGTCGTCCAGACCAAAGAAATAGCTCCACTATAATCAAATAAAGGTACAAGAGAGTCTCAAAAAGATGCATAAAGTGTGTATAGAACTAGCCAAAATAACAAAGTACTAAAGCTTACAAATGAAAAGCAAGAAGAAGTAAAGCATCCAAAAAACCTGCTACTGTGCGAAAACAAAGACCTGAATGTTGTAAACCTACTGTCCAAAAATCAACCAAATTCAACGGTTAACGAATGCGCAATCGATGTTTTTTTGAGACTGATTTAACAAAATCGGGAATAGGATTTACTCTTCTCTTTCCTCTTTTGGTGGTTGCCTTTCCTCTCAAAATAGTCTCTCTTTTTTTTTACCCTAATTAGACCACTCTCCACTTAAATAAGTGAAACACATAGACTACAATATTTGGGCTTTTCTCCACCTAGGAAGGGAGCCCAATACCCAATACCCAACACGTCCACCACACAAAAGGAACTTGTGAGATCTATCTAACCACTTTATAATGCAATGATCGTGATAGGGATGAGAACAAGGCAACATAACTACTTTTGACCTAATCAACAACTCCATAAGACATAAAGAGCATAATTAATCTGTCATTCCTTCTACAATTTTTATTCTTTGAAGATTGTAATAAGACCAGGTAGTTTCTAAATTTGTTCTTCTCATTGAAACCTCACTGATCTGATTGGTGAAACTTTGTGGCTGACGATGATGAAAACAGAAAAGAGAAACCTGAACGGTGAATAAATGAGAAAGAGTGTAAGATGCGTTTGAAGCTAGAAAGAAGAAGAGAACTAGTGCCGATCAGAGTAATACTAAATCAGAGAGAAAGTGTCTTTACAAATATATATAGGTGAACTTTTAGGTTATTTGCTTTATTTGCTTTTCAACGGTATTTGCACAACAGATATTTGCACCAACAGAGAGTATCTAAAGATAATATTTTACATTTTGCTTATTTATATTTTGTAGAATCTATTTCTTTAATTAACTATTATTTTTTCTTGCCTTAAATTCCTCTCACTAATCTCTCTTTTTAATTGATTTCATTAGTTGATATTTCTAATTGATTTTTTTTTTAAATTGATTTGATTGATTAATTGGTAGTTGACATTTGTTATTTTTATTGTGACGTTAAGAAAATAAAGCGAAGAGTTTATTTAAGAGGGCTTAAAACAATATAATTATA
>JBBPBP010009777.1:21508492-21588278 GCA_037974735.1 Cicer chorassanicum
TAGTAGGGTAGAATTGTTTCTTGTTTGTTTAGAAAGTATCTTAAATTAGGAAATGATGTTGCTTTATTGTTCTAGAATTAATGTGGAATTCTAATTCCTCATATGATTCTCACAAACTTTGTGAGCTTAATTTGTTCTGTTTCACTTTCTTTCTATCATATATTGGTTCTATTAAATCTATGTTCCTACTTTTGATCAATCAAGTCGTGTGAGTTAATTGTTCTTATTGATTTCAGGTAATTTTAATTGATTTGATTTTTATAATTGATTTGACTGATTAATTGTTATTTGACATTTATAGTATTGTGACGTCAAGGAAATAAATAAAGCAAAACTATATTTATGAGGGCTTAGAGATTTTTATGTTTATTTGGTTCTCAAAGTGATACTGATGTTTATTTGATTATAAAATGTAAGAATATCAATACAACCTATACATGATGCGGGTATCTATCGGATCCGTCATGATTTGAACGGGCAATACACATTTTTATCGGTGTGGGTACGGATTTTTCTCGATATTAAAACTCGAGAGCGGGGATAGATTTGGGGAAGTTGACATCCACCTCGCACCCGAACCCGCTTCGTTAGTAATATTATTTTCATTCTTAAATTTTATATATATATATATATTTAATATTTTTTTTCAATATTAAAAATTATAATCATCTCTCTATAGGAAACATGATTTTATTATTGTATAATAATTATTATTCTGCTATATTAATTATAATAAATATGAATTTAAATTTATTACTTTATATATATATGAATAGGTGCGGATGCGAGCGGGAAATCGTGAACTCTGTCATGAGCGGGAATGGAAACTTAAAAGTCGATAAAAACAGGTATGAGTGTAGATTTTTTTCCGACTGTTCGAGTGCGGGACGGGAGGCAAAACTCATCCTTGTCCCCATACATTGCGATGTCTAATAAAAATCTGATTTGAGGTTAATTAGAAAATGTTGTTGTATCATTGTCTGAGAATGTGGAATTCTAATTCTCTTATATGATTCTCATTATGTGAGCTTAATTGATTTCGTTGCACTCTTTTTTAGCTTCTTTAACAATGAGAAGAGTTTGTTTAAGAACTTGTTCCATTTAAATGTAGGTAGACGCTAGAAGAGTATATATCTTAATTCATTTTCACACAACAAACCATGAAACTTGGACATCATCAACCCTTGTGATTTTTAGTATGTGCGAACATCAATGAAAATATCATGAGTATATTATAATGTTAGATGAAAGGGAAAGTCGTATTTCCCAATTATTCAGTCGGGACTCGCTATGCGTGGTGGTATCCCTATTTAGTAATAAATGAATTAATATGAAAAATTGGGGCTTGTAGGATTTAAATATGGATTAGAAACTTTTATAAGGTGTTGTGTGATTTAAATTCTGTAAATGCGTGATATATATGAAGAAAGTTTTGTTTTTATGTTGTATGTGTTGAAAGCTTGAATTTAATGATATATGTGAGAAAGTTTGAATTTTTATGTGGTATGTGATAAAAGTTTGAATTTTATGATGTATGAGATGAAAATCCTCATTTTTATTATACTTGTTTATGAATATATGATTTTTCATGATGTGGTGAGGTGAAAGTTTTGATATTGGAGATAGTTGTTTACAAATATATGATATGCGTGATAAATGGTTTGATCTTTGTGATAGTTGTTGATGAATATATGATTTTCATGATATGTGTGGTGAAAGCTTTTATCTTTGTGATAGTTGTTTATGAAAATATGATCTTCATAATATGTGAGGTGAAAGTTATGATTTTTATGATGGTTGTTTATGAGTATATGATTTTCATGATAGGAACATGTGATGTATGATTTTAGTGATTTTTGAATGAGATGCTGATTTTTTATAAGTGATTCTTAAAGCATATGGCATTTGTGGGAATATTTGATTTTGATAACACATCATCATGTCATGGCATATGCATTTTAGTGGACTGTGTGAAAATATTTAATTTTGATAATGTATCATCATGTCATGACATATGCATCTTCGTTGAAGTTGCCTTTGTGACAAGTTTATTTTCCCCATTGGTATGGGTGATTTTCTATGTGGAAGATGCATTCGTGGTAGGTTTATTTTTTTCATTGGTATGAGTGATTTTCTATGTGAAAATTGTCTTAGTGGCCAGTATTTCTGGATCATATAGTTTTTAGGAGCATGCATAGTATTGCACTATCTTGTGATTGTTTTGTTGTGATTGGTGTGTATTTAATGCGATAACAATTTCTCTTAGATGATTTGATGTTATAATGATATTTTGAATTTCCTTGAGTGCTTTTGAAGTTATCATATTATTTCCTTGAATGTTTTGATATCCTTAGATGTGTTTGATACGACTGTATGTTGATTACTTGTTTGTTCTCGTTGCTTATATTTAACTATCAACATGAATTTGAAACTCAGCTCCTTCATCATTTGTGTGTGCGCGTTTGCGATACAGACTGTTAGTTGGTGATCTATGCTCTGATAGGTGATACCGGCAGAGATTCTTTTTTTGTATTTTATTAAGTCTTGAGTTGAAATATATTTTTATAAAATATTGACAATTAAGTATTATCTTATAATTAATTATGTCTTTTGACGGGAATAATAGTGATGTATTATAAAAAAAAAATAGTTTACTCTATTTTATTGTTATAATAAGGAAATCTAATATTATTTTGAGTTGCAATATGTATTTTTGTGTGAATGTGACACCTTAAACTATTATTTTGATTTTTTTTAATGAAATGTGAAAGAAGTTTTACCATCTTATTTAAGTGATTTTCTCTCAACTACAAATTTGCAACTAAAAAGTATTTTAAAAATGTTAATATTAAAATATTTTGGTTTAGGGTGTCACAAAATTGGACGTAAGCCTTAGGTATTTACCGCTGAACTAGTATAATTTTGTGTGCTTTCTCTCTTCTCTCTCTTTTATTTCCGCATATTTACTTTACGCACTTTATTTATTTTATCCGTCTTTTTTTTTTCAAGCATCGCACTTAAAATTACTAAATAATTTTCAAGTGTTTATTTTATCTTTGAACTTTAAAATTTACAATTCACAGCTCTTGTTTGGAGTCACTTGTTTGATAGAATTACTTATTTTTCCTACCAAATGAAAAGGAGTTTGAGATTCAAGGAGTTTGAACAATTAGTCTTGTATTTCTGCTATGAGTGGAAGCTGAGTTGAAGTAAATTACTTCTCTTGATCAAAATTACTAGCATGGAATGTATGACCCTTGTTTCCACCTTTCTGCTTCTAGTTTGGGTGCTTGTCATTGTGTTTCCAACAAATTAAATATGCAGTGTAACACACTGAGTTTTTGTCTCAGGCATTACCTAATTCTGTTATTTATTTTTGAAAAGTGAAGGGAATGGTTTTTTGAATAGAAAGTCTAAATGGTAAACTTGTTACATTGAAAATAGTAATTTCTTTTACAGCACTGAACAACTATAGTAATGTTTATCAATACGTCAAGTTATATAATTTAAATTAAAAATTCATGAAAAAAAAAAAGAATTAAATTTGTGACGGAAAATTTTATTTAGCGGAAGAGAAAACCCATATTTGCTCAAAATAACAATGTAGTTATTAGTCGAAGATAAAATAACTCCGTAACGTCACGAAAGAAGTAGCATAACAAAAAAATTGTTGTCAAATTTGTTCAAACTTGATAGCACCTAAAATGTTATGCAAGCTAGGGTCAGTCTACGACAATATATATAGATAAAGTTAGAAGCATCAATTCAATATATAAGAGACCAACATATTTATCCTCAAAATTATATAAGACATATGATAACATAGTTAGCATACTAGTTTAAACCATACATTTACATCAAATATTCAGGTAGAGAAAATAATAAGTAAGCAAACACATTTTGATTAACTTAACAACAACATTAAAGGGACGATATAGTCCAATATTTTACTGAAAATTGGCATCCGAAGAATAGGTGTTGACTAGTCTCATCACATTTGAAGCATATACCACAACTCTTCTCATCACCCACATCATTTAAAAGACCTCTTCAGCCATGCAACAATATTCTAGCAAAAACTCTTACTTTCGACCGCACAACAGAGCTCCAAACCCGTCACACAACTTTCACAAAATCACCAAATATTCTAGGACAGCTTGCAGTGCACAATAACTAGATTTAACAGTGTGAGCACCTGCAACATTATGCTTCCAAATCCATTTATAAGGTATCCCAAGATTAGCGGATAGTCCGATAATCAGACCATTTAATTCGAGTAACAACGTCTCTCTTCCAACATAAATAACAAGCTGTGCAATAACCAATTCCACCCCCATTCACCGTTAATCCAACAACCTGATTCAGATAATAATATCTCTCTAATAGAGACAAGAGAGAATAAACATAAAAATATAGAACAGAGGGGATTTGACCGTAGTCAAAATCTAATCCAGTCACCACATCCTGCAACTTACACATCCGCTTACAACTGCATCAAACAAGTTGTATTTGTAATGTAATTGATGGTATCAACGAAGAGCCTCCAACGGTACTTAGATAGAAGGGCTATATTGAACATCTCAATATTCTTTATACCTAGTACATTGTGTTCCTTTGTGTTGGGTGGGATCACTCCCCAAGTGGAACCCACCAAGTTTATTAATATTATTATTATTATTATTATTATTAAAATAAAAGAAAAAGAAAAAAAAGGGCAAAAGGCTAACGCAAAGGCAAACAATAGTAACCGCACGCACGCACGACAACCAGAGAAAAGGAAAGGAATTCAGTTCCGGTGGTGGTAATAGTTTTACTTTCTCTGAGAGTTATTTTGGTATACCCATTTTAGTGGAAGGTTATTATAAGGCTATTGTTGTTGATTGATATTCCCTATTGTTATTAGGAAGACTCTGGTGTACCCATTAATTATTATAGTGGAAGTTTTTACTGGACTAGGTCCCGTGGTTTTTATTCTTTCAATTTGAGGGAAGTTTTCCACGTTAAAAATTGTGTTTGTCTCATTTAATTTTCTGCCAATTATTACTTTCTGTTTGGCCATTTATCTGCACAGGTGGGGGAAAAATATTCCGCATTATTGAGATAGTTATTTCTAATTATCTCTGGTTTTTCCCAACAAAGTGGTATCAGAGCTTGGTTGATTTGATTTGTGCATTTAAATGGAAGAGGAAAATAAAGGTCCGAATATGATTAAGCTCAATTCTTTTAATTATACACTTTGGAAGACTCTCATGGAAGACATACTATACAGTAAAGATCTGTATGATCCTATTGAGGGTGACACTGCTAAACCCACAGATAAATCTGATGCTGATTGGAAGAAGATGAATAGAAAGGCAGTGGCGTTGATTAGACAATGGTTAGATCTGAGTGTATATCCACATGTTGAAACTGAAATAGATGCTAACAAGATGTGGGAAAAATTAAAAGAGTTGTATGAACGAAAGAATGTGCAAAATAAAGCATTCTTGATTCGGAAGCTGGTGAATATGAAATACAAAGATGGGGATTCAATGGCAGAACATATGAGTATTTTTCAGAATACGGTGAATCAGTTGACAACCGCTGAAATTAAATTAGATGATGAGTTGCAAGCATTGTTATTGTTGAGTTCCTTGCCTGATAATTGGGAAGTCCTTGTTGTGACATTGACCAATTCAGCTCCAAGTGGAAAGCTAAAAATGTCAACAGTTAAATAGAGTATGTTGAATGAAGAAGCTCGAAGAAAGGAACGTGGTTTGATTGGTTCTTCCTCAAAGTCAGAAGCACTAGTTACAGAGTCACGGGGGAGAAGTCAATCTAGAAACTTCCATAGAGGCGACAACTCTGAAAGTCGTAGCAAGTCAAGAAGCAAGTCGATGACTAGAAAAGAAGTGATATGCTATTATTGTGGCAAAGCAGGTCACATAAAAAGAAATTGCTGGTTCCTTAAGAGAGATCAATCAAGGGAAAGAGATGAAGACAAAGAGAAGAAAAATGATAAAGATACAACAGCAGTTGCATCTGTTAGTAATGTCTACATTGTTTGTGATGATAATTCCATAAACCTTGCATGTCAGCATTCAACTTGGATTATTGATTCGGGTGCCTCATATCATGTTACTCCTAGGCGTGATTTCTTCTCATCTTACAGTGTTGGTGATTTTGGCATGGTAAAAATGGGAGATGAAGGAGTATGTAAAATTATTGGTATGGGAGATGTTTGGGTTGAAACTGGGATTGGTTGCAAGCTTCAGTTGAAGAATGTTAGACATGTTCCTGATATTCGTCTCAATTTGATTTCAGTGAAAGCCTTGGATATTGAGGGTTATCACACTTACTTTGGTGGTGGTGGTATATGTAAAATCACCAAAGGGTCCCTAGTGGTTGCAAAGGATCAAAGTTCCACTTCTCTTTATAGGATGCCTACGAAGCTATGCAATGAAGAAGTGAATGCAATTGAAGACGCCTCTTCTGATTTATGGCATATGCGCCTTGGTCACTTGAGTGAGAAATGACTCAATATACTTGCGAAGAAAAATTTTCTTCCTGTGAAAGGTACGTCTCTAAAAACTTGCACTCATTGTTTTGCTGGAAAACAACATAGAGTTTCCTTTCATAATACTCGTCCTCATAGGAGGCAAAATATTCTTGATTTAGTTCATACTGATGTTTGTATGATGGATAGTAAATCTCTTGGTGGTGCATCGTATTTTGTTACTTTTATTGACGACCACTCTAGAAAAGTGTGGGCATTTCCTATGAAATCTAAAGACCAGGTACTTGGAGTCTTCAAGCATTTTCATGCAATTGTTGAAAGAGAAAAGGGAAGAAAATTGAAATGTGTTCGGTCAGATAACGGTGGTGAATACAGAGGTCCGTTTGAAGAGTATTGTAGAGAACATGGAATCAGGTTTGAGAAAACAGTTCCAAAGACACCTCAGCATAATGGTGTTGCAGAGAGAATGAATCGTACTATTAATGACAGAATCAAATGTATCCTCTCTCATGCAAAATTATCGAAATCCTTTTGGGGTGAAGCAATGAAAACTGCAGTGGATTTGATCAATCTTTCTCCTTCTATTCCACTTGATGGTGATGTTCCAAATAGAGTTTGGACGGGGAAAAATGTCTTTTACCGTCATTTGAAAGTGTTTGCCTGCAGATGTTTTGTTCACGTTCCAAGAGATGAGAGGTCCAAACTTGATAGTAAATCCAAACAGTGTATATTCGTCGGTTATGGTGATGAAGAATTTGGTTATAGATTCTGGGATCCGGTTGACAAGAAAATTATTAGAAGTCGAGATGTGATATTTCTTGAAGACCAAACTATTGAAGATTTTGATAAAGCTGAAAAATAGAAACCAAATTCCAGAAGTTACATTGATGTTGCGCCTATGCCCCCTGCAGAAACTTTTGTTGATGGGGGAGATATACAGGTAGATAATGAGAATGTAACTGATGATCATGTGCCTCACCAAGATGAGCAAGTACCAGCTGAGCCACTAGACGAGTTTGAGTTGAGAAGATCTACCAGAGAACGTCAACCTTCTCAAAGATATCCTCCACACGAGTATGTAATGATCACTGATAGTGGAGAGCCAGAGTACTATCAAGAAGCTATTACAAATGTTGATAAAGAAAAGTGGTTGAAGGCCATGCAGGAAGAGATGAATTCCTTGCATGAGAATCACACATTTGATTTGGTTAAGTTGCCTAATGGCAGAAAAGCACTCAAGAACAAATGGGTATACAAGATAAAGGCAGAAGAGAATAGTTCTCAACCAAGATACAAAGCAAGATTGGTTGTGAAAGGTTTTAATCAAAGAAAAGGTATTGACTTTGATGAAATTTTTTCACCTGTGGTGAAGATGTCCTCTATCCGAGTTGTGCTTGGGTTAGCAGCTAGCTTAAACCTAGAAGTTGAACAACTTGATGTGAAAACTGCATTCCTTCATGGTGATTTGGAGGAAGAGATCTATATGGAGCAACCAGAGGGTTTCGAAGTCAAAGGTAAAGAGAAACTTGTGTGTAAATTGAAGAAAAGCTTGTATGGGTTCAAGCAAGCACCCCGACAATGGTACAAGAAATTTGATTCTTTCATGGAGAAACATGGGTACGGTAAAACTACTTCTGACCATTGTGTGTTTGTCAAGAAATTCTCTAATGGTGATTATATTATTCTCTAATTATATGTGGATGACATGTTGATTGTTGATCATGACACTAAAAAGATTCAATATTTAAAGAAAGATTTGAACAAGTCTTTTGCAATGAAAGACTTGGGTTATCTCAAAGCAAATTCTGGGCATGAGAATTATTCGTGATAGGAAGAATAATAAATTGTTGTTATCTCAACACAATTACATTGAGAAGGTGTTAGAGAGGTTTAACATGAGCAATTGTAAACCTGTCAGTACTCCACTTGCTACTCATTTTAAATTGAATTCTGATCAATGTCCTACAAGTGAGAAAGACAAAGAAGAGATGAAGAAGGTTCCTTATGCATCCTCAATTGGTAGTTTGATGTATGCTATGGTATGCACAAGGCCAGATATTGCTCATGCAGTTGGAGTTGTTAGTCGGTTTCTCTCTAATCTTGGTAAAGATCATTGGCAAGCAGTGAAGTGGATTCTCAGATACCTTAGAGGCACTTCCAAAGTGTGTTTATGTTATAGAGGTGGTGAACCTGTGTTGGATGGCTACACAGATGCAGATATGGCAGGTGATATTGATTCTAGAAAATCTACTTCTGGTTATATGATGACGTTTGCAGGGGGAGCTGTGTTTTGGCAATCAAGATTAGAAAAGTGCGTTGCTTTATCTACTATTGAAGCTGAGTAAATTGCAGCAACTGAAGCTTCCAAAGAACTCTTGTGGATGAAGAAATTCCTGCATGAGTTAGGCCTCAAGCAAGATAAGTTTGTGTTATTCTGCTACAGTCAGAGTGCAATCCATCTTAGCAAGAATCCGACTTTTCATGCAAAGTCGAAGCATATTGAGGTGCGGTATCATTGGATACGAGACGCACTAGAAATGAAATCATTTCTAATTGAGAAGATTCATACTGATGAGAATGGTTCAGATATGATGACGAAGACCTTGCCTGTGTCAAAGATGATATACTGTAGAAAGAATGCAGGCATGGTTGAGCAGTACCTTCCCACTTGAGTCGTGAGGGAGAGATTTGTTGGGTGGGATCACTCCCCAAGTGGAACCCACCAAGTTTATTAATATTATTATTATTATTATTATTAAAATAAAAGAAAAAGAAAAAAAAAGGGCAAAAGGCTAACGCAAAGGCAAACAACAGTAACCGCACGCACGCACGGCAACCAGAGAAAATGAAAGGAATTCAGTTCCGGTGGTGGTAATAGTTTTACTTTCTCTGAGAGTTATTTTGGTATACCCACTTTAGTGGAAAGTTATTATAAGGCTATTGTTGTTGATTGATATTTCCTATTGTTATTAGGAAGGTTGATTGATATTCCCTATTGTTATTAGGAAGACTCTGGTACCCATTAATTATTATAGTGGAAGTTTTTACTGGACTAGGTCCCGTGGTTTTTATTCTCTCAATTTGAGGGAAGTTTTCCACAATAAAAATTGTGTTTGTCTCATTTAATTTTCTGCCAATTATTACTTTCTGTTTGGCCATTTATCTGCACAGGTGGGGGAAAAAATATTCCGCATTATTGAGATAGTTATTTCTAATTATCTCTGGTTTTTCCCAACACTTTGGTAAACAAACCTTGTCCCACCTCATTCATCATAACTTCTTTGACTCCAAACTGATGGGGAATAAACACAGAAACACAATAACAAGTAATACGCAGCGGATATAAAATTCCCCCAACTTGCAAGAACCCGTGAGGAGTAACAACAAATATATGGCAGCAAATTAATCAAAATAAAAGAGCATAAAGAACACCAATATTTTAACGTGGAAAACCCCTCAATTCAAGGGTAAAAACCACGGGTCGTCCAGACCAAAGAAATAGCTCCACTATAATCAAATAAGGGTACAAGAGAGTCTCAAAAAGATACACAAAGTGTGCCTACAACCAGCCAAAATAACAAAGCACTAAAGCTTACAAAGGAAAAGCAAGAAGAAGTAAAACATCTAAAAACCTGCTACTGTGCGAGCTTGATTTCTCCCTCTCCCGATGTCGTTTCGCCGATCCGACCGTTGAAAACAAAGCCCTGAATGTTGCGAACCTACTGCGTAATCGATGTTTTTCTGAGACTGATTTAACAAAATCGGGAATAGGGTTTACTCTTCTCTTTTCTCTTTTGGTGGCTGCCTTTTCTCTCAAAATAGTCTCTCTGTTCCAACCCTAATTTGTCCACTCTCCACTTAAATAAGTGAGACACATGGACTACAATATTTGGGCTTTTCTCCACATAGGAAGGGAGCCCAATACCCAACACATCTCCCCCTCACAACTATGTGGAGATAATCGCCAAACCGGCGATATCACAACAAGTTTAAGGCTTCCCTCTTGGTAATGCTTTAGTCATCATATCAGAACCATTATAATCAGTATGAACTTTAGCCAACTCCAACAACTTAGCTTCCAAAACATCACGTATCCAATGATACCTCACATCAATGTGTTTGGACCTGCTATGAAACGTCGAATTCTTACCAAGATGAATAGCAATTTGACTATCGACAAATAAGACATATTTGCCCTGAATAAACCCAAGCTCCTGCAAGAATTTCTTAAACCAAATCAACTCTTTGCATGCTTCGGTAATGGCAATAAATTCTGCCTCAGTTGTAGACAATGCTACACATTTCTATAATCTCGACTGCCAAGCCACAACTCCATCTGCAAATTTAATCATGTAGCCTGAAGTACCACGAAGATACCTCAAAAACAAAGCCTCATACATATAGTACCACGAAGATACCTCAAAATCCATTTTACAGCATTCCAATGCTCTCTACCTGGATTTGACGAAAATCTACTGACTATACCAACAGCATGCGCAATATCTGGTCTTGTACACACCATTGCATACATCAAACTACCCACAGCAGAAGCATAAGGAACTTGTTCCATGTATCTTTTCTCATCTTCACTAGAAGGACTTTGTTTAGAACTCAACTTAAAATGAGCAGCAAGAGGAGTACTTACAGCCTTAGAGTTTTCCATTTGAAACCTTTGCAACACTCTCTCAATATAGTGTTCTTGTGACATCCAAAGTTTCTTCTCTTTTCTGTCACACATGATTCTTATGCCAAGAATCTGTTTAGCTACTCCCATGTCTTTCATGGCAAAGGACTCGCCCAACTGCTTCTTTAACCTGTCAATCTTGGAAATATTTTTCCCCACAATAAGTATGTCATCGACATATAATAACAGGATAATGAAATCATCGTTAGAAAATTTTCTAAACACAATGGTCAGAAGTAGTCTTCATGTATCCTTGGTCACACAATACAGACTCAAACTTTTTGTACCACTGCCTTGGAGCTTGCTTCAAACCGTATAGACTCTTTCTTAGTCTACACACATAGTCTTCCTTGCCTTCAACAAGAAAACCATCAGGTTGCTTCATGTAAATCTCTTCCTCCAAATCACCATGAAGGAAAGCCGTTTTTACATCCATTTGCTCTACCTCTAAGTCAAGAGTAGCTGCCAAACTCAACACGGTTCTAATTGATGACATTTTTACCACAGGTGAGAAAATCTCATTAAAATAAACACCCTTTCTTTGACGGAAACCTTTCACCACTAATCTGGCTTTATACCTCGGAGACTTTGAGTTACTCTTAAGTTTCACTCTATAGATCCACCTATTTTGCAAAGCCCTTTTGCCTTTTAGCAACTTCACCAAATCATAAGTGTGATTATCATGCAAGGATTTCATCTCATCATGCATTGCATCCAACCACTTTTGACTTTCTTCACTCTCCATGGCCTCTCGAAAACACTCAGGTTCCCCTTCATCAGTCAAATTCACATACTCATCAGAAACATACCTTGTAGATGGTTGTCTCTGCCTCTTAGACCTCCTGAGTTGGGTTAGAGATTATTCAGAAGCATCATTAAGATTCTCATCGTGTGACAACTCATGATCTTCACTAGTTGCAATATTTACCTCATCTCTAAGTCGATGATCATCAACACAATCATGTGGCTCATCATTCTAATCATTACCATCAGTAGTATCCAAATCAGGAACAAGTGACTAAACTGGATCACCATCAGATAAGACGTTATCTCTCTCAGGTGTATTCTTCTCCACCTTATCAATGTCTTCAATAGTTTGGTCTTCCATGAACACTACATCACGACTTCTAATAACCTTTTTGTTTATAGGATCGTACAACTTGTAGCCAAATTCATCCTCACCATAACCAATGAAGATACATTGCTTTGACTTTGCATCCAACTTGGATCTTTCATCATTCGGAACACGCACAAAAGCCTTGCAACCAAAGACTCTCAAATGATCATACTTGACATTCTTCCCAAACCATACCTTGTTTGGTACCTCACTATTCAAAGCGACAGTAGGAGTAAGATTAATAACATGTACCGCCGTGTACAGTGCCTCACCCCAATAATGTTTAGGCAACTTAGCTTCAGAGAGCATACACCTCACTCTCTCAACAAGTGTCCGATTCATCCTCTCTGCTAAACCATTCAGCTGAGGAGTTTTAGGAGGAGTCTTTTCATGTGCTATACCATGCTGTTTGCAATAGACATCAAAGGGTCCACAATACTCACCACCGTTGTCAGTACAAACACGTTTTAGCTTCTTGCCTGTCTGTCTCTCAACCAAAGCATGAAATTGTTTGAATTTCTCCAACACTTGGTCTTTTGTCTTAAGAACATAAACCCATAGTTTCCTGGAACAGTCATCAATAAAAGTAACAAAATAAAGTGCACCACTAAAAGATTTTACCTTTAAAGGGCCACAGACGTCAGAATGCACCAACTGAAGCAACTCTGACTTTCTAGAGGGAGGATGCCTTCTGAAGGATACTCTAGTTTGTTTACCAATTATGCAGTGAGAACATTTCTCCAAATCTACATTCTTCAATCTTGGAAGCACATCCTTTCTAGCTAAGCAATTTAACCCCTTTTCACTGATATGGCTAAGCCTTCGGTGCCACAAAGATGATTCCATATCCACGGTATTCACACTGTCTTTTGCAACTAAAGCTTTTGTCCAATACAGTTTACTAATTTTCTCCCATCTAGCTACAACCAAGTTACCTTTACTGAGTTTTCACTTTCTAGAAGCAAAATGATTATCAAAACCACTTTCATCAAGCTTATGCACAAAGATCAAACTGAAGCGAACATCTGGAGCATGTTTGACTCCTTTAAGCAACAATTGCATTCCCATGTTGGTTTGCAAGCATACATCACCAACACCAATTATCTTAGATACACCATCATTACCCATCTTTAAAACTCCAAAGTTACTTGAAGTATAAGATGTGAAGAACTCTTTCCTCGGTGTAACATGTAGTGTAGCACCACTATCAATTATCCACATGCTCTCATCAAATACAAGATTAATTGACTCATAGTCACGGAGAATAACAAGATCATCACTAGTAGCAATAGTAACACGATCATCATCACTATCATCATCACGACCTCTTTGTTTCTGCTTACCTTTCTTGCATTTGTTCTCCCTTTTCCACATAAAACAATTCTTCTGTATGTGCCCTATTTTATGACAATAATGACACTCCACATTTTTGTATCTAGACTTGGACTTGCTTCTGCTGTTTTCTCTACCACCCTTCGGTTCTTTTTTTTGACTTCTCCCCCTATTTTCAGTGACAAGAACTTCAGATTGAGATAAAGAACTCTGTGCCTTCCTTCTCATCTCCTCATTCAAAACACCACCCTTAGCCGTTTCCAAAGAAACAACACCATTAGGAGCTGAACTCGTTATAGAAACCCGAAATGTCTCCCAAGACTCTGGTAAAGATAACAGTAAAAATAGTCCCAATAGCTTGTCATCAAACTTGATACCCATTCCAGACATTTGATCAAGGAGCCCCTGAATTTCACTCAAGTGGTCTGAAATAGACGTTCCCTCCTTATATTTCAAACTTATGAAACTATTCAGCAAGAATAATTTATTATTCCCTGATTTAGAGGCGAACAATGTATGTATCTTATCCCACATAGTTTTTGCATTTGTCTCATTAGCAATATGATTATAAACATTATCTTCTACATATTGCCTAACACAACCACATACCTGTTGATGTTCAAATTCCCAGTCTTCCTTAGATTTAGTATCCGGCTTTTTAGAACCAAAAATAGGAAGATGCATATTCTTCACAAATAACAAATCTTTCATCTTGCCCTTCCACAAATGATAGTTAGTACCATTCAAGCATACCATCTTTATATTCATATTTCCCTCCATCCTTCAAGCAAGTCAAATAACCCTTTAACCAAGAGCTCTGATACCACTCTGATGGGGAATAAACACAGAAACACAATAACAAGTAATACGCAGCGGATATAAAATTCCCCCAACTTGCAAGAACCCGTGAGGAGCAGCAACAAATATATGGCAGCAAATTAATCAAAATAAAAGAGCGTAAAGAACACCGATATTTTAACGTGGAAAACCCCTCAATTCAAGGGTAAAAACCACGGGTCGTCCAGACCAAAGAAATAGCTCCACTATAATCAAATAAGGGTATAAGAGAGTCTCAAAAAGATACACAAAGTGTGCCTACAACCAGCCAAAATAACAAAGCACTAAAGCTTACAAAGGAAAAGCAAGAAGAAGTAAAACATCTAAAAACCTGCTACTGTGCGAGCCTGATTTCTCCCTCTCCAGACGTCGTTTCGCCGATCCGACCGTTGAAATCGAATCCCTGAATGTTGCGAACCTACTGTCCAAATTTCAGCCCGATCCAACGGTTAACGAATGTGCAACCGATGTTTGTCTGAGACTGATTTAACAAAATCGGGAATAGGGTTTACTCTTCTCTTTTCTCTTTTGGTGGCTGCCTTTTCTCTCAAAATAGTCTCTCTCTTCCAACCCTAATTTGACCACTCTCCACTTAAATAAGTGAGACACATGGACTACAATATTTGTGCTTTTCTCCACATAGCAAGGGAGCCCAATACCCAACACAAACCACCACTCTAAAGAAATCTCCTATGAATTGATGTCAATTCATTAATGACTGATTTCAACACTTAAAAAAAAGGATAGAAAGTATAATGGAATACTTGCCAAGACATAATTAATTAAATTTACTCTACCACCAAATGACAAAGGTCTGCCTTTCAAAGTAGACAACCTTTTCCTGACCACTACAAGTTCTCATGTCTGAAGGTGTATGCACGTGGAAAAAATGGCATACTTCCATTCATATTTGATTTTCGTGGTGTTGGTTATGTTGGTGTTTTTGCAATATGATGTGGTAAGTTGATATATTTCCTAAACATATGCACTGTGTGAGCCAAATGGAAAATGATAATTGTTGGCACGAAGGATTTAATTAAAGGAAGAGTTTGATAATGGTGTGTGGTGTGCGGCGGGTGACTTTAACTCAATGTTATCCCATAGCAAGAGTAGAGGCTCATCTTCTGTGTGGTCTCAATATGAGGCTGAAGAGTGTAGGTGTGCAAACACGAGAAAGGGAGGTTGAATTATGTTTGTCTAATTTAAAACTCTTTTCTTAATACTAATTCTGATTTGGTTTGGTGGCTTAACTGTTTGGACTAATTAGAGGTATCAATAAACAAACCGAGTGGAATTAAAAATAACACACCAGATTTTATCCTGGTTCACCACCAACTTGATAGCTACGTCTAATCTCTTCACACAAAAGGATTTCTCTACTAATTCAAAACCTTGAATTATAACAGCACCTAACCTTACAAGTCAGTCTTTTCAAAAACAACCTGAACCTATAGAGTTTTTGAGGCAAACCACACTTTGACCTTACAAGTCAAGTCTTCTCTACACAACCTGAAACCTACAGAATGTTAGAGGCAAACTAAAGCCACTATCGGGCTGGGTTACAAATGGGTGACACTGTTTCTATTTTGCTTCTTCTAAGCAGATTTGTTACAATGATTACACACTTACAATGAAGCACTAAATAATATAGAGTTGATCAAGTGTTTTGCTAGAACTTAAAACCTTAAACTTTGAATACTTAGACAAATTGAGCTCTTGAGACTTTTCTTCTTTAGCTTTGATCCACTATTTATAGACGAAATTAGGGTTTGTGAATTTATTGCTGAGTTTATGAATCGTATCTGAAATTCACCTTGGTAAACAAATATTTCCTTCTATTTTAATCCTGAAAGATATGTTTTGATAATGTGACCGTTGGACAATTTTTTATTTCCCAATCTGGATCTTTTCAACGTTGCTATCGTATCAAATCTAGATTTTGTTTGGAAACTCTTCATATGAATCTTCCTACATAAGCTTGATTGATTGCGCGAGAATGGATTTAGGTTTGAGCTTGGACTTCTAGGAATTCTGATTTGGGTTTGTGAATTTTTTTGCTTTTATCATCATCGTTGACTTTCCATCATAGGTATTGACTTTTCTTCATCAAAGTATGACTTGATTGTTGGAGTCAGATGTTGTATATTTTGCTTTCTTGATGATCAGAGGCAACCTGCGTGACTTAGAATTAGTGGTTTGGACAAATCACTTTTGTTGCATTATTAGAGTCATTTCACCTTTAGCAACATTTTGGAATGTGTTGCAAATATTAGAGCTAGTGGAACATAAGCTTCGGAGGCATGGAAAAGTTACTATTCATCATAGGCATGCTAAAGTTATTGTTCATCAAAGGCATGGAAAAGTTACTGCTTATCAGAGGCACATAAACTCTAGAGGCACGTTGAATCTTTATAGGCATACTGGATCTTCAGAGGGAGACACACAGACTCATCTAAGGCATACTAACCAGAAACACACTTCAATCTTCAGAGGAAGACGCGCTCTTCAAAGGTATATGTGCGCACACAACAACACGTGCATTGACTGGATTTGACTTCGCTTCCTCTGATATCTTCTTGTGGTGACGTCTTCCAATCACTTTCTTTGGTCACTTCCTCTAATTACTTCCTTTGGTCGTTTACTCCAGTCATTTCATTTTGATTTCCTGTTCTAAGTGTTGCATACTTGATGAAGTCATTAGTGCATTAAATTGTTCTCACAAAATACCTTTGTTAACATCAAAACCACACAAGGAATTGATCGAGGAACCAATTTGGTTCCAACAAAGAGTTCGAGAGTTTTATATATTTGATGGATCTTTTGGATCTTCCAGTCGTGGGAAAACAGTTCACTTGGTTCAATTCGATGGGGACAACGATGAGTGTACTTGATTGTTTCCTACTATCGAAAGTGTTGATAGATTCTTGGTGGAAGACCCTTTGAAAGCGAAACTTAGATCCTTGAAAGAAAAGGCTTGTTGGGATTTCTTGAAACATGACATAAAATAGTTTCTAAAAGAGTTGCATTTAATTGCCAATCGACCACAAAGTTTTGACGGCTTCATTTGTAGCGTTGATTTCGAAGAACAATAACCCACAATCATTGCAGAACTATCTTCTAATATCTCTAATCAGAAGCATGCATAAGATCCTACCTAAGGTGCTCTCTCTGAGACTCGTGTCAGTTTTGGGCAGATTGATTTCCAATTTCCAATCAACATTCTTAACCGGAAGATAGATAGAGGATGGTTTGTTTTGCAAAGAAAATGAAACTTGGGGGTCTCCTATTAAAGGTCGATTGCTAACAAGTTTATGATTCTATTAGATGGAATACTTGGAGTATATGTTGAGGAGTGTAACACCTTAAACCCCAAAATAATATTATAATAATTTATGTTATATTTTTATAAAAACTTGCAACGAAAAAGAAAAATTTTTTCTAAGGAAAAATAAACATTTATGAGTTATTTAGGATATCACATTCCTCAAAATACAAATGGAACACTTCAACCTTTTTTGCCCTTATAGAACAGTGCATTCTCAATAAACTTGATTTAACTATAATTTCTTAATTTAATTCCAAAAACTTACTAATACTTATAAGGTTTTCATACAAAAAATTATTTATAATTAAATAAGTAAAATACAACTTATAACTCTCATTCCTAGTATCACCTATATGAGCAAGGTTTCTCCCAGTCTAAACTTGAAGACTCATTATCCTATAATAATTGTGATTTCGCAAACGCAGGGTCAAGTCAGTCAAACACAAACAACGAAGAAGGTAAGTTTCAAAATCATGTTGAATTATAAATAAGTAGAACACACAAATCATCATAATAGCCTATATCATAACACATAATCTCATTATAATATAACATCAAAGTCACTCAAGTAAAATCATTATCTCATAATAATATGCATCAAATCATCTAAGAGAAACTGTTATCACTTTTGAAACACATTAATCACAACAAAACAATCACGAGAAAATGCAATGATATACATGAGCTTAGACTCTACTTCTTCACAATTTGGTATCATTCTAACTCCGAAGTACTTGGTTAAGAGGCTTGATACTATGCCACCACACGAGTGGACAGACAATTCAAATTGGTCATGTCCTCATAGATCCCCTCAATTCAACCAGAGACACATATACACGACAGTCAAGGTAAACATGTGTTGCATGGTAGCTTCCGATATTTGGAGGGCTACCTCTAAGCCACCTAGGAATTTCCTACCCAAATACCTCAAAGGTCTAACAATCTTTCCTTAAGGCTCAACAGTAGACCGCCACAATCAAGCTCATTCATTTGTACTTCGCTATCATCATTATGCTTGTCAGGCCCTACCTATATGATGACAAGATAATCTCCACCTCAAAGAAATAACATCTAGTTTCTCCCCTCGTTGGCCTATGATACTCAATTAAGGCATTGGTCAAAAATAATATTTTGTTTCAATTTAAAAGAAACTATTCAAACTAAGTTGACATTGGTCAACAAGAATATTTTGTCTCAATTTAAACCTATAGTATTATACAATAAAGAAGTTAAAAGATGAATTCACGATATAGGTCTACGGCACAAAAGGCATTTGTTTGATCTATTGAACCACCTCATAATACAATTCTCGTGATAAACATGGATAGAATAGACAAGCGAACCACTTTCGACCCAAGAACCAACAAAGTGAAGATTTGTCAACTTTGTTTTCACTACTTTCATTATGTTCCAATTCTTATGTTATTTGTCAAATTTCCAATGTTTGTCTAATTAGTTTTGCGTCCAAAATTTGACAATTTGTGTTCACTTGATGATAGTTTAACTTAGTATTTGAAAATACCCTTAAATTTGTGAAAAGCCAAAATCAAATCGGTGTTTATTCTTAACTACCATTAGTATATTCAAAATAAAAATTGCAATTCATATTATTTTCAAGTTGAAATTTCAAATGCTTGCATCAAGTAATCTTCATAGATCCTAGAGGACTTTGTAGCTTAAGTTATGCTTCCAACTTTGCCTATTACTTTAGACAAAAATGTCATTTTAGTCAAATTCAGTCACCTAGACATTTAAATAAGCGATTGCATTCTCAATAAAGTTTCATAGCTCTGTTTTAACTTCCTTAAAAGACATAGTTTGTAAGTCAGATTTCTTTAAAACCCAATATATGATCAAAGATCATTAATATTCTTAAGTGTTTATATCCATGCAAGATGATTAGTCCATCACCATATAACCTCAACAAGAAGTCAGAGGATGCACCAATGCACCAATGGAGGATAATAGTAAAACCCCCTTCTTATAGAACGAGACTACATCATATGGAGATTAACATTTGCTCCAACATGTAACTTAATATATTATGAAAAGATGACTCTAGTCTTCCATAAATTTTAGATGATTGCGTGGAAATTTCATTTTTTGCTGTTTGCCGTATAAAATTATGATAGTGTAACAACCCACTTAATTAAAATCTATTAAAATAAAGATTTTAGAAATATTAACATATTAAATTTGGAAATAATGTAGTTTATTAAAAATGAGAATAGACAAAAAGGGTAATAAGGGAACTTTCCAAGGGTCAAAATAGAGAAATCCCTTTCTTTTTCCTCACTAAAGTCCTTCCCAGGAAAAGCCTAAAACAACAATCTCATTCATTCCTTTTAATTTCTGAAAACTTGAAGAACATCACCAAACCGTATTGTTCATCATCTTCCTCAAATCCTTTATTTCTCATTCTTTTTTAAAATCTCCAAAAACATTAGTTCGCATAGCCCCATCAAACTTTATTTGACCCATTGCATGCAAGGTTTCACCTCTTAACCATCAATAATAAACCAAATCGAGATGAGGTCAAGTCAAGAACAGGATAAGAAAAACTCAATGAAATTGGAGTCAAAAACAAAGGCTGAAGAGATTGAGAGTTTGGAGAGTTGGTAACTACCCCAATCCAATCTAAATCAAAGAGGAACATCCTTAAAAGAACGATGATTTATGTTGCATTAACTCCTTTTAGCATGAGGGTTTTGGGAATTTATTCACTGAAATTCTTCAATTTTTGTTAGAATCCGTTTTGGGGGTATTACTAGTTAGAAGAACTTAGAGTTTAAGGAAAATGGAATTTTTAGCATATAGGTGTTTTGAAACTAAACCCAAATGATTTTAAAATATCATGCATGTTGTTGGTTTGATCTTTGTATGATTATTGTGTTGGAAATTTAGGAACTCTCAGGATTTTGAGTAAAGGATTGTAGTTTAATGTGCAAATCTAGTAACTAAAGGCAAATTGTGTGTGCCTTGAATGCTCTTTCACCCCCACCTCTGTAATTTTGCCTCTAGGTGTCATTCTGTAACTTTGGAGTTTTGCCTCTAGTTTTTTTTCAAACCCTAAGTATTTTTACCTCTAATAATTCTTTTCTATTTTGCTGCCTCTGATGATTAACTTACCTTTTTGGGCATGTTGTCTCTAATGTTATTTTTCAACTCTAGGTATTTCTGCCTCTAGTTTCTCCTTCTGTTTTCCCCTCAAATAGCGGTTTTATGGTTTCATGTATTTTACCTCTGGTAAATTACTTATGTTTTGCCTCTGGTAAAATGCTTCTATTTTGCCTTTGATAAAACTCTTCTACTTTACCTTTGATTTTTCTTCTTCTACCTTGCTTCTGATCAGAGTTACCCTTATGTCTTTCTTTTGATCATGCTGCCTCTGATCAGAGTTCGCCTCTGGTCATGCTGCCTCTAATCCATGTTTGTTTGATCATGCTGCCTCTGATCCAAGTTCCCTTGATCATGTTGCCTCTGATCCACGTATCCTTTGATCATGTTGCCTCTAATCCATGTATCCTTTGATTCGGCCTCTAGACACATATCTCTCTAATTCTATCTCTGGATACGTATTCATTGATTCTATCTCTAGATTCAGATCCTTTGATTCTAGCTCTGGACACATATCCTTTGATTCTTCCTCTAGACATGTATCCTTTGATTCAGCCTTTGGACATGTATCCTCTAACTCTGTCTTTGGTCACATATCCTCTAACTCTAATCACGTTGCCTCTGACCCACGCACACCTGGTCATGATGCCTCTAGTTAGAGCTTGACTCTGGTCATGTTTCCTCTGATTTTTTACTCTATGATGCATTGCCTCTGGTCATGAATTATGCCTTTGTCTAAGTCTGTTTCTGGTTCCAACTTCTGATCAGGGATTTAGGATTTAATTAATTCTTGATTTTTAAGATATAGCTGATTATTTATAAGTGTTATGGATGAATGATGCATTGCAAACATAATATTATCAGGGCATTGCATACATAACATCTCAAGTGCATTACTTTCTCATTAATCAGATCATGCATGGCCTTATTCATAGTGGGAAATTCAGGTTTGTTCCAAGCATGAAACAATAGATAGAGGAGAACAATCAGGACACTGGTTAGGGTTTGGCCAGACCACATTTATCAATCAAGACTCAATTATCTTGGTGACCCACGTCAAGATATCAGGCGACTTTTTCTTGGTTCAAGGAAAATATTTGAGGTCATGCATAGTTTTCAAAATCATAATGAAAGAATGATTTCAGTTAAGCTTTTTATGAAAAATTGAAGTTAAGAGCTTCATCATGAGATGCATCATAATTTTATGTTTTTGTGCATATTTATGAAAGAAGTATTTTTAAACTACCCCTCCCTTTATTTTCAGAATTCACTAAGATTTCATCTCATTCCTTTTATTTTTTATACATTAGCAGCTGAAGGTGACTGATGCTCAGTCCTAGTACTAGAGGATGATCTGCAAGAAGCACATTCCTTCTCACATTTACTTTAGTCTCTTCTTTTTGGTACCTCTTACTTATTTTCAATCTCTGAAATAATAATTTTATTTCTATTAAGGTAGGAGTCTGTATAGTTATTCAAGTTTCATGTTCAAGTGACTAGTTTTTGGAATGAAAAAAATAAAATAAAAAAGTTTTACATTGACAACAAACCCTACATTATTGATTAGGTAGTTATTAATTGATAACAGTTTTAATTTTTTTCATTGACATAATAAAATCAAAGGTTAACAATGCACCATCCTTTTTTTCAAAATGTTTTAGCCCATAGTTACGGTTTATCATACAAAAATGGGAAGTTTCAAGATTGTCGTGTGCTATACGGGCATTAATCAAGGTAAATACTTGTTAGAACCAAACAAATTGACAACAACAAAAACTTGAGGATTCTGATGCACTTCCCGTTTCTTTTTTCATATAAGTTTAATTATTTCTTCAGTAAGTTATAATACATGCACTATCTAAGTACTCCATTTTTGGATAAATAATGATTTATCATAATTGCACATTATATTTAAAAAATGTGATCCTGCTATGAGAGATATATATTTATTCTTGCTAAATTTTTAAGGTTTATTAAGTATGGTATCTATCGTAAAAATGTATATATTAATAAGATTTAATTGCAGTTTTGGTTTCTCTATTTTTATCAATTCACGAAATTGGTTCCTCTATTTTAAAAGTCGACAGTTTTTGTCCCTCTCTCAAATTTTTGAACTAAAAACTAATGAATTGATGTATTTTAAAAAACGTGAGATACAATTACATGCAGAGTTATACTTAAAGAAATGATGTACAGTTATACATTTTTCAGTTATACACTTGTAGAAGTGATGTACAGTTATACAATCTAGATGCGCATTAATAGCAGTAATAGAAGTGATGTACAGTTATACATTTTTCATTATCTTGTTGGCATAAATTTGATTATCTTGTTGTCACGACCCGAAAACTAAACGCCGTGACTGGCGCACAAGCTATACCCCTAGCCTGACAAGCCTATCAACTACTTAACAATTTACCAATTAAATGTTCTGAATAATCATTCAAAAAAACATATATATATAATTTTTAACGAAATTTCGACAGAGTATCCTCTGTAATTTCAACATTTCCAAATTTACAAAATCCCTGTTAATTCAGCCAAATTCAACAGCAACATCTAAACATTCAGTACATTACCCAAAAACTATCTAAACTCCAATAGCTGCAAAATACATATGACTCAACATATTTTACAAAAAATGGTCCTCGATCAAAGAGGCCTACCAAAACAAAACACGACTGAGACTTGAACCTACTATCAGCTTGCTACTCAGCTGCCTGTGAATCTGAAAAAAATAAACAACATGAAGGAGTAAGTCACAAAGACTTAGTGAGGAGACAACAATCACCATCAACTAGAAGGGAAAACACAAAAAGGCACGAATAAATATTTTAAAATCATTTAAATTTATAATTTAGCCTTTCGGACAAGAATATTAAAAATCCAATTAATAGTGAAGCGAAATCAAAATGAATAACATTAAAAATCATCATAGAAAATCAAACAAGTAAAAACAATAATTATTGAGAACCAAGAGGCGGCTTCATCTCATTGATAGCCTTTTCCTCCTAAGGGTGGCCTTTCCCTTAGGGGTGGCTCCATCTAACGGATAGCCCTCTCCTCTCAATCCCGCAACGCATCATCCCGCATCAATTAGGGAGCTTACATCTCGTTGATAGCCCTCTCCTCCTACGGATGACATTTCACATAGGGGCGGCTCCATCTAACGGGTAACTCTCCCTAATCAAAATGAGGTAACTAGGTGCACCTAACGCCATTAAAGATTTAATAATCATAGCAACGATTTCCCAAAACACGTATTTAAAATCATCTTCCAATTCATCGTAATTCACGGAAAATATATTCAATCGCATAACAGTTCACAATTTAAATAACTTTAACGCATACGTATATCGAATTAATAACATATTATATAATAAAGAGCATTAAAATAAATAAATGACGAAGTCGAGATAAAATTTCAAAAGTTGTGTTTCCCAAATTTTTAAATAAATATTTTAACATCGAAAACGAATAAAATAATAATTATAGCGTAAAAATAAATGACGATGACCGTCGTCAACTCACAACTACGGAGAATCAGCTACGTTTGTTCTCCAACAACTCCCAGAGTAGCCGGCAGGACCTCAGCTGACAAATCTGAGTATCAAAAATATTCTTAAGACTTTGAAAAATTATTCTAAAGTTTAACTAACTCTAGGAAACCATAAAAATTCATTAAATCTACTCTAAGCACAAAATAAGATTTTGAAACAAAACTACATTTCCTAGAGATTTATTATTAATATTAGAGTTGTGTATTTACCTCAAAGAGTTTCAATCAACAACTCTCAATAAATTAGTACCCTTCTCCTTCCTTAGAGCCCAAACCCTAAGCCAAGATTTTATACCCAAGAGCTTGTGAAAAAATGAGGAAGCTTGCTTGTGACTTCAAGAGATAGGAAGAGGAAGAAGAAGAAGAAAAGGAAAGGAAATAAAAAAGAAAGAAAAAAATGAAGAATGGAGGGTTGAAAGTGAGGTAACCGTGAAGGGAAGAGAAGAATGAGGAGGAAGGAAAACAATGAAAGAGAAAAATGGGGGAGGGGTGTTGTAACCGGGAGAGAGAAAAGAAAAGGGAAAGTGGGTGGTTGGGTTTAATTATTTATTTATTATATTATTATTATTATTATTATTATTATTATTATTATTAATATTTTTATTTTATTTTTTAAAGACACGAGACGTGTCACATAAGTTTTGAATTTCCAATCTTAATTAAAGCTTTAATTGTTTCTTAATTATTGAACAACCTTTAAATTGAAATTGACAAGAGGTATTTTTGTTTCCAACTATAATAATAAGTATGTTTTGGTTTTTTTTTTTTCTTTTATGTTGATTGAAATGGAAAGTTTAATATATATCCATGAAAATCAGGTATTATTTTTTGCTTGGAGACTAAACTCATTAAGGTATTACTTATGCCAAATCATTGTATCAAAGAGGAACGTTTCTAGTTTGTAATTTATCATCCTTTATCTTCATTGATGTTATGTTCATATTATTTGATTCAAACTTCATATATCCTTTGGGCAGGACAGTTTTTTCAGAACTCATAGAATTCTGTAGGTGCTTAGTCATAAATTGGTAGCAGAAATAATATTTATATGGTAAAGTTATACATCTAGTCTCTTAAGTTATTTTAATGTTTCACTTTGGTCCCTTAAATTTTATTTATTTTATTTTGGTCTCTTAAATTATAACTCAAATGTTACTTATAAAAAAGATCTTGGTGACTTTGGGGTGCTCAAGATCGCCCTATATCCTCAAGAAGCTCTACTACTGACTCTTGACATTCACAATTCTATTTGTCGTGCGATTGTTTTACTTTTTTGTTTTTGAGATTGTTTTGGTTTGATTAACTATTATTGCATTTATAAGGACTCTATTTATTGTTTGTAAGTTTTTTTTCGGCCTATTGAAGAAGATATTGTTATGGTTTTTTTTTCAAACGTTCGATGTTCGTTTTTCGGCCCGCTCCATAAAAACTGGAGGAGACAAAAGAAAACAATAAGTTGTAAACTTGAGAGACCAAAAATCTAGTTTTAAAATAGGAAACTAAAAATTAATTTTAAACAAAATAGAAGGACTAAAACTGCATTTAATTATTTTTATTTAAAATTTAATGAACTACACTACTTAGTTTGTAAAAAATAATTGTTTTTATTATGATTTTTATTTAAAAACTAAACAAATTATGAACCCAAATTTTGATAGAAGCATCGTCAAAAGATAGACTATGACATTGCTTAAAGCAAACAAGTGTTGTCAAATAATAGGCTATAACAACAATTTCAAAAAGAAGTATTGTCAGAATGATATGCTATAACCATGCGTTAAGAGAAAAAGTGTTGTTGAAAGAATCTATAATAATCTATAACAACACATGAATCTACAAAATGTTGTTAAAAGCTTAATAAAACAATGTCTCGGGCCTTCTTTGGTGTAGTGATTGTTAATTATGATGGTTGCTTAGTTGAATATATGAAATCAAAAGCGTATTATAGTAGAATTGAAGCGAGATTTACTTATGATGTCGAGATAGACATGGATGAAATACAACTGTAAAAAAATATAAATGATACCGATATAGGAGATATTTCCTAAAGAGATTAGTTGAACCAATCCCTGAAGTGAGAATATAAACAAGATATAACTTTTACCAACTTACCAAAATACCAAACATAAGATTAATTTTTCAATTTTCTATGGAATTCAAGTTACATGTAAGTCTAAATAATTTTAATTGATAACATGGTTGTAGATGATAGAGGGCAATATTTATTTATTTATTTTCTTTATTTCATGTCACTAATACTCTAATGATAATTGTTTTACTTTCCAACCCTATTCTTGGATGCTCTTAATTGAATATTTTTTAAAATATTTAGAAACATACATGTATTAATTATGTTTTTATTTTTGATGGCAAGTACGGTTGATATATAAATTTAGAAAGTTAATTTATCGTATAATATTAGTTGATTAATTTGAATAAATGATATCCATTGATATTTTGTGATTGAATTTATCAAAATGATTATAAAAATATTTTTTTTATATAAGATACTTATATAATAGATAAATTAAAACGATAGAAAATGGAAGAGACAAAAGTATAAAAAATCTAAATATAATAAAAAGAAAACTTTTTTATTAACAAAACAAGAGAATACATGAGATAGATCTACGACACAAAGGGCATGTGTTTGATCTATTGAGCCATCTCATAATACAATTTTCGTGATAAATGTGTGAACATGGACTAGACAACCGAATGGCTTTTGATCTAGAGAAAAATTCAACATGTTAAAGTTTCAACAGTAGATTTTTCATCAATTCTAATTCTTTCAAGATTCTGAATAGAGCATCTTGTCGGAATTTGATTAAATTTATTGATGTTGTTTTCTTGAAGAACGTAGTGGCCATCTTGAGCATAAATTGGTATGACATTATGACATCTTGAGTATTTGTTCTACAATGAACATCATTGATATGGCTGTTGTTGCTTTCACAAAGAATAAATTATTCATCCTCGATACATAAATGTGATAAAAGCAAGTTTCTATTAAGAGTGCGAAAAGGAATAGGAGGAATCATTTCATAAACACCATTGATAATAGGATAAAACTATTCAATTGTGACTCTCTCATTTTCTCCCATTACAACAATTTTTCTATATTGTTGTTGCTGCTCCATTTCTCCGAGTTAAAGTTTATTTCTTTTGTTTTGCACTGAAAATAATTAGAAAAAAAAATCAAATAAGAAAAGTAGGAGATATATAAAATAAAATATTAAAAATAATGATAAAAAATTTCAAATTAGAGAAGAGGGTTTTGGGTTTTACTTTATCAGAAAAAAAAAGTTCAAAAGAAAAGAAAACTATGATTGTGATTGAAAAACATACCTTAGAAAGAGAACAGATCAAGAGTGAATCAACAGAAGCAATGTTGACACAGTGCATGGCGGCGGAAGAGTGGATGGCAGTGATGGCGGAAGAGAGTATGAGAAGAGCTCTCTTAAACGAAGAAGGTCAATACAAACAGTGTTGCCAATAAAACCTTATTTATCTGAAAAGAAGGAAATAGGAACTCTCAACTGATCTCAAAACGACAGCTTGCTGAAGAAGAATATGAATTAATGCAACAATAGAGTAAGTGCCCTAATTTATAGCTAATTCGTAAGCTTGGTTTTTCAACGGTAACGAAATCAATTAAATTGAAGAACCCTTGTTTGTTTGGATCACAAATAATAAAAGAAGAACAAGGGACATACGCGGTCTCTCGCGGGAATCAATTTCAAAGGTAATAAAATCTTTTTATTTTTAGAGTAAATCATTTGCATTTATAATTTAGATTTTATATTTAGGTTATTTAAATCGACGGTAATTAATTTTCTGAAAAAATAACTTGTGTAATCTTAGCGCGCCACAAATAGAATAAACTTCAACTCAGCCGTCATGATCTAAAGACAATCTTGTGTATTTATTTATTATTTTCAAATTCTTCTCTCATCACGTTTCCCCTTTTCTTCATTTTTATAATTGATTTGATTTGATTAATGAGGCTTCTGTATTAATTGATTTAATTTGATTAATAATATAAAGACAATCTTGTGTATTTATTAAGATACATATTCATGAATTTATACACAAGATAAGCAAATTTATGAGGCGATTATGATCTTGTAGGGTTAATTCAACTTCTATGTTCTTTAGCGATTATGAATTTGTGATAGTTAGTAATCTACTCGTGATCTGTTTGCCTTTTGCAGGAACTAGCAGAATGGAATGCTCGGTATATGCAAAAGTTTGGGTTTGTATTTCTCATATGTGCGTCTGGGAGAAGCACTGATGAGATACTTGCTGAACTGAAGGTAAAAATGAATCTAGTCTTGAAAGATTTTTTACTTATTTATTTCAAGTCTGAAAGGTTAATCTCTCTTTTGTTATTTTAGTAAGAATGTACGTTTGATTCTTATTTAAAGGTAAAAAGTAGGTGAAGTACTTTTTTTGTAGATTGTGCTAGTAGTGAGAGTGATGGAATTTCTTTTGCTATTTTAGTAAGAATGTACATTTGTTTTCTACGGCGCAGAGACGTTACACAAACAGGCCAATTGTTGAATTTGAGATTGCAGCTGAGGAACAAATGAAAATTACGGAACTGCGCCTTGCAAAGCTCTTTTCAAGTAGAGAAAACATATCTTCTACACCTGATAAATGTTCCACCATTGTCGCTAAAAAGGCAGAAGGTACTTTCAAATATCTTGTTATATTTTATGTTTGGTTATTTTAAAAGCACTTTCCAAATTTGGATCTTATCCCAAAAGGTAGCTTTGTGTTCTAATTGTTTCAATGATTGTGATAACCATCGTACTATTTTAATGATAACATATAATATCGTAAAGTTAGTTAAAATTTGCTTATATTTTGAACCATCATGCATGTTTACATTTTTGCTTGTTTTTTGTTTCCAATCGTATGTAGTATGAACGTTCAGCTCAAAAACTCCTACTTTTACATCATGATATTTCTATGATACTTATCTTTTTTTTTTATTTTCCCGATGCTAGAAGATCGTATAAGCATTATCGGGGGTCATGTGACCGCTGCTTCGGAGAATTTATCAGGAAAATCAACCCAAAATCCTTCCAGAACCCGCCCACCTATCACTACTCACGTGTTGGATGTTTCGCGGGGTTGTCCACCTTCCGGTATCGAGGTACTTTTGGAGGTGTGGAAGGGAAATCAAGCTCGTCCGACATTTGGGGTTACAGATAGTGGCAGTTGGGTGGTTCAAGGGTCTTCAACAACCAATTTTCTCTCCACTACAATTGGACATAAGCCTTAGTTATTTATTTACATCTGACCTAGTATAATTTTTTTTTTGCGCTTTCTCTCTTCTCTCTCTTTTATTTCTACATATTTATTTTTCGCAATTTATTTATTTTATCAGTCTTGCTTTTTTTTTTCAAGCATCGCACTTAAAATTATTAAATAATTTTCAAGTGTTTATTTTATCTTTGGATTTTAAAATTTACAATTCATTGTCTCTTGTTTGGAGTCACTTGTTTGATAGAACTACTTATTTTTTCTACTGAACAAAAGGAAGTTTGAGATTTAAGGAGTTTAAACAATTAGTCTTGTATTTCTACTATGAATGGAAGCTGAGTTGATGAAAATTACTTCTCTTGATCAAAATTACCAGCATGGAATGTATGACCCTCGTTTCCACCTTTCTGCTTCTAGTTTGGGGGCTTGCCATTGTGTTTCCAACAAATTTAATATGTATTGTAACACCCTGAGTTTTTGTCTCAGGCATTACCTAATTCTGTTATTTATTTTTTAAAAGTGAAGGGAATGGTTTTTTTGAATAGAAAGTCCAAATGGTAAACTTGTTACATTGAAAATAGTAATTTCTTTTACAGCACTGAACAACTGTAATGTTTATCAATACGTCAAGTTATATAATTTAAATTAAACATTCATGAAAAAAAAAGAATTAAATTTGTGACGGTAAATTTTATTTAGTGGAAGAGAAAACCCATATTCGTTCAAAATAACAACGTAGTTATTAGTTGAAGATAAAATAATAACAAAAAGATTGTTGTCAAATTTGTTCAAACTTGATAGCACCTAAAATGTTATGTAAGGGTCGGTCTACAACAATATATATAAAACAAATTAGAAACATCAATTCAATATATAAGAGACCAACATATTTATCCTCAAAATTATATAAGACATGTGATAACATATATTTAGCATACTAGTTTAAACCATACATTTACCTCAAATATTCACGTAGAGATAAGTAAGCAAGCACATTTGATTAAATCAACATCAACATTAAAGGAACCATATAGTCCAATTTTTTACTGAAAAATAGCGGTTTTATGGTTTCATGTATTTTACCTCTGGTAAATTACTTATGTTTTGCCTCTAGTAAAATGCTTCTATTTTGCCTCTGGTAAAATGCTTCTATTTTGCCTATGATAATACTCTTCTACTTTGCCTTTGATTTTTCTTATTCTACCTTGCTTCTGATTAGAGTTACCCTTTTGTCTTTCTTTTGATCATGCTGCCTCTGATCAGAGTTTGCCTCTGGTCATGCTGCCTCTAATCCATGTTTGTTTGATCATCTGCCTCTGATCCAAGTTCCCCTAATCATGTTGCCTCTGATCCAAGTTCCCCTGATCCATGTATCCTCCGATTCGGCCTCTAGACACACATCGCTCTAATTCTATCTCTGGATACGTATTCATTGATTCTATCTCTAGATTCGTATCCTTTGATTCTAGCTCTGGACACGTATCCTTTGAATCTTCCTCTAGACATGTATCCTTTGATTCAGCCTCTGGGCATGTATCCTCTAACTCTGTCTTTGGTCACATATCCTCTAACTCTAATCACGTTGCCTCTGACCCATGAACACCTGGTCATGATGCCTCTGGTTAGAGATTGACTCTGGCCATGTTTCCTCTGACTTGTTACTCTATGATGCGTTGCCTCTGGTCATGAATTCTGCCTCTGTCTAAGTGTGTTTCTGGTTCCAACTTCTGATCAGGGATTTAGGATTTAATTACTTCTTGATTTTTAAGATATAGTTGATTATTTATAAGTGTTATGGATGAATGATGCATTGTAAACATAATATTATCAAGGCATTGCATACATAACATCTCAAGTGCATTACTTTCTCATTAATCAGATCATGCATGGCCTTATTCACAGTGGGAAATTTAGGTTTGTTCCAGGCATGAAACAATAGATAGAGGAGAGCAATCAAGACAGTGGTTAGGGTTTGGCCATACCACATTTACCAACCAAGACTCAATTATCTTGGTGACCCACGTCAAGATATCGTGCAATTTTTTCTTGGTTCATGAAAAAGATTTGAGGTCATGCATTGTTTTCAAAATTATAATGAAAGAATGATTTCTGTTAAGCTTTTATGAAAAATTGAAATTAAGAGCTTCATCATGAGATACATCATAATTTTATGTTTTTATGCTTATTTATAATACATGCACTATCTAAGTAATCCATGTTTGGATAAATAATGATTTATCATAATTGCACATTATATTTAAAAAATGTGATCCTGCTATGAGAGATATATTTTTATTCTTGCTAAATTTTTAAGGTTTATTAAGTATGGTATTTATCGTAAAAATGTATATATTAATAAGATTTAATTGGAGTTTTGGTTTCTCTATTTTTATCAATTCACGAAATTGTTTCCTCTCTTTTAAAAGTCGACAGTTTTTGTCCCTCTCTTAAATTTTTGAACTAAAAACTAATGAATTGATGTATTTTAAATAACGTGAGATACAATTACATGATATAAAACTATCTAGATGCACATTAATAGCAGTAATAGAAGTGATGTACAGTTATACATTTTTCATTATCTTGTTGGCATAATCAAAGATGTTTGCATCTTCTATTAATGATCCATAAGTTTTGAATTTCCAACCTTAAAGCTTTAATTGTTCTTTTATGTTGATTGAAATGGAAAGTTTAATATATATCCATGAAAATCAGGTATTATTTTTTGCTTGGAGACTAAACTCATTAAGGTATTACTTATGCCAAATCATTGTATCAAAGAGGAACGTTTCTTGTTTGTAACTTATCATCCTTTATCTTCATTGATGTTATGTTCATATTATTTGATTCAAACTTCATATATCCTATGGGCAGAACAGTTTTTTCCAGAACCGATAGAGTTTTGTAGGTGCTTAGTCATAAATTGGTAGTAGAAATAATATATATATGGTAAAGTTATACATCTAGTCTCTTAAGTTATTTTAAAGTTTCACTTTGGTCCCTTAAATTTTGTTTATTTTATTTTGGTCTCTTAAATTATAACTCAAATGTTACTTATAAAAAAGATCGTAGGTAGTAATATTTTTTTAAAATTCTTGGGGACTTTGGGGTGCTCATGATCACCCTATATCCTCAAGAAGCTCTGCCACTGACTCTTGACATTTACAGTTCTGTTTGTCGTTCGACTGTTTTACTTTTTTGTTTTTGAGATTGTTTGGTTTGATTAACTATTATTGCATTTATAAGGACTCTTTATTTATTGTTTATAAGTTTTTTTTTCGGCCTATTGAAGAAGATACTGTTATGGTTCTTTTTCAAACGTTCGACGTTCATTTTTCGACCCCTCCATAAAAATTGGAGGAGACAAAAGAAAACAATAAGTTGTAAACTTGAGAGATCAAAAATCTAGTTTTAAAAATAGGAAACTCAAAATTAATTTTAAATAAAATAGAAGGAGTAAAACTGCATTTAATTATTTTTATTTTAAATTTAATGAACTACACTACTTAGTTTGTAAAAAATAATTGTTTTTATTATGATTTTTATTTAAAAATTAAACCAAATATGAACCCAAATTTTGATAGAAGCATCGTCAAAAGATAGACTATGACATCAATTAAAGCAAAGAAGTGTTGTCAAAGAATAGGCTATAACAAAAATTTCAAAAAGAAGTGTTGTCAGAATTATATGCTATAACCATGTTTTAAGAGAAAAAGTGTTCTTGAAAGAATCTATAATAATCTATAACAACACATGAATCTACAATGCTTAAAAATGTTGTTAAAAACTTAATAAAACATTGTCTAAGGCCTTCTTTGGTGTAGTGATTGTTAATTATGATGGTTGCTTAGTTGAATATATGAAATCAAAAGCTTATTTAGTAGAATTGAAGCGAGATTTACTTATGAAGTTGGGATAGACATGGATGAAATACAACTGTAAAAAAATATAAATGAAATACCGATATAGGAGATATTTCCTACAGAGATTAGTTGAACCAATCCCTGAAGTAAGAACATAAACAAGATATAACTTTTACCAACTTACCAAAATACCAAACATAAGATTAATTTTTCAATTTTGTATGGAATTCAAGTTACATGTAAGTCTAAATAATTTTAATTGATAACATGGTTGAAGATGATAGAGTGCAATATTTGATTATTTTTTTCTTTATTTCATGTTACTAATACTCTAATGATAATTGTTTTACTTTCCAACCCTATTCTTGGATGCTCTTAATTGAATATGAATTAATAATGTTTTTATTTTTGATAGCAAGTACGGTTGATAAATAAATTTAGCAAGTTAATTAATCGTATAATGTTAGTTGGTTAATTTGAATAAATGATATCCATTGATATTTTGTGATAATTTTTATGATATAAGATGAAGTGATGTCTTATAGAGAATACCATACACACTAATATAATAGATAAATTAAAACGATAGAAAATGAAAGAGACAAAAGTATAAAAAATCTAAATATAATAAAAAGTAAACTTTTTTATTAACAAAACAAGAGAATACATGAGATAGGTCTACGACACAAAGGGCATGTTTCTGAATAGAGCATCTTGTTGGATACACATATGTGGTAAAAGCATGTTTCTATTAGAAGTGCGACGAATAGCAGGAATCATTTCATAAACATCATTGGTAATAGGATAAAACAATTCAATTGTGACTCTCCTATTTTCTCCCGTTACAACAATTCTTCTATAATTTTGTTGCTGCTCCATTTCTCCAAGTTAAAGTTTATTTCTTTTGTTTTGCACTGAAAATAATTAGGAAAAAAATCAAATAAGAAAAGTAGGAGATATATAAAATAATATATTAAAAATAATGATAAAAATTTTCAAATTAGAGAAGAAGGTTCTGGGTTTTATTTCATCAGAAAAAAAAAAGTTCGAAAGAAAAGAAAACTTTGATTGTGATTGAAAAACAAACCTTAGAAAGAGAAAATATTAAGAGTGAATCAAAAGAAGCAATGTTGACACAGTGGATAGTATGAGAAGAGCTCTCTTAAACAAAGAAGGTCAATATAGACCGTGTTGCCAATAAAACCTTATTTATCTGAAAAGAAGGAAATAGGAACTCTCAACTGATCTCAAAAGGACAGCTTGCTGAAGAAGAATAGGAATTAATGCAACAATAGAGAGTAAGTGCCCTAATTTATAGCTAATTTGTAAGCTTGGTTTTTCAACGGTTACGAAATCAATTAAATTGAAGAACACTTGTTTTTTTGGATCACAAATAATAAAAGAAGAACAGGAGAAAGACGCGCTCTCTCGCGGGAATCAATTTCAACGGTAATAAAATCTTTTTATTTTTAGAGTAAATCTTTTGCATTTATAATTTAGATTTTATATTTAGGTTATTTAAATCGACGGTAATTAATTTTTCTGAATAAATAACTTGTGTAATCTTAGCGCGCGGGAAATAGAATGAACTTTTTTATTTTCAAATTCCTCTCTCTTCACCTTTCCCCTTTTCTTCATATTTATATTTGATTTGATTAATGAGGCTTGTGTATTTATTATTTATGCGGCTTACTTAGCGAGTAATATATCTATCCTGAGATTATTTATTCATGAATGTTTGCATTGTCCATTCAAGTGCAGGAATTAATTTGGGAACATTACTTATTCATGAATTATGTTTCATGTTGTCTATTTTTATGTATGCTGCTGCACTGCAGGATAGATTTGCTTATTATTATTTTCTTATTCTTCCATTGTTTTCAAATCAGGTTCATTGAACTTTATGATAGGATTTTACTTTCTTAATTTGTTGCCAAAACCATATGATATTTTCCTTCATTTGTCTTTTTGTAATTTTTATGATTCTTGAATCTCTATTTCCCTTGCAACTTGAACCTGTTGTGATTTGAAATTTGATTTTATGATTCATTCATTCTAGTATGTATGGCTTCCATTTTTCTTGTGCTCAATCTGATACATAATATATATAAAAATCTTTTTTTTTCCCACATAGGCAAATTGTCTTTCAAATTTTCAGTTTCCTCAACTGTTTTGCCTAGAACGTTAGATACCAACATTTTCTTGATCAATTTCATTATGATTTTCTATTTTCATGAAGTGTTGCTTTGAAAAATTGGACAAACTAGTGGAGCACTAGTAATACAAGTGTCAGGGTTGAACTTCAATTGTACATAATTGTGACTCACTAATCTACATTTTAATTAGGCTCATTTTATTTGGTTGATATTTATATTCAATTTTATTTTAATATTAATTGTAATCTAAATAGTTGCCACTGAACCTTCAAATAGCTTAGATGATATTCAGCCTAGCTTAGCAGTTTTTTTATTGCTTCAATAGCATAGCTTATGTATGTGCAGCGTTTTTGGTTGGTTTATAAGTTTGGTTGCTGCAAAATGGTTCAGCATTCTTATGTGGTCTGAAAACAAGCATTGTAATATACCCACAAGAGATGTTTAACCAATCAAAACTAGTAAGGTATAAAATGTTGCACAAAAACAGTGTAGATCATTCACAATCTATATGCGGTAAGGTCATGGCAGATTCTATGGTTTTCAGAGCTTTTTCTCTTTTCACTCTGATACAAATATTCAGATATCGATTCTTTATTGCAAATCTTCTCTTTCTTCATCCTACTTCTTGAACCAAGGTTTTTTCAATCAAATTTTGGAATGTGTTTAATTGAACCTCACAGTTTTCATTGGATGCGTATGAGGATTTATATCTTATCCTTAGCAATCATTCAATTGATTGGAAGATTCAGGCTGTGAGATTTTCTTTTTAGCAAAAAATTGAATATTTTTTGGGTCATGCTTCAACATGATTTTAATATGTCATGCATAATTAGATAAAACTTGATACTAAATATCATTTGAAAGATAGTATTGTTCTATAGGACATGCCGAATATTTTACATTGAAATAAGTCATTAGTAGAACTAGTTATAATGAGAATAAAAGATATATAGCACTTGATGACGATAATTAGAACTAGTTATAATGAGAATAAAAGATGTATAGCACTTGATGACGATAATTGATTCATGCTACAATTTTAGTTTTTTGTCTCTTATTTGCTTTTAGAATCTTGAGAAGATGGAATTTTGGTGTGATAAGTTAATGCAGTTTATTTCATGTGCGGTAATTGAAAAATAATATTAGTGTATAACTTTTTAGATTTAAAATGAGAAATCACATGCTTAAATAATTTCATATTACTTGATTCATTTTCAACTTTTTCTTGGAGGGATGGGTTTTCTGTCTCTAGTATGAGTTTGAGGTCTGAGACTGTGTTGGTGTTTCTGTCACAGCAGGTACTCTTGGCTCATGGATGTTAATTAGAGGGTAAGGATTATCTTGTATAAATAGAAGTAGTTATGGAATTAGAGAAAAGAGAATCATTGAGTATTTATAAAGTTTGGTAAATAGAGTAATGACTTTATTGTAGAAGGGGAAATCCTTGGAGGAGAGTTCTCTCTATTTCTCTAAAAGTAATTTAAATAGTAAAACATAATAAAAGCATATGAAATTTTTTCTAATTAAAAACATTCGAAGTAAAAAGGTCACTTAATAAATTGTGGAAAAAAATGATCAAACAAAACAGCTTATCCCCTAGGTACCGGGCTTGAATCCCACGGAAGGTAAAAACTCGCTAATTTCCAATGGTGGGAAAAGGGAGGGCGAGAAGGTCGTGATTAACATCGCCGATATCGGTAAGGGTCAGGATGTTACAGATTCTGTTTTCATCTGGCTGCCTCTGATTCTTCTTCCTCCAATTGTCTCTAATTCTGTTTCCTCTAATCAAGTTGCCTCTGGTCTAAGCTTTCTTTTGACTTTGACCCTAGTCATTCTGATTAGGAGTTCTGCAAAATGCATTGCCTCTAGACAGGTATATTCTGAGCTGTTACTCCAAAATTCACTGCCTTTAGTTAGTAGTTTTGCCTCTAACTAAGTTTGCCTCTGTTCCAGCTCTGATCAGGGACTTAGAACTTAGGCTTTAATTACCACTTGATTTTCAATACATTGTTAAGTTATTATAAGTGTTATGGAGTAATGATGCATTACAAATATAATATTATCAAGGCATTGCATACATAACATTTCAAGTCCATTACATTCTTATTAATCAGAGCATGCATGACCTTATTCACAGTGGGACATTCAGGTTTGTTCTAGGCATGGAACAACAGGTAGACAAGAACAATTAGGACGCTGGTTGGGGTTTGGCGAGACCACGTTTACCAATCAGGACTCAATTATCTTGGTGACCCACATCAAGATATTGGGAGAGTTTTCCTTGTTTCAAGGAAAAGATTTGAGGTCATCCATAGTTTTCAGAATCATAATGAAAGAATGATTTCAGTTAAGCTTTTATGAAAAATTGAAATTAAGTGCTTCATCATGAGATGCATCATAATTTCATCTTTTTATGCATAATTATGAAATAAATATTTTTAATCTACCCCTCCCTTTATTTTTAGAGCTCACTGAGATATTTGTATCTCACTCCTTTTATTTTCTTATATACATTAGCAGTTGAAGGTGGCTGATGCTCAGTCCTAGTACTAGAGGATGATATGCAAGCCCTATTTTGGACTTAGTGCATCATCATACTTTCCCAAGATTATAGGTATATGATCATGAATGATAAGTAGGGTAACTTGTTTAAGTTTAGAGTAAAGATATTTATTATTATATTATAATTTGGTTGAGTACAGTAGTGAATCTTCAAAGGATTTAAGATAGAATTAGATAAACTAGAGAGTATTTCTAAGCCCAATTCCAAAGTAGGCCAAGAACTTATTTTTGAAGGTATTTGATACTAAGAATAAGACCTTTTTAAGTATCATTTTATAGTTTTCCCTCGTTTTGGAGAAGAAAGCAAACCAGAAAAAAAAATGCAAGGGAAAGAAAGAGGGAGTTGAAGAGAGAAGAAGAAAAAAGAAAAATAAAAGTGAAATTTCTTCTTTGATTCATATATTCCAACCAACCCAATAAATAATCTTTGCTTTTTTGAAGAGAAATTGGAGTAGAAAGTCAGAGAACTAGAGAGAGATATAGGGATAGAAGGAAAATGAAAAATTGGGATGAAGTCTTGTTCATCAATGAAGACTAGAGATGAAGAGACTAATCAGGACAAACTTTGAAGAAGAAAGAGGAACTTGAAGAAGCTAGGGTTTTGCTCATAGGAATTGAAATGACAATCAAGATTTGGGTCTCAAATCCCTTCTAAAGGTAATATAGAACCCCAACTGAAAATCTCTCTAGGGTGTGTTTAGGGTTTTAAATTGATTTTTTTAGGTTATTTAGTAAATAAATTTCTATTTTCATTTATATATATCAGTTTTGAGTTTTGCATGTAATGTGGTTGTTAAATGTTCTATGTCAAAGTTTAATTGTATGATTTATACTTATTGTCTGACTGGTCATTCTAATATGTATACATACACACTCACACATTAAGTTAACAAATACAAATTATTTGAAAGAATTATGTAATTATATTAAATAATGCCTTCAATATAGAACGATCAAATATATGGTGAGTTCATTGTATGTGTTCCTAAAAGGGGAAAATGTTCTTCAATAAAGGATGAATAGTAAGAGAAAAACAAGTTGGACACCTCTTGCGGTCATGACGTTTGACATACCAAGCTTATAGTCTAGTATCTCTCCGGTGACTCACACTTAAACGAAGAATAAATCGTGGTTTGGATTATCTTACCTTATCTCTTACTATTCACACCATACTGAGGGTGTAATTCTATAACGGACTTCTACGATGCAATAGAACTCCGATACAGTGAATCTGGGCTGTTTTATCCTGGGGACTTCGTGGTTGATAGTCTGGGCACATTTTGGACAATGCAGCGAAACGTCTTAAAGAGAGCGACCTAGTCCGTGACTCAACCCAATAATATGTTCGGTGGCATAAATTGTGATTTTTAAACAGTTTTCTGAAACTCAAAAACAACAATTTTAAGATGTTTTGTTCTGCCATGTCAACCGAAGAAATTACTGGATTTGGTTTTGTTGGGATTTGGTTCTATTGCCTCTATTTTCAATAAATTGTTTCAGCTTGAAGCAAACATAAAAGGATAAGAAAGCTGGAGAATTAACCCATGAGAGAATAATGATAAGAATTATATTCTTAATAGACTTGCTGATGATTTGTATAACTACTACAGTTCCAGCAATACTGCTAGAGATGTTTGAGATGCTCTGAATAAGTATGTTGTGAGCTTCTACTCAGAGTATCAAATGACCGATGATAGATTCGTGGAGGCTTACTCTCGTAAAATTCAGAAGATAACTCATGAGATCATCTATTAAGGTACGTCACTCATGGCATATTTAATTTAAATGTTCAAATTTAATGTCTCTTTTTGTTTGAAATCAATAAAATGTCTCCTGCTTACATGTTGTATGATTTTAATTTTTGATATGCTAGACTATGTGATGTGAACACATTTGATTTCAAACTTAAGTAACTTAGGTTTAATTCCAAAGTTATCTATGAATGATTTTGAAAAATGTGATTTTTGTAGTTAAGCTAAAATAAGAAAAGAGTTCACATAAATTTGTAGATAGAGAATCTGAGTCTTTAGATTTATTACACTTTGATATATGTGAACTTGATGGGACGTTAACCAGAAATGGAAAACGTTATTTCATCACTTTTTTTGACAATTGCTCTGACTATATTTTTGTATATCTAATGAAAAATAAAAGTGAAACGCTTGACATGTTAAGGATCTTTGTAAATGAAATTGAAAATCAATTTTGTAGAAAGTTTAAGAGGTTCCAAGTATGATTCTAATCTATTTAATGAGTTTTATAAATTGCTTCGAATTATACATGGAACAACTGCACCATAATTGCTTGAAGTGAATGGTAATGTTGTAAGAAAGAATAGAACTCTTATTGAACTAGTTGTTGCTAGTATGCTTAACTATAGTGCTGCATCTTATTGGTGTGCGAAAAATATATTGCTTATTTGCTCTGTTTTGAATAGAGTTCCTAAATCTAAAAACAAAACATCTCCTTATGAGATAGTGAAGAAAAGACAACTGAACTTGTCTTATTTTCAAACTTGGGGTTGTTTGCCTTATGTCAAAATCCCCGATCCCAAGCGAATTAAACTCGCTAGTAGAGCATATGAATGTGTATTCATTGGGTATGTAGTAAAGAACAAAGTGTATAGGTTTTATGACCTAAATGCAAAAGTGATCATAAAGTCAAATGATGTTGACTTCTATGAAAATAAATTCCCTTTCAAATGGAGAAATAGTGGGGGCAGCGAACCAAGTCAAGTTCCTGTGACAAGAAGCACTAAAAGCAACAAAAAAGGCGAAACATAAACTCGAAGAAGTAAGAGAGTAAGAGTTGTTAAAGATTATGGACTTGAATATATGGCCTATAATTTAGAAGAGAATCCTGCAAATTTTAAAGAAGCTTTGTCATCATTGGATGTAGATCTATGGCAAAAAGCTATAAACGATGAAATGGATTCTCTAGAGTCTAACAAGACCTAACATTTAAAAGAGTTGCCTCCTGGTTGCAAATCAACAGGTTGTAAATGGATTTTGAAAAAGAAACTAAAACCCGATGGATCTGTTGATAAGTACAAGGCACGCCTTCTAGCCAAAGGTTTTAGACAAAGAGAAAATATAGATTTCTTCGACAGTTATTCACCAGTCACTAGAATAACATTCATTAGGATACTCATATCACTTGCGGCTATTCATAACCAAGTGATACACCAGATGAATGTTAAAACAACTTTTTTAAATGGTGACCTGGAAGAAGAAATCTATATGGGACTAATGCCTATAGAGTCACTCATGATGGTAACCCGACCTAAAAGACTAGAGATCCCAAGAATTAGGTTCGATGGGTAATAACAAGTTGTGAAGTGATATGAGATGAACATGCTATTATAAATCAGAGAAGCATGATTCCTGAAGCGATGATAGGATAAGGTAATAGAAACTCTTAATGAGATATATGCTCTATGTGGAGGGAGTACCTAGCTACAGGAGTACTCTTGATAGACTCACCTATGTGAATGTGGAGGTGGGGCGGCTTCCTATGGAATTTTAAGGCAGAATTCCTAGAGTGTTCACTATACTGGGATAGACGTGCAGGGCCATTAATGCACGAGCTTTTAAGAATACACCCTATGAAAAGGTTGTGTGTGGGTTTGATGTCAGAGATAGAGTTCAAGACTACGAGTCACTCTTGTTGAATTTGAATCTTACTTACTATGCAAATGTTCAAGTCAAGAGACACCTTTGTTTATGCACAACCTTATAGAAGCGTTTGACGCTATTTCAGAAACATTTTTTTTTTAAATTCAAGTGGGGGATTGTTGGAACATAGAGTATGTTATTGTGTGAATTTAAAAATTTGTTGATGTCCCACATGGGAAAGATTTTTTTTTTTTTTTTGTAAATTTAGGTGGAAAGAAACATGTTTTTTAAAATTCAAGTCCCACATTGGAAAACTCTCCTATTTTGAGTAATTTTCAACTCTTAATATGCTAAAGTCCCACATTGGTTAGAAATCATATGTGAGTTTGCTTCCATCACTATATAATGAGTTTCAAACTATTGTGAAAAACACACCAAAGTTGGATGCATTTCCCAATTTTCTCTTTTCTCTCTCTTTTATTCTGCTCGCCTAATTTTCGAGCCACTTCTCCCCTTTCTTTCTGTCCCTTCGGTTTTAGAGTGGTTGCGATGTCGCAGTCCCTTCGGTTTTAGAGCGGTTGTTATGCCGCAGTCCCTTCATTTTATGAGTGGTCATAGTACCATATTGCGAGTGACTTTAATCGTCATATTGAGAGTAGCTTTAAATGCCATATTGAGGGTGTAATTCTAGAACGGTTTTCTACGGTGCAGTGAAACTCCGATACTGTGAATCTAAGATGTTTTATCCTTGGGACTTCGTGGTTGATAGTCCGCTGCATAATTTGTGCAGTGCCGCGAAACGTCTTAAAGAGAGCAACCTAGTCCGCGACTCAACCCAGTAATATCTTCGGTGGCATAAATTGTGATTTTTAAACAATTTTCCGAAACTCAAAAACAACAGTTACAAGTAGAATGCTTGAATTCGTCTCAAATAGTTTTGGTATAAATATTTTTGTCTATTTATTATGTCATTCTATATATTTCTATCTATAATAAATAACTAAAAGTATTATTAATAATTAATGTAGTATCGAATATTTAAATAGACATTTAAATAAGAACAAATGTACATACTTGCTATCAAAATTAAAAAATAAAAAAAAAATGCCAGAAGTTACGAAATCAACACATACGAAATTCACGAAATACGCTATTATATACTTGAAAATAAATTCTTTTGACGACATTTTTTCGATTTTTTTTAAGAATTTTTTTTTTTACAAAATAGATATAAGTTTTTTCTAATAAAATAAATTTTTGAGAAAAAATCAAAAAATTTCAAAAAAAATGTTTATGATTTTTTTCTCAAAAATTTGCTAAAAAACATAAACGTTTCTACATTTCTTCTGAGAAAATTAAATTTTGATAATTTTTTAAGGAAAAAATCTTAATTAAAATTAAAAAAAAATTAAAATTATTAAACTGATTTTTGAATTAATTTAGTTAACTGATTTGTTTTAAATATGTAGTGCAATTTATGAACTATTTAATTGGTTTAATTTTTTTATTACAATTCAATCAAATTTATCTATAAAGTCCAATTAATCATATACATAACGATTAGTCCCTTTCAATGCATGTTTAGGGAACAAATATTTAAGGTCATAGTTTTTGCGGTAATGTAAAAATGTGAACATCTGTAATAAAAGCTATTCCGCTGTTCCTAGCTTTCAATCTACTAGGTCAAATTACATTCTTTAACCAACAACTTCTAATCACGTAAGAAATTTTAGTATTATACTTAATATCTTTTTAATCCCTCCTCATATTTTCAACCAAGCCGACAACAATCATTTCAAGATACTAGCTGAGAAAAACTCAAGTCCCACCATATTTATAAGAGATAGAACTCTACAATAGTTTATAAAGAGACACTCCTCACTTTACAAGTTGATTTTGTAAAGATGAGTTATATCTAATATAAAAACTACAAATAACTAAATTAAAATACCCTTTTGTTCAAACCACCCTCATAGCCTAACAAATATCATGTACGTGTGATCTCCAAAAACAACTCATAACTTGGAGTTTTCAAGTTAAAATTATTCACTTTCGTCTTTTGAAATTATCACCATATAACAAATAGAATAATACGATTAAGAATATGGAATGAAATTTTTATTGCTATGTAATATTATTTCTTTGGTTGGGCCAAATCTTGTATATGTTTTGGTAATTTTCTTTCCGCGGTTCTAAATTCTCACCAATCTTTGTAGTCATTTTGAAGACTTTTCTTTCATTCTTTATAGCATTTTTATTTTAACTCTATTCATATGTTGATAAGCATAATTGTTTTTTTCTATACAGAACATGTTTCACTTAAATTAGCTTCGAATTTTCTCTGGTTTTTCTATTCCGTTCAGGATGTTATTACTTAAATGACCAGTTGTAACCATTGAAAGCAAGAAAATTAAACATGAATTAATTATGGGTTTAGATGACCACTATAATAAAAAAGTTTCAAGTTAATTGAAGTTATGTGGTTTGTTCTGAAAGATTTTACTCTCTTCATTATTATTACTTTCTTTTGATCAGCAGAACATAGTATAATCAAAATAGAGTACCAAAAGTACTCAAAATACCAATAATAATTAAAAGTAATGAAAACACCTAATTTCAAAATCATAAAAACACCTATAACATAACTCATGACAGCGCCTAATTTCAAAATCAATAAGAGCACCAAATTTCAAAAACTTTTACCCAAAAAACTTGTCCAATAAGCTGACAAAAGAAGTTGTACAGCTCCAAATGATATTTGCTTTAGACCAAGTCGTGATACCGTCAAGAAGTTGTACATATAATTTGAAAGAAACAAGGTAATACTATAAATATGACGCAATTATATATTACAAAAAGAATGCCTCAGGAAAATATGCAACTGTAGGTGATAGTGCATCATATAATGGCTATAAAATATAACTTGTCTTATACAAGGTAATATTGTAAATGTAATATAGATGAAAACCAACCACTTATACAATTAAATGCACAAACATAATCAACTGGGCAGACTAAAATCTTGATCATCCATAAGCTAGAGATAAAACGAATGATATAATTTCTACCTCAAACACTACGCCAAAAATGACATTTTATAGCGCGTCTTTTACAGCGTTTATTAAATACAAGCGCTGTAAAATGGTCTTTTTAAAAATAACGGAGGCTACAACAGCGCTTTTTCTACAAGCGCTGTAAAAAAAGCGCTGTTGTAGGGTCATATAGGGTCAGAAAGCGCTATCACATAGCCTTTTACAACGCTTCTTCAGAAAGCGCTGTAAATCAAGCGCTATTGCATAGGCTTTTACAGCGCTTTCTGAGCGCTTTAAAATAAAGCGCTGTAAAAGCCTTGCGCTTTGTGTCATTGGTTGACCTATTACAGCGCTTTTTAGACAAGCGCTGTAATAGTCTTGCCCATTAAATTTTTATAGGACCTATTACAGCGCTTATTTAGAAAGCGCTGTAAAATCATTCATTTCAAAGAAGCGTTAACTTTAAGTAAATAAAATCAAATTTAAAACAAATTTAATACGTTGTCAAAACCCTACGAAATCTCATCTCCCCTCCCCTGCGAACCCCTCGTGTGCGCCCATCTTCCTCCTTTAAAACAAATGATCATCAAGTTGTCTCAGGTAATTCAAATTTATTTTATTTATTTGTTGTTGCCTCAGGAAGTTGTTACATTGATACATGAAATTGCTAAATTGTTACATTGTTACATTTGTTACATGAAATTGTTACATTGTTACATGATCAAAAAACTTGAAATAATATTGTTTATTGTTATTGATATAATTTGTTACTGATAAATTTTATTTATAATATATCAGACTGATATAGGTCATAATATATTAGAATTGAAATCATGCTTACTGATATAATTAAATTGTTACATGATATAATAAGGTTTCTGATAAATTTTATTTATATGTGTATTATCAATATATATATATATAGGTCATAATATATCAGACTTGAAATCATGCTTATTGTGTAACTGCATTTATATATATAGGTCATAAATGGACCGGAAATGGATGTCTGCTAATCGATTGACAAAAGAGTATGAAAATGGAGTGAAGGAGTTTATTGAGTTTGCAGTGATGAATGCAAAAGATCCAAATAGAGTCGTTTGTCCTTGTTTAAAATGTTGTTTTGGAAAACGCATTAGAGCAGATGAATTGGAAGGACATTTAGTATGGTATGGAATTGATCAAAGCTATACATGTTGGATAAGACATGGTGAGAAAATCAATGATAATACTCGCACAGATACATATGTTTCAACTTATTTCGACACAGATACATATGAGCCAGACCGAGTTGAGGAGATTGCAAAAGCAGTTGAAGAAGATCTTCGTGATTGTCCTAAAATGTTTGAGAGCTTGTTGAGTGATGCAGAGAAACCATTATATAATGGTTGTACTAAATTCACAAGACTTTCGGCGATACTAAAGTTGTACAACTTAAAAGCGAGTAATGGATGATCTGATAAAAGCTTCACAGAATTACTAACCCTCTTAAAAGATATGTTGCCAGATGATAATGAACTTCCCAGTAGAACCTATGAAGCTAAACGAATTTTATGCTCTATTGGTATGAGTTATGAAAGGATTCACGTGTGTCCTAATGATTGCATTTTATTTCGAAATGAATATGAATTACTAAAGGCGTGTCCGAAATGCAATGTATCTCGATATAAGAAGAAAGAATCTACTCCAGCAAAAGTCGTGTGGTATTTTCCTATAATACCAAGATTTAGGCGCATGTATCGCAGTGAAGAAGATTCAAAACACTTGACATGGCATGCAGATGAAAGAATTAGAGATGGAAAGTTACGACACCCTGCGGATTCTCCGCAATGGGCAAAAATTGATCATGAGTATCCTGAATTTGGGATAGAGTCGAGAAATCTAGGCCTTGCACTTTCTACTGATGGAATGAATCCACATGGTCTTCAAAGCATCTCACACAGCACGTGGCCTGTGATTTTGTTGATTTATAATCTACCTCCATGGTTATGTATGAAGCGTAAGTTTATGATGTTGTCTCTGTTAATTTCTGGACCCAAACAATCGGGGAATGATATCGACGTATACTTAGCTCCTTTAATTGAAGATTTAAAAATTATGTGGGAGATAGGTGTAGAAGTCTATGACGGGTATAAGAAAGAATGTTTCAATTTGAGGGCTATGTTGTTCGGCACAATTAATGATTTTCCAGCATATGGTAATTTATCAGGATATAGCATTAAAGGTCAGTGTGCGTGTCCTATATGTGAAGAGAGTACAAATTGGATGCGGTTGAAACATTGTAAGAAGAATGTATTTCTTGGACATCGTAGATTTTTACCTTATAGTCATCAGTATCGTGGGTGGAGAAATGCATTCAATGGAAAATCAGAGGAAGATAGAGCTCCTGTAGCATCGACCGGATATCAAATACTTGAGAAGGTACAAGGTTTGACCAATAAATTTGGCAAACCTTTTGCGGGAGAGCTGGTCAAAACTGGGTGGAAGAAAAAGTCAATTTTCTTTGAATTGCCATATTGGAAGTCATTGTATGTAAGACATTTTCTCGATGTGATGCATATTGAGAAAAATGTATTTGACAGTGTTATTGGTATGTTACTCAATGTACCAGGAAAGTCTAAGGATGGCATCAATGCAAGATTGGACTTGGTCGATATGGGAATAAGAAATGAATTGGGTCCCGTAAAGAAAGGAAATCGCACATATCTACCTCCAGCCGCTCATACTCTATCTAGAAAGGAAAAAATTGTTTTGTGTAAATTTCTACATGAAGTTAAAGTTCCAGAAGGATACTCTTCAAACATTAAAACTTTAGTTTGCATGAAAGACCTCAAGTTAAAAGGTTTGAAGACCCATGATGCTCATATTCTAATGGAGCATTTGCTACCAATAGGTATACGTTCAATTTTACCTGAAAAAGTTCGCCGAACCATAACTAAATTATGTTTCTTCTTTAGGGAAATTTGTAGTAAAGTGATTGATCCTCAGAAATTACCGAGATTGCAGAGGGAAATTGTTGTTACTTTGTGTGAGCTTGAAATGTACTTCCCGCCCTCGTTTTTTGATATAATGGTTCACCTTACTGTTCATCTTGTTAAGGAGACACAACTTTGTGGGCCAGCTTATATGAGATGGATGTACCCGATAGAACGATATATGAAAATATTAAAAGGGTACGTAAAAAGTAGAAGTCGACCAGAAGGTTGTATTGCTGAACGGTACATTGTTGAAGAAGCTGCTGAATTTTGTACTGAATATCTGTCAAATGTCGAATCCATAGGGCTTCCCATGTCTCGTCATTCGGGAAGATTATCAGGAGAAGGGATAATTGGAAAGAGAATAATGACTATATCAAGGACAGAATGGGAGCAGGCACAATTGTATGTTTTGCACAATGATGATGAGGTTCAGCCGTATGTTACAATACTCATGGATCAATTATCTAGTTTGAACATGAATAGGAATCAAAATTGGATAACTCGAGAGCACAATCAAAGTTTCATAACATGGTTAAAAAATCACATAAAGTCAAAGTTTGATGTAGACCCCGGATCAATTTCACAGAGATTGAGGTGGCTAGCAAATGGTCCGAGTTTACATGTCTTTTCTTACACCGGTTATGTAATTAACGGCTACACATTTTATACAAAAGAACAAGATGATCAAACAACTATGCAAAATAGCGGAGTCACTCTCGTAGCTGAAGCGATGCATATCTCAAGTGCAAAAGACAAGAACCCAATGTATGCAAATCTATCATATTTTGGGGTTATCGAGCGCATATGGGAGGTAGACTACACAATGTTTCGTGTTCCCATATTTGGTTGCAAGTGGGTCGATAATAATAATGGCGTTCGGATTGATGAGTCAGGGTTCTTGCTTGTCGATTTTAATAGGGTGGGATACAAATATGAGCCTTTTATTTTAGCGTCGCAAGCTCAACAAGTGTTTTATGTCACTGATCCTGCGGATGATAAATGGTCTGTTGTCCTATCGACCAATAAAATAAGTGATGATAACAATAATGATGAAGATGTTGGTAATGATCTTTTCTTTGCAACATCACAACCACATGAAATTGGTTCAACTGATGATGGTTTATATCTTATAGATGATCATGATGAGGGAATTTGGATTAATCCATCGTTTCGTATCATTAATGGACAAACAAATGCGAATCCCACCAAGAAAAGAAGAAGGGCATCTTAATGTGTTTTGGTATTTTGGTATTTAATTATGTATTTTGGTATTTATGTATTGGACAAACAAATGTTTTGGCATCATTAATGGATCTGTATGTAACTGGACAAACATATTGAGCATTTTGGTATTTATGCTTATACTGTATGTAATTGTATACTCAACTTATACATGTAATTTAGCAAAAAAAAATTAAGTCCAAGTTATACACAATTTAGCTTGAACTTGAGTTGATCAGTTAAACACAATTTGGAAGAAAAAAATAATTTAACTATTTTGGAAGAAATAAATTATTACAGGGCTTATGTAAAACTAATTTAACTAATTTGGAATAAAATATATTATTATAGGGTTTAGGGTTTAGGGTTTAGGGTTTAGGGTTAAGGGTTTAGGGTTAAGGGTTTATTGGACAGGGTTGTAAAAGGGCTCACGAATTAAGCGCTGTAAAACAAAGAGTCTTTGGACATGATAAAACAAAGAATTATTTCATACATAGAACCCTATTAGAGCGCTTTTCTAAAAAAGCATTGTAATATGGCTAAAAAATAAAATAGGAAGGTCTTTTACAGCGCTTTCCACACAAGCGCTGTAAAAAATAGCCTTTGGACATGGTAAAACAAAGAGTCATTTAATATATAGAACCCTATTAGAGCGCTTTTCTAAAAAAGCGCTGTAATATGGCTAAAAAATAAAATAGGAAGGTCTTTTACAGCGCTTTCCACACAAGCGCTGTAAAAGGGTCTTTTTAAAAATAAATTAGGAAGGTCTTTTACAGCGCTTTCCACACAAGCGCTGTAAAAGGGTCTTTTTAAAAATAAAATAGGAAGGTCTTTTACAGCGCTTTCCACACAAGCGCTGTAAAAGGGTCTTTTTAAAAATAAAATAGGAAGGTCTATTACAGCGCTTTTTGACAAGCACTTTAAAAGGCTTATGAAAAAGCGCTGTAATAGGCTTTTAAAAATAAAATGATGAGACCTATTACAGCGCTTGTTTAAAAAAGCGTTGTAATAGGGTCGTATATATAAGCGCTAACCTCTTCAGTTTTATTTACGTAGCTATTTTCAGTTTCCTCTACGCGTTCTCTTTCTCCTTGCGAACCCTACGAACCCTATTATACTATCAATTTTCCTTGTTTCTTCCTCATTACTTACTCTCATCCTAGACCTACGATCGTTACATAAACATCATAATCCTCAAGTTACCCGTTTTCATCCTCGTTTTCGTCTACGAACCCCATAACCCTACCATCGTTCGTAACCGTTCGTCCTCGTTTTCATCGTCTTCTACGCCGTTCGTCTTTGAACCCGTAACCCTAAGCATTTACAAGGACTATTTCAGGTATTGTAGTTATTATTTTTTTGTTTCACTAACATGCATGTTAACTTTTTGTTGCTACGTACTTAGACTGAACTGAACTGCATGTTGATGTACTGAACTGAACTGTATATATGTTGATGTTGAACTGCATGTTATATATGTTGATGTTGAACTGCATGTTGTAGATAAATGGATACCAACAAGGGGTTAGATTGTCAAAATGAAGAAGTTGGCAACACTAAGACTTACGAAAATGAAGTCAAACGTGGTGCAACAATAATGCAAAATGTTATAAAAGCAAGAAGTACTGGGCAAAAATTTGAGGTATATTTGTTGTTTTCTGTATGACTCTTGCTGCTGTTTGCTGTTAATATATTAGTTACTTACTATTTATTTGCTGTTTGCTGTTTTCTGTATATTTGCTTACTATTTATATATTGTTTGCTGTTTGCTGTATATTTGCTTACTGTTTGCTGTTTGACAGTGTTTGTTGTTTTCTGTATGTTTGCTGTTAATACATTGAGTTACTTACTATTTATTAGGTTGGATGGAATGAGAGTGGTCAACCAATTGACCCCAACAGTTCCATGTTTGTTAGCTATATTGGAGCTGTTGTTCGTCAAAATATACCAATCACAATAGATGATTGGAGTGATAAGGCATTGAAGGATGCCAAAGATGTGTTGTGGGCTGATATTCAAGTAATTTTTTTACTCCACCCTATTATTTATAAATTTTACAATATACTGCTTTTTGGTATTTTACTCAAACTACATATTTATTTGGTTTGCGATCAGCTTTTGTTCTTGATGAGGTGAGAAAGAGCTATGTGCTCAGAGTTGCCGGGAAAATACACCGGGGCTTTAGATCTCACCTCTCAAATTGTTATTTAAAAGACCGTGAAGGAAATACGATTGCGGAAGCTCCAAAAATATATAAACATTATATATCAAATGAGGAATGGAGCGCATTCGTATCAAAACGTTCCGACCCCGCGTTTGTTGTAAGTGATTTTATTATTAGCATTTGTTTTTTATTATTCATATTCATAGCGTATTTTAAATTTTTACTAGATTGTTATTTTTTATTTAGAATATTAGTAAGGCAAATCGCGAGAGGGCAAAAATTATTCCCCACCCATACAAGAAATCTCGTATGGGATATGCTCGTCTAGAGCAAAAACTTGTAAGTATACTATCTAACTAATGTGGTATATTTAATTAATGTGGTATATTATAATCTATACTATCTAACTAATATTTTGTTTATGATCTTAACGATAATAGCTACAAGACACCCAATCCGATCAACCGTTGGGTCGTCATATATTGTGGAAGGAAGCTCGTGTAAATAAAGATGAAGTGGTTGATAATGAAAATGTACAAAAAGTAATAGAACTTTGTGTAAGTTTATTTATCACTTTAATATTTTTTTTAATATTGTGTTTTAAAATGTTTTTGAACTTATCTTTTTAATGCTATGTGTATTTTAGGCGAATCTTGAATCGGAAAATCAAGAGGAAAACAAGGGCAGTTGCAGGGACATTTTGGGTAAAGTGTTTAATGTTCCTGAATATTCCGGCCGCGTGAGGGGGAAAGGATTTGGCGTAACTCCTACAAGTTATTTTTCACAAGAGAAGCGCCAAAATCCATCTAACGAGGAAGTATTAGAGAAGATTAGAGTATTAATGGAGCAAGTGGCCCTCTTGGTGAAGACAAATAAAGACAAGCAACTTGCGGACCAACCCCAACGTGAAATTCACATTGAGAGTGAAAACGCAAGTTGCAACGTTGGTCTCAACAGTATTCTTGAGGTAATTAAATTTGCGGACCAGCCCCTACTCATGTATTAATTAACCATTAAATTTTCTTGTTTCACATATACTTATGTATTAATTAACCATTAATTTTAGGGGGTCACTCCATGCTTTCTATACTTATCCTCCCCTACTCATCGGAAGGTCGGAAAGGGAACATTGTGCAATGCTCCGGGCGAAGTATTGCACAACACACCAATTCTTGCGGGCCATGTCAAAGTATCGCTAGTCATTGCTTTGGAACCAAATGCACCGTTGCCTGTACTGGACAACGATGCAGATTTGAATTATTTGGGCGAAGCAATTGGTAGCTACGTGGCATGGCCCAAACATCTTGTCTCCCTTGACAAGGTATGTTTAATTGCTGAATTTTATTTAATTGCTGAATTTGATTTAATTGCTGAATTTTTTACAATGTTAACTTTAATTTCACATTTATTTAGATTCAAACAAAGTCTAATAAAGGGAATGATAAGAAGATTCCCAGAAATGAAACAGTCACATCGCCCGAAAAGGTTTGTAACTTATTTTGTAAGGTTTGTCATTTTTTCTAATTCAATAAACTAACAATTTATTAACCTCATTTTTTCAGATTGAAACTAATAAACCACCCGCACAGCAAGCCAACAAGCCAGCTGCCGCACCACGACTGCATGTTCGTGGCAAAAATAAAGTCGGCAAACCTCAAAAATTGGAGGGTAATAAAACTGGCAAACTGCAAAAGCTGGAGTGTAATAAAGCGGCCAAAATTGATGCTGCTAAAAAACTGGTTCGTGTAAAATCAGTTGCTGCTCCTGCTCCGAAAATAAGTCAGCCACGACTTGCTCCATATGGGTCGTCTCTTGACATACAGGCAAAAAAAATGGGCAGCGACGATTCACGAATAATAAGCATGGATAAAGATCTATTCGGAGGCGCGTATGAAGAATTTTTTGAAAAAGAGCACATATATGAAATTCTCGAACATAAGGAGCTGAGTGCTACTGTTATGAGCATTTACATTAGGTAAAAATTACTTTTCATCTCATTTATTTGTAATTAATTTAATTTATTGGTAATTAATCTAATTTGAAATTTTTATTGAAGGTTTTTGTATGAGAAGTTCGTGTGCGCGCGCAGATTGTCGAATAGATTTTCATTCTTGTCTCCGCATCAGATTTCCATGCTTAAACACGATCCAGCCAATGTAAATAAATACGTTTTAGATATACTATTAGCAAATAAAGAGAAGGATAAGTTATTCCTCGCAGCATATAATTCAGCGTACGTAATTATATATTCTATATTTATATCATTTTTAATTTATGAGATCTTATTTTATTAGTTGTTAAACTAAATTTTTGTTGTTGTAGGGCACATTGGGTGCTAATTGCAATCAATGCGACCTCTAAAGTTATATACTACCTAGATCCCTTGCACGGCCATTACAATAATCGCCCTGAGTTAAAGACTTTGTTCGACACGTAAGTAATATTCATTTATTTTTTGCATATATATATATATATATATATATTAAGATCACATTGATTTATAATCACATTTATTTATTCGATAGTGCTTTACAAGTTTTTCGAGCTCAAAGAGGTGTGACAGTGTCGAAGCAAAAGTCAAATAACATCACATGGATTCCAATAAAGGTTTGAAATATATGCTTTTAAATTTCACTTACAATCAATACACAATTAAATAATTATTGACTTATATGTTTTATTTTATAGTGCCCTCGTCAAACTAACAACATCGACTGTGGGTACTATGTATTGCGATTCATGAAGGAGATTGTTGATAAGAATCAAATTTCAATCCCAGAAACGGTGCGATATTTTAATTATTTGATTTTTATATATAAATTATGTTTATATTTGATTCTAACTTATTTATGTTCAATTTTTATATCAGTACTTTGACAATTCCGGTCCATCGTATTATGAAGAAGAACTAACAGAGATAAAGGAAGACTGGTGTCAGTATGTGCTTCAAATGAATATTATTTGATTTGCTGTGAAATGGCAAGCTGTAAGGGATATGGTAGTTATGTGCTGTTTGTGTATATATTAGGTTGTGAATATGAGTAGTTGTATGAAAATAGTGTTGTAATTATACTAGGTTGTGAATATGAGTAGTTGAATGAAAATATGTGCTGTTTGTGTATATTTTAGGTTGTGAATATGGTAGTTATGTGCTGTAATTATGAACTGATTGTTGTGAATATTTGTGCATTTGAAAATATAGTGAATTTGTTGTTGTGTACTGATTCTGGATACTAGGTTGTGTACTGATTATAGGTTGTGTACTGAATTTGTGAAGTTGTGAATTAGGTTGTGGATACTAGGTTGTGGACTGATTATAGTGAATTCTGGATACTAGGGTGTGTACTGATTATAGTGAATTTGTGAAGTGATTCTGGATTAAAAGACAGCGCTTTTAAAAAAAGCGCTTTCTAAAAAAGCGCTTCTAAAATTTACAGCATATATTATTTAATAAAACTAAAAAATAAAAAACACCTTTTACAGCGCTTTTTTGAAAAAGCGCTGTAATAGGGTGTACCTACTACAGCGCTTTTTCACAAAAGCGCTGTAAAAGGTGCATAACAATGCATCTGGATAAGTGCACCTATTACAGCGCTTTCTTGAAAAAGCGCTGTAATAGGTGCATAACAATGCATCTGGAAAAAAACACCTATTACAGCGCTTTTTAAAAAAGCGCTGTAAAAGGTTGAATTATCCAAATGCATGTTATGCACCTTTTACAACGCTTTTTCAAGAAAGCGCTGTAATAGGTGCATAACATCCATCTGGATAATTGCACCTTTTACAGCGCTTTTTTAACAAGCGCTGTATTAGGTGCATAACAATGCATTTGTATGTGCACCTTTTACAGCGCTTTTTCAAAAAGCGCTGTAAAATGCGTATAACAAGCGCGCAATATATCCACCTTTTTTACAACGCTTTTTTTTTTAAAAAACAAGCGCTGTTATATCCTTTTACAGCGCTGATAACTACAACGCTTTTTTTTTTAACAAAAGCGCTGTAATAGGCTTAAAAAAAGCGCTGTAAAATAAGTTTTTTCGCGTAGTGAAAGTTTGTATAAACTCTTGCTATATCATGTTTTACAAGAAATCATATTATGCTAAAAGTTTATTAAGAAAATTAAGTTTAACTAATATGTCAAATAATTTGTAAGACCTCAGAGCAATCAGAGGAACAGATGTTTATTTTTCACAAGATATTGAATAACCTTGACCCCTCTGCACCCGGTAGTTTAGTTTTGTTATCAATCATTCTCCCCTTGTTTGGAAACCAAAAGATCTATAAAGGTTTAAATATATTTTTGGTTCTTGCAGTTGTAACATATTTTTATTTTGATCCTCGTAAATTTTTTTGTATAATTTGCATTCCCGCAAATACAAATTCATTTTAAAATAGTCCCTCCATCCAACTTCTATTAAAAAAATCTAACACCGTTAAGCTTTTTTTTTTCATAAAAAACAAAAAATAAATTAGAAATTAAAAATCTTGATTATTTTTTGAAAAGGTGGTCAAAATTGAGAACCTTGTTTCACATTCTATTGTCTCCCTCTTCACATCTTCACCCTTTTTCTCTTCCTCATCTCACGACCTTCTCACCTTCAAGGGAGAAAATCAAACGTCACTCCGAATGTGTGTGTTGTTCTCCAATTCGCAATGTATGTTTTGTTGGGACTAAAATAATATAACCGTACTAACAAGTTTTTGTTTGAATATTAGAGTGAGATAATAGAAATTAGGGTTCTCTATTTTGATCACCCTTTCAAACAATAATCATCAGATTTTTAATTTTTAATTTATTTTTTAGTTTTTGTTAAAAAAAAAATCTTAACGGTATTAGAATTTTTTAACAAACTTTGGACTGAGGGACCATTTTAAAATGAATCTATAATTGCCGGGATGTGAGTCAAACAAAATAAGTTACAAGAAACAAAATCAAAAAATATTATAACTGTAAAGACCAAAGACATATTTAAACCAACTATAAACTAAAAACATATATAGGAAAGCATGCATGTAAGAGAGAATGATGAAAAATTCGTAATCTATATAAGAGTAAAAGTAAAATCTAAAAACTAAATATGTATTGTATATCTAAATTTTCTTTGAATTCTCCAAAGTAACTTTAGTAGATTGTAAGATTTAGTTACAAAGATGTCTATGCTAATGCTATACTGTCATAAGCTAGAATCCAACCACTTTTTCAGTAATACAAGTTAAGGCCCTTCACCACAAAATAATTTTAGGGAAAGGTCTAAGAATCATCCTGTTAGATAACCATTGACAGAAACACCTAATAATCTTTCACCAAATTTTGATGATACTAGAAAATTACACTTAATTTGGGTTTTTGTTTCCTCAATTACAACTTATCAGCGTAACTACATTTTTATCCTCTTTTGTATATTTGTCATCATATATTTATAGAGTTAAATTGAGTTATTTATGTAACTTGACATGTATTTACTGTGAATGAACTACAAGCTTAAATAGATGACAACATTGGGAAAATTAAATAATTTATCCAACTCCAAGTACACAAAATGAGGAAGTTCCTACAAAATTCTGAACATCTTACAAGAAGAAAACAAATTAGAGCTATGTAAAGCAAAAATACAAAAACAATGTATAAAGAAATTATTATGTTAAGCAGTGACACACAAGGAATGAATAGCATAAACTATGGAGCCATAATATGTAACATGTTATATGAAATTTAAGCCAATTATTTTCACCTTTTAATCACATGGTAAGAACTCAAACCACTATGCCAAATCTCCCTTTTGTCTGAAATGGACAAAACTGCCAGCTATACAAATACCTGTTTGATTGTTGAAGTCCAATATCATCAAGTCTTGAGATGTCTTTAAGGAGAGGACCCCATGAGAACTGAAAATTTAGATCAAGTACATGAAATATGTGAAAGTTCAACAAAATAAACTTATTGGCAGAACAATCTTATTACACACCACATAATCTTCTGCTGAGATCCAACTATCTCCGAATGCCACACCTACATCAGAAAAAGTTTACCAAAATAATAAATCTATTGAAGTTATTATGTCCTAAAAATATTTAAATCAAGGAGGCGTACATCACATAATCAAATTAAGAAAAGAGAGATTTATGAATCATAAAAATTACGAAAAGACATATCATATGATTTTTGAGAACAAGAAAGTATAACACTTAAATCAAATTCAATTAACCTAATTTAAAAAGAATGGTAGGTTAAGTCATTAAGCAAATAACTATATACTCCTGCAGCATAGACAACAAATAAGATACCAATTAGTGGAATTAAAGGATCAACAAATCAGGGCAATTAGCAAAGAAAATTCCAATTAATGAAATCAAGAGAAAGGGAACACGTTATGTGATGAGAGATAAAGAGACAGATCTAACAGAAATAATAAATTGATAATAGAATCAAAATAATAAATACAAAAGATTTTCCCTAAAAAAACTCACATAATAACATATATTCCGTAAACAATAAATGCAAAAGATTATTTATTAGCGTTGAACACTCAATGAATACTAAAAGATTTGATCGGTCTCAAAAGATTCATACTAAAAATAATCACTTAAGAACAAAAATATTAACGTTGAACACTTATTCCCGCGGGCGCGTATATATATTTGGGTATACGTTATTTTTTCTTACAACAATATTACTCTGTTTGCTAATTCGTCTATTCATCTTCACACTCTTACTACTTTCTGTCTGATTCTTGTTGAGGTTTCTGTTTTCTGCTTCGATCACCGCCATCAACACTCACCGCACAACTGAGGTTACGCTATCACCATTGTTTTTGTTCTTCCGCCACTGATTCACCGCAGAACAACGAGGTTTCTCTTTTTATCACCGCCATCAACAACACATTCACGCACCGGCCTCTGTTCTTGCGATCTCCAAAGGTTTTTCTTCTTTTTATTTTTGCGATCTCCCTTACTTCTTCTCTTATTTCAATTCTTAATCCTTTCTATGTTTTCTTACTTCTTATCTTATTTCAATTCTTAATTCTTTCTATTTTTTTAATTATTTTCAGAGAAAAAAAGCAGTAAACTTTAAATCACAGAAATGGAGCCACCACAACATTATAGAGCAATAGAGGGAATTGAAGAAAATATGACGGTCTTTGACATGATTCACGGTGGAAATCTGTACATGTCAAGCATGTTGGCCTGAACACGATTCAACAATCAACGTATGCAGTCTTATGATGGTCACTTTATTTTCGATGAAAATAATACCTCTGAGATCAACGTTGTTCATACAAGAACAAGACAAAATATTGACACTACTCAAATACAAAGACGATTTGACGACAATTTTGAAAGAATTATAATTGAAGAAAATTCTGAAGATATGACGTGTTGCATCTGTCTGGTAGAGTTTTTGGTTGGATCTGAGGCTATTCAATTGCCTGATCCATGTCTGCATATATATCATCAAGATTGTATCATGAAGTGGTTAGATACATCTAACACATGTCCTATGTGTCGTAGACAAGTTTATTAAAATTACATATGTCCTATGTATGGTAGACAAGTTTATTAAAATTACACATGTCCTATGATGTACATTTTTTGTTTCTTCTCTTTTATTATCGAAATAGATGTGTTCTTTCTATTACATTTTGGCTATTATATTTGTCTATTATCTAATTATCTTTTTTTATTTTATCTATTATACAAAAGATACTAAGTTTAATCACTTTATCTTACCTCATAATTAATATTCATCTTTATAATTAGTTTAATGTATTACGTCCAAAATTTCAATATATATCATCAACGTGCTTAATTCAAATGTTAACAATAAAAAAAATGCATCAACTATATTCTATTTTACCAAATCAATAAACTAGATAATGAATTAATTGTTTGTTGAAGAAATAATGAATTAATTGTCACAATTACAAATTAACTAACTTCAAATTCACCGTATTATATATCAAATTACCAAAAAAAAATATATTAAATACTTAGATTGATATATATTATTTGTAACCATTACAATTAGCATTTGCAACAGTTCTACAATGGTAGTAGATTTCTAGTTTTTTGTATCATGAGACCCTTTTGCAATGGTTCAGAAAACCGAGCTTTATATTTTTGTTCTAAGAGTATTCTGACTATTAGGAACCGCTCCTATGTGATTTAGGTGATAGTTTGCACCGTCGCAAACTTTCATCTTTTTTGTAATATTAAACTTTGTTTTTCATTTTTCATTAATTTTATTTTAATAGCTTAATAAATAACAATTATTTTGAAATTTAAAATGAAGAATATTCATAAATATCAATCATATAATTAAAATACATAAATATTTAATTATAAATGACTAAGTCTCATTAATATCATTTATTTAAAAGAGAGAGAATGTCGCAAATTTGAGAGATTGAGATTTGGGGATTTGAGGGAACACTACGCGAAAAAGCACATTTTGCAGCGCTTTTTTTTAAGCCATTTACAGCGCTTTTTCATAAAAAATAAACGTTGTAGTTACTAGCGTTGTAAAAAGATACAACATCGCTTTTTAAAATAAAAAAGCGATGTAAAAAAGGTGGATATATTGTGCGCTTGTTATACTCGAGTTACAACGCTTTTTTGAAAAAGCGCTGTAAATCCTTGTAACAACGCTTTTTAAATCCCTGCAATAGCGCTTCATATGCATGCACCTATTACAGCGTTTATGTGTAAAAGCGTTGTAATATATGCATTCAATAGATGTATTATTATGCACCTATTACAGCGCTTTTTTGAAAAAGCGCTGTAATAGGTGCATTTAATTGTTTTATTATTATGCACCTATTACAGCGCTTTTCCAAAAAAGCGTTGTAATATGTGCATTCATATAGATGCATTGTTATGCTCCTTTTACAGCGCTTTTTCCAAAAAAACGTTGTAGTAGGTGCATTCAATAGATGCATTATTATGCATCTTTTACAGCGCTTGTAGTAGGTGCATTTTAATGCACATTTTACAACGTTTTTTTGAGAAAGTGCTGTAAAAGGTGTTTTTTTTTCTTATTTTAGTTTTATTAAAAATGCTGTAAATTTTAAAAAGCGCTTTTTGGTTATTTATGACATTTTTTTAGAAAGCGCTGTCTTTTAATTTTTATTCCAAATCATTTTCATTCAGAATCAGTTCACAATCATTTCACAAAATCAGTACACAACAACAGCAGAACTACATATTCACAACAATCAGTTCATTTTTTACAACTATATAACTTTACATATTTACACAATCAGTTCACAACAACACAGAACTACATGTATACAACAATTCCTTGCACAAAATAGAACTACCATATTCACAAAAACCCATAACTACATGTATACAACAATTCCTTGCACATAATAGAATTACCATATTCACAACAACCCAGAACTATATATTCAAAACTACTTATTCATATAACTATCAGATTCACTATCATATTCATACAACTACATATTCATATTCACAACTACATATTCACAACAACACAGAACTACCATATCCCTTGCAGCATGCCATTTCCCAGCAAATCAAATAATCTTCATTTCAATCACATACTGACACCAGTCTTCCTTTATTTCTGTTAGATCTTTTTCAGAATATGTTGGACTGGAATTGTCAAAGTACTGTGCGATATAAAAATTGATCATAAATAAGTTAGAATCAAATATATACATAGTTTATATATGAAAATAAAATAATGAAAATATCGTACCGTTTCTGGGATTATAATTTGATTTTTATCAACAATCTCCTTCATGAATCGCAATACATAGTACCCACAGTCGATGTTGTTAGTTTGACGAGGGCACTATAAAATAAAACATATAAGTCAATAATTATTTGTGCATTGATTGTAAATGAAATTTTAAAAGCATATATTTCAAACCTTTATTGGAATCCATGTGATGTTATTTGACTTTTGCTTCGACACTGTAGCACCTCTTTGAGCTCGAAAAACTTGTAAAGCACTATCGAATAAATAAATGTGATTATTATAGCATTAACAAACACATTATATATATATATATATGTGTAAAAAATAAATGAATATTTCTTACGTGTCGAACATAGTCTTTATCTCGGGGTGATTGTTGTAATGGCCGTGGAAGGGATCTAGGTAGTATATAACTTCAGAGGTCGCATTGATTGCAAATAGCACCCAATGTGCCCTACAACAACAAAAATTTGGTTTACACAACTAATAAATTAAGATCTCATAAATTAAAAAAGATATAAATAAAGAATATATAATCACGTACCCTAAATTATATGGTGCAAGGAACAATTTATCCTTCTCTTTATTTCCTAATATTATATCTACAACGTATTTCTTTACATTCATTGGATCATGTTTAAGCATCGAAATCTTATGCGGAGACAATAATGAAAATCTATTTGACAATCTGTGCGTGCACACGAACTTCTAATACAAAAACCTTCAATGAAAATTTCAAATTAGATTAATTACCAATAAATTAAATTAATTACAAATAAATGCAATTAAAAGTAATTTTTACCTCATGTATAAGCTGATGACAGTAGCACTCAGCTCCTTATGGTTGAGAAGTTCGTATATGTGCTCTTTTTCAAAAAAATTCTTCATATTCATCTCCGAATATAGCTTTATCCATGCTTATTATTCGTGAATCGTTGTCGCTGCCCATATTTTTTTTTTTGCCTGTATGTCAAGACACGACCCATATGAGCAAGTTGTGGCTGACTTATTTTAGGAGTAGGAGCAGCAACTGATTTTACACGATCCAGTTTTTGAGCAGCAACTTTGGCCGCTTTATTACCCTCCAGCTTTTGCAGTTTGCCAGCTTTATTACCCTCCAATTTTTGAAGTTTGCCGGCTTTATTTTTACCACAAACATCCAGTTGTGGTGCGGCAGCTGGCTTGCTGGCTTGCTGTGCGGGTGGTTTATTGGATTGAATCTGAAAAAATGAGGTTAATCAGTTTGTTAGTTTATTGAATCTGAAAAAATGACAAACCTTACAGAATAAATGTGACAAACCTTTTCGGGCGATGTGACTGTTTCGTTTCTGGGAATCATCTTATCATTTCCTTTAGACTTTGTTTGAAACTAAATAAATGTGAAATTAAAGACATCAGAAAAAATTCAGCAATTAAATATAATCAATTAAACATACATTTCAATTAATTAAACATACCTTATCAAGGGCAACAAGATGTTAGGGCCATGCCACATAACTGCCAATTGCTTCGCCCAAATAATTCAGATCTGCATCGTTGTCCGGTATAGGCAACGGTGCATTTGGTTCCAAAGCAATAACTGGTGTACTCTGACATGGCCCGTAGGGATCGGTGTGTTGTGCAATACTTCACCTAGAGTATTGCACAATGTTCCTTTTCCGACCTTCCGATGAGTAGGGGAGGATAAGTACAACACGCATGGAGTGACACCCTAAATCAATGGTTAATACATAAGTATGTGAAACAATTAGCTTGAATGAATTTCTTATTTTATTAAGTAATTAATTACCTCAAGAAGACTTTTGAGACCAACTTTGCAACTCGCGTTTTCACTCTCCATTTGATTTTCACGTTGGAGCTGATCCGCAAGAATGCCACTTGCTCTGTTAATACTTTGATCTTCTCTAATACTTCCTCGTTAGATGGATTTTGGCGCTTCTCTTGTGAAAAATAGCTTCTAGGAGTTACGCCAAATCCTTTCCCCCTCACGTGGCCGGAATATTCAGGAACATTAAACACTTTACCTAGTATGTCCCTGCAACTAGCCTTGTTGTCCTCTTGATTTTCCGAACTTTGTTCGAGATTTGCCTAAAATATATACACGTAGGATTAAAAAGATTAGTTCAATATCAATTTTAAAAAATATTAAAGTGATAAATATACTTACACAAAGTTCTATTACTTTTTGAACATTTTCGTTATCAACCACTTCGTCTTTATTTACGCGAGCTTCCTTTCACAATATATGACGACCCAACGGTTGATCGGGTTGGGTGTCTTGTAGCTATTCTTGTTAAGATCATAAACAAAATATTAGTTAGAAAGTATAGTTTATAATGTACCACATTATATAAAAGTGATGTTTAATTACTTACAAGTTTTTGCTCTAGATGTGCATATCCCATACGAGATTTCTTGTATGGGTGGAGAATAATTTTTGCCCTCTCACGATTTGCCTTAATAATATTCTATATAAAAAAATAACAATCTTGTAAAAATTTAAAATACGCTATGAATATGAATAATAAAACACAAATGCTAATAAATTAATCACTTACAACAAACGCGGGGTCCGAACGTTTTGCTACGAATGCGTTCCATTCCTCATTTGATATATAATGTTTATATATTTTTGGAGCTTCTGCATTCATATTTCCATCTCGGTCTCTTAGATAGCAATTTGAGAGGTGAGATCTAAAACCCCGGTGTATTTTCCCGGCAACTCTCAGCACGTAACTCTTTCTCACCTCGTCAACATCAAAAGCTGTCTGCAAACCAAATAAAGATATAGTTTGAGTAAAGTACTTCAAAGCAGTGTATAAAAATTTTAAGTAAAAAAGTGGAGTAAAAAATTACTTGTATATCAGCCCACAATACATCTCTTGCATCCTTCAATGCCTTATCTCTCCAATCATCTATTGTGATGGGGATATTCTGACGAACAACAGCTCCAATATTACTTACAAACATTGAACTGTTGGGGTCAATTGGCTGACCACTCTCATTCCATCCCACCTAATAAACTCATATAGTAAGTACCTCAAATTATAAACAGCAAACAAAGTATAGTATAAACAGCAAACAAAGAAAACAGCAAACAAAGTATACCTCAAATTTTTGCCCAGTACTTCTTGCTTTTATAACATTTTGCATTATGGTTGCACCATGTTTGACTTCATTTTCGTAAGTCTTGGTGTTGCCAACTTCTTCATTTTGACATTCTAAATCTTTGTTGGTATCCATTTATCTACAACAAGTTCAACATGCAGTTCAGTATAACTTCAACAAGTTCAACATGCAGTAGTCTAAGTACGTGGCAGTATAAGTTCAACATCCATTTTAGTGAAACAAAAAACTAATAAATACAATACCTGAAATAGCGCTTTTTAATACTTAGGGTTACAGGTTCGTAGGGTTCTCTTAGTAATAAAGAAGAACAAGAACAGCGTAGAAGACGAACGAAGACGAAACGATCGTAGGGTTATGGTGTTCACAGAAATACGTAATAAGGGTTACTAAAAATATATGGTTACGTAATGAGAAGGAGGATGAAGATGAGGAGGAAACAAGTGTATGAAGTTTACGTAATGAGTGTTAGTAATGAGGAGGAAACAAGGGTAGGGTTCGTGGGGTTCGCAATGAGAAGGAGAACGAAGAGTAAACTGAAACACTCGTATGAAGTTTACGTAATGAAGAGGAAACTGAAGAGGTTTACTATTATATAAAACTCTATTACAGCGCTTTTTTGAAAAAGCGCTGTAATAGGTCTCATTATTTTATTTTTTAAAAGCCTACTAAAGCGCTTTTTTAGAAGCCTTTAAAAGCGCTTGGGAAAAAGCGCTGTAAAAGACCTCCTTATTTTTATTTTTTTAAAAGCCTTTTACAACGCTTTCATACAAAGTGCTTTAGAAGGCTTCTTTGTTTTATTATATGCAAACGCTATGTGACCCTTTTACAGCGCTTATGAAGAAAGCGCTTTCAAAGACCTCATTATTTTATTTTTTAAAAACCTATTACAGCGCTTTTTTAAAAGAGCGTTGTAATAGGCTTTTAAATATAAAATGCCTCTTTGTTTTATTATGTCCAAGGGCTGTGTGACTTCATTATTTTGGGATGATCAGTTAAGTTCAAGAAAAATTCCAAATAATTTTGTTTTCTTCCAAATAGTTAAATTATTTTTTCTTCCAAGTAATAATTTTTTTCTTCCAAATTAGTTAAATTATTTTTTCTTCCAAATTGTGTTTAATTATTTTTTTTCTTCCAAATAATAATTTTTTCTTACAAAATAATAATTTTTTTTTCCAAATAATATCTATATATATATCAATGCTAAATTACATGATCAGCTCATATTGGGATGATCAGTTCAAGTTCTAGAAAAATTCCCAGTATAAGCAGAAAATTAGTATACAATTATATACAGTATAAGCAAAAAATTACATACAGTTCAAGCTAAATACCAAAATGCTCAATTCTGGCAGATCAAACAATTAAATTACATGAACTCGGTTCAAATTACATGGCTTAAAAACAATTAAACACATTAAGATGCCCTTCTTCTTTTCTTGGTGGGATTCACATTTGTTTGTCCATTAATGATACGAAACAATGGATTAATCCAAATTCCCTCATCATGATCATCTCTAGGATATAAACCATCATCAGTTGAATCAATTTCATGTGGTTGTGATGTTGCAAAGAAAAGATCATTACCAACATCTTCATCATTATTGTTATCATCACTTATTTTATTGGTCAATAGGACAACGGACCATTTATCATCAGCAGGATCAGTGACATAAAACACTTGTTGAGCTTGCGACGTTTAAATAAAAGGCTCATCTTTGTATCCCACCCTATTAAAATCGACAAGCAAGAACCCTGACTCATAGATCCGAACGCCATTATTATTATTATGGACCCACTTGCAACCAAATATGGGAACACGAAACATTGTGTAGTCTAGCTCCTATATGCGCTCGATAACCCCAAAATATGATAGATTTGCATATATTGGGTTATTGTCTTTTGCACTTGACATATGCATCGCTTCAGCTACGAGAGTGACTCCGCTATTTTGCATAGTGGTTTGATCATCTTGTTCTTTGGTATAAAATGTGTAGCCATTAATTACATAACCGGTGTAAGAAAAGACATGTAAACTCGGACCATTTGCTAGCCACCTCAATCTTTGTGAAATTGAACTGGGGTCTACATAAAACTTTGACTTTATGAGATTTTTTAACCATGTTATGAAACTTCGATTGTGCTCTCGAGTTATCTAATTTTGATTCCTATTCATGTTCAAACTTGATAACTGATCCATGTGTATTGTAACATACGGTTGAACCTCATCATCATTGTGAAGAACATACAATTGTGCCTGCTCCCATTCTGTCCTTGATATAGTCATTAGTCTCTTTCCAATTATCTCTTCTCTTGATAATCTTCCCAAATGACGAGACATGGGAAGCCCTATGGATTCAACATTGGACAGATATTCAGTACAAAATTCAACAGCTTCTTCGACAATGTATCGTTCAGCAATACAACCTTCTAGTCGACTTCTACTTTTTACATACCCTTTTAATATTTTCATATATCGTTCTATCGGGTACATCCATCTCATATAAGCTGGCCCACAAAGTTGTGTCTCCTTAACAAGATGAACAGTAAGGTGAACCATTATATCAAAAAACGAGGGTGGGAAATATATTTCAAGCTCACACAAAGTAACAACAATTTCCCTCTGCAATGTCGGTAATTTCTGAGGATCGATCACTTTATTACAAATTTCCCTGAAGAAGAAACATAATTTAGTTATGGCTCGGCGAACTTTTTCTGGTAAAATTGAACGTATACCTGTTGGTAGCAAATGCTCCATTAGAATATGACAATCATGGGTCTTCAAACCTTTTAACTTGAGGTCTTTCATACAAACTAAATTTTAAATGTTTGAAGAGTATCCTTCTGAAACTTTAACTTCGTGTAGAAATTTACATAAAACAATTTTTTCCTTTCTAGATAGAGTATGAGTGGTTGGAGGTAGATATGTGCGATCTCCTTTCTTTACTGAACCCAATTCATTTCTAATTCCCATATCGACCAAGTCCAATCTTGCATTGATGCCATTCTTAGACTTTCCTGGTACATTGAGTAACGTACCAATAACACTGTCAAATACATTTTTCTCAATATGCATCACATCGAGAAAATGTCTTACATACAATGACATCTAATATGGCAATTCAAAGAAAATTGACTTTTTCTTCCACCCAGTTTTGACCAACTTTCCTCTGATTTTCCATTGAATGCATTTCTCCACCCACAATACTGATGACTATAAGGTAAAAATCTACGATGTCCAAGAAATACATTCTTCTTACAATGTTTCAACCGCATCCAATTTGTACTCTCTTCACATATAGAACATGCACACCGACCTTTAATGCTATATCCTGATAAATTACTATATGCTGGCAAATCATTAGTTGTGCCGAACAACATAGCCTTCAAAATGAAACATTCTTTCTTATACCCGTCATAAACTTCCACACTTGTCTCCCACATAATTTTTAAATCGTCAATTAAAGGACCCAAGTATACATCGATATCATTCCTCGGTTGTTTGGGTCCAGAAATTAACAGAGACAACATCATAAACTTACGCTTCATACATAACCATGGAGGTAGGTTTTAAATCAACAAAGTCACAGGCCACGTGTTGTGTGAGATGCTTTGAAGACCATGTGGATTCATTCCATCAGTAGAATCTGCAGGGTGTCGAAACTTTCCATCTCTAATTCTTTCATCTGCAAGCCATGTCAAGTGTTTTGGATCTTCTTCACTGCGATACATGCGCCTAAATCTTGGTATTATAGGAAAATACCACACGACTTTTGCTGGAGTAGATTCTTTCTTCTTATATCAAGAGACATTGCATTTCGGACACGCCTTTAGTAATTCATATTCATTTCGAAATAAAATGCAATCATTAGGACACGCATGAATCCTTTCGTAACTCATACCAATAGAGCACAAAATTCGTTTAGCCTCGTAGGGTTGACTGGGAAGTTCATTATCATCTGGCAACATATCTTTTAAGAGTGTTAGTAATTCTATGAAGCTTTTATCAGACCATCCATTACTCGCTTTTAAGTTGTACAACTTTAATATCGTCGACAGTCTTGTGAATTTAGTACAACCATTATATAATGGTTTCTCTATATCAGTCAAGAAGCTCTCAAACATTTTAGGACAATCACGAAGATCTTCTTCAATTGCTTTTGCAATCTCCTCAACTCGGTCCGGCTCATATGTATTTGTGTCGAAATCAAATGAAGCATATGTATCTGTGCGGGTGTTTCCATTTATTTTCTCACCATGTCTTATCCAACATGTATAGCTTTGATCAATTCCATTCCATACTAAATGTCCTTCCAATTCATCTGCTCTAACGCGTTTTCCAAAACAACATTTTAAACAAGGACAAACGACTCTATTTGGATCTTTTGCATTCATCATTGCAAACTCCTTCACTCCATTTTCATACTCTTTTGTCAATCAATTGGCAGACATCCATTTCTGGTCCATTTTATATGACCTATATATATAAATGCAGTTACACAAATAATAATCATGATTTCAAGTCTGATATATATGACCTATATATAGTACACATATCTAATATTGGTCCAAGATTGGTTTCAAAACAGAACATATATATCATGAGAACATATCTAATATCATGTAACAATTTCAAAACAAAACATATCTAATATGTAACAATTTATCAGTTTTAATTAGGGACAACAACAAATAAATAAATACAGTACCTGAGACAACGTTGATCAATTTGTTTTAAAGGAGGAGCAACGTAGATCAATTTGTAGATGGGCGCACAATAGATGAGATGAGGGTTCATAGGGTAGAGGAGATGAGGGTTCGTAGGGTTAGGAAAACGTATTAAATTTGTTTCAAATTTGTTTTTATTTATTTAAAATGAATGTTTTTTATTTAAAATGAATGATTTTACCGCGCTTGTACAAAAAGCGCTCTAATAGGTCCTTTAATAATGTGAATGGGCAAGCCTTTTACAGCGCTTGTATAAAAGCGTTGTAATAGGTCATTTGATTATGTGAAAGCGCAAGGCTTTTACAGCACTTTAACAACAAGCGCTTTAAAAGCTATGTAACATAAGGTTGGAGCACTACATTTTACAGCGCTTGTGTTTAAAGCGCTCAAAAAGCGCTGTAAAAGGCTATGTGAGAGCGCTTCAATTTACAGCGCTTTTTCAAAAAGCGCTGTAAAAGAGTTGTAAACATTATGTGCAAGCGTATGTGATCCTATATGACCCTACAACAGCGCTTGTCAAAAAATCGATGTTGTATCCTCCGTAATTTTTAAAAAATTATACAACAGCGCTTGTATTTAATAAGCGCTGTAAAAGACGCGCTATAAAATGTCATTTTTGGCGTAGTGGAAATGATAAGAGTTCGAATGATGAAGGAACTTGTGAAAATGATTTGCGATAAGGGTTTGAAAGACGAAGTAACTTGTGAAAATGATTTCCGATAAGGGAAATGATAACAGTTTGAATGATGAAGAAACTTGTGAAAATGATTTGCGATAAAGGTTTAATTACTTTGGTAGTTGAATCAGAAACATTTAAATTATATATTACATTTGAAAACCTTTGTATTTAACAAAACCTAGCCGCACCCCATTATCATATTCTCTTTTTTTTCCTTTTCTTCTTCATCCAAGATGGGTGGTTGAAGTCCAATTTTTGGCCTAAAATCACCCCTCTAAATCCCTTTTGTCCTTACTTTTTATATAAATAAGTGATTTACACACATCACTGCAAGAATAACATGCCTTTGTGGCGGCCAAAAGCCCAACAAAGGGAGAAAAACGGCCACAAAAGACATATTTGTGGCGGCCTAGGGAAACCACAAATACGTCGGTCACAACACTTTGTGGTAGCCAAAACAACCACAATGGTTGGTTTTTGGGTTACCATTTGTGTAGGTTTAAGGGGAAGCAGTAACAAATTCCTGACAGTACAGGTCGCCACAAATAAGAAATTTTTGTTGTTGAAATTTTGTTTCCATTCTTCATTTAATTTTTCAATTGCTGCTTGTATCAACTGTTGTGTTTTTTCTTCTTGCTCAGTCGTCTATTGTTCTTGTAATTTCTCAACATTGTAAATAGATGTCGACGGACAATGAAACAACACAATTTTGTTCTCATTATTTCAACAATGATACATTGTTACTAATGAATGGAAGAAACGATATTGATTGTGTTATATGCCATCCACATGTTTTATCAGTCATTTCCGTGTCTGGTCATCATGCCTGACCATAAGACGAATGTAGCAACTCACCGAATTTCTTGTATTCTCATAATGCAACATCATCTTTCCCCTACTTTCTTGGATTGATGCAAAATTTCTTTGCAATCTTGATACAATAGGTAGATAAAATATTTCCTTCTTTAGAATTGGTTTTCCCCTACTTGCCCTAGAGTTATTCTGTTGGCGATATCTTAGTTGTTGACAAAACTTACATTCAACTAAATTAGCATCATTTATATCCAATTAGTTTTTGTAATACAACATGCAACCTTTAATACAACAATCAATCGTCTTGATACCTAATCCTAACTTCGACACTAACCGTTTAACATCGTAATAAATTTATGGCAAACCATCTCTAACTAGTGTTGCATCTAGCATCATTTTAGTAATCAAATCTAAAGCTAAATCAGGAACATGAAACTTAGACTTTAGACCTAAAAGTCTAATACACATCGATAACTTTGAGTTTGAAGATCCTTCCAACAATGGTTAATTTGTCTGTTTCAAAAGACCATAAAATCTCTGAGCTTCTTCATTTGGAAGTCCATTAGTGTCGTCATATTGATCTTCACTGAATAAAAAATTGACCCCAACAACATCCAAAACCATATCGTTCATCACCTCAAAGTGCTTATAATTATAATAACCTACACCTAACATGCCAGTACAACTTGAATGACCTACGTTATTCTCCACATGTATACTAGTACTAGGCGTTGTCAGAGACGCTTTTCCATGATTAGTATAAATCCAATATTTAGGCACGAATCCATCTTCATATAAATGCACTCTTATTTCACCTTCACTCTTAAAACGTCTACTTTGACATACACAACATGGACAAAAATGAGAAATGAGAAATTCTACTTTGACATACACCTTCATCTTCGAAAATTTTCTGCGCTCTTGCAAAAATGAGAAATTCTTCAACCTTATTAGAAAAATGTTGTTTAAAACCCTTCCTTATCATACATTCAACTACGGTCCATATATATATATGTATGTATGTGTGTGTGGACCGTAGTTATATATATATATATATATATATATATATATATATATATATATATATATATATATATATATATATATATATATATATATTATCTGTAAATTTAACCCGATAATTAATTCGATCAATGTTTTATATATAAAATGTTTTATTTTTTAAAAGCATTATTTTGCTATTAGTGACAACAACTACAAATTACTAAATATTAATTTATGACACACTTGATATATCAATTAAAACATGAAAGCTGAAAGCAGTGTCAAACAATTTGCCACAAACATGGACATAGTGGAAGAGACCCATATTGACCATGTGGAGAATGATGGGGCGATCATGTTAGTTGATTAATCGTGTTTATGTTATTACAATTAAGTAAGATTATGTTGGGGAACTATAGCACACCGGGTTTGGATTCAAAGCATTACAAAAATAACATTTACTTCTTTAGAAAATGCAACTATTTTTTTTTCTTTCTCTTTTTAATTTTAAAAAAAGGTTTGTAGCATAGTAGTTTATTCAGGCAAAAGAAATAATTTAATTTAATGACTATTTATTTTACAAAATAAAACAACCTAGCTTACTAAATTTTTTAAGAGGTTGATTTCACCACTATAATGGGTTACATTCAATCCTCATCCTTGGAGAGATTTTCCACTATAATGCTTGAGACAACTTATCAATTCCAGCCCTTACACACGTCTGACATCCTGACTCTTTTCTCCTATATTTTCTTAGCCTTGGCATGCTTACAACTCTTCTTCTTAGTCAAACTAGAATTAACAAAAATCACAACTACTACTGAATCTCTTTTACAACCCAAAAGACGACTTCAAAAAGTTTACAAATAGAATTTAGATTTTGCATCAAGTTCTCGGAACTTAACTGGGATAAAGCAGATCTTCATACTAATGTATACTTTAGATTTGATGAGATAGGATGAACTTTAAGTGTGTTTAATGAACTTTTAATCAAGTTTATGCCTTTTTGTGATAAGTGAGTGATATCATGATGTAAGTTTTTGAATCATTTGTTTTGAGCTCTTCTATGTAGATATAAGCTATGAGTTAGATTCAGTAAGTTACAAGGGCCTTCATGTGTCTGTTGGGCATAAGTTCCAACACATGGTAACCTTTAAAGATGAAGATCTTAAGGATTCATGTACATTATGAACTTTAAGTTAAATTCAGAATGTTTGTTGTGTTGTTGTTGTTTAGTGTAGGGGAGAAAGAAAACAAATGCCAATGCACATCTTTCCAAGCTGATGGATCCTCATATCAGTGAATCGTGCAAGTACCGTGATGTTACCGCCCTTTTCAGTCACTTTTCTACTTTTGCACTTTTCATAGGAACCTTCTAATCTTACAATTTTTCTATGTTCATAAAGTTGTAGTTTAAATTTTTTTCAAGTTGTACTGTTGTGATCTTGTTGGACTTCGGTTCTCATTTATCATATCATATGAGTTTTAGCTTATCAAAGTGAATATTCCTCCTTGTCTTAAAAGATCGTGTGAAAGTCTTGAAGATTCTTTCTCATATTCTTTATGGCTTATTTAAGTGAGATTACTTTGCTGATTCAATGCAGGAACGTGACCTTGTTCATTTGATTTATTTCTTTAAGTGTGAACATAGCTTCTTATATTTAAAATAGAACATTCTAAAATTTCTAATCCCTAACTTTTTGAAGTATGTTATGAGAATGTTTCTTGAATTCCACTTTGTTCTTTAGTGCTTAATATTGTATGAATTTTCTGTCATAATGGAGTCACTCAAAAACACACATTAGATAACAAGATATATCAAAATCCCTCGATCATTAAATCATTGATACTTCAAAAGGGATTTTTCCTCAACAATGAATAGTAAAAAAAATTGAGATGATAAAAAACATGTTAATAATTAAACCAATCAATTGAAATCTTGTAATATATATATATATATAGATTTTTAAAAAATTATTAATTTACTAATTTACCCATGATTTGGGAGGGAAATCATTCCTTTAGTTGGTAACCAACTTTTATATATAAAAATATTAACGAGAAAAATAAAAAGTGTACAAATAACGTTAATACAAACGAAGGAGAAAAAATGATATTCTGAAACATTAAATTTGTACCATGAAAGTTTCCTAATAAAAATAGTTTAGAGAAGTATAACAAAGAAGGACACGAGAAACAGATGAGACGGAAAATTAGAGGAGAAAGTAGTATATAAAAAATAAGGGATTAACTTCTACCTTTCTTTGACATTTTTTTTCTATTGACTTTGAGAATGAGACGGAAAATTAGAGGAGAAAGTAGTATATAAAAAATAAGGGATTAACTTCTACCTTTCTTTGACATTTTTTTTCTATTGACTTTGAGAATGTTATAACAGGTGAAAATGCAAGAAAAAAAATAGTTTGTAGTTTTCCTTTTCTTATTTTTTTAATCTTATTAAGCCCTCCACTAACCCATTCCTGCCTATAATGCCAATATCACTGCTGAAAATAAAATATTAGTATGTAAATAAACATAAAGTCTGTAAGTATTTCAGTCATTATGTGTACTTATCACTCATAGTCTATATAAAGAACTTTCGATGTGTAGTTGAAACACACGAGTTATTTAACATGTCTCTCAATATTTTCTTCTCATTCAACATGGTATCAGAGCTTTGGAGTCAGGCAAAGGCATTCTACACTAATGGCACTCAACGTCTCTATGGAGTTTGTCACCGCTTGCTGAATATCACTACTCCGAAGACAATAGATAGCTCTATTTCTTCATTTCTTGGCACCCTTCATAGTGCACTTCATGATTTTAATGAGCTTATCCCTCCTGCTGCAAGTAATCTAGTTGAAAAAACGAAAGATCTGGATCAACACATCACCTTCTTCATGCTTCTTGCACTCTATGGTCTGTCCCAGGAGTACTCTGCAACTTGTGATCAAATTTTGGGCTCAGTTATTGTGATCAAATTTTGCACTCTATGGTCTGTCCTAGGAGTACTCTGCAACTTGTGATCAAATTTTGGGCTCAACGATCCTCCTTCGAGTACTTGATGAACATATAGTTCCTCACTTAAGAAGCCATTCAAGAAGGCACTTTTAACATCCATTTGAAATAATTTAATACCTTTATGAGTAGCATAGGCAAGGAGAATTCTGATAGCTTCAAGTCTAGCCACAGGTGCAAATGTTTCATCATAAACAATTCCTTCTTGTTGATTGTATCCTTGTGCTACAAGTTTTGCTTTGTTTATGATGATTTTTCCATCCTCATTCAATTTATTTTTGAATACCCATCTTGTTCCAATAATGGTTTTGTCTTGAGGATTAGGTACAAGATCCCATACTTTATTTCTTCCAAATTATGACAATTCTTCCATCACAGCCTCAACCCATGATTTGTCAATAATTGCTTGTTCAATCGTTTTTGGTTCGACTTGAGATATCATAGCCATGTTATTTAAGTTTTCCTTCAAAGATTGTCTGGTCCTAACACCATCAGTAGTGTTTCCAATAATCTAGTCAGGAGGATGATATGTTACCAACTTCCATCCTGCTGGAGGTTGTTGTGAGGTTGTGTCCTAATTATCCTCTTCATTTGAATTTTGACCTTTAGAAGACGAACTTTCATCTTCTTTATATTTGTCCATATTTTCTAAGCACAAGTCATCAAACAAATTAAAAAGAACATGCATGGATTCCTCCACATTTTGAGTCTTAAAGTAATATATTCTATATCCTTTTGATGATGTGGAATATCCCAAAAAGATACCTTTATCAGATTTTGGATCAAACATTCCCAAATTTTCTTTATTATTTAAGATGTAACAGTTGAAGTAACAATTTCAATTACAAGGAAGGAGGGTTTGAATTGTAATTGTTCCTTTTTAAAAAGTCTTTTTAAAACTCAAAGTATCTAACTCAAGATTGATCTTGGTTATAAACGCACAAGTTTAACTTATCTATATAATATATGATTAGAAGATAAAAAGTAAATAGAGATAAGGAAAGAGATATCACAAAAGATGTATCCTAGTTCACCCAAAACGGGTTATGTCTAGTCCTCACAATTGTGAGATTTTCCACTAAGTGCACAAAGCAACATCGTTCTTGGTTTTCACACAGCCTTTTCAGATCAATCTTGATTTGTTACAAAGTATTACCTTTCAACCTAGAAAGGATTTCCATAGGTTACCTTTCAATCTTTAGAAATGATTTTTACACATTACCTTTTACTCATAAAAGGTTTTTTACAAATTACTCAAACTATTTCAACACGATAGTCTTGAGTTACAAAGTGATGATTTAAAGAAGTTGGTAGAATCTGAGTATGCTCAACACTTGTTTGAGTTTAGATTCTTGGATTAGGACTCAGTAAAAATGATTTTGATATCTAGTTAAGAACATAACTGACTCTTTTAAGATGATTGAGAAGCTTAAGAGATTTCAAATATGATTGTATGAGTGATGTATTGCTTTGCACTTGAAGCTCTACCTTATCCCTCATCTTAAGGCTTCTTTTATAGGCTTCAAGAAGGATTATGACAACTTACTTGACCGTTGAAGATGGTCCAGCTATCATGTATCAGTTAATGGATAAGATCTGCCTTAAAACAAGAATGTTCTTGCAAATCAAGAACGATATTTGTTTATGCTTTGAGGGGTGTTAAGGTTTAGGCTTCTTTGACAGCTGTCTTGAAGTGATTCCCTGCTTTTTATCACGTGTGCAAGCTGCTCAGAAGAACAACTGAAGTGTCCAATCAAATCTGTCAAATTCGTACTTGATGCTTGCTCGAACTTGGAGAATGATCTTGCTTGATGAATTATGATGCACAACTTTTTCTTTTGATCTTTGGAGTGGTTCTTTTACTGAAATGATCCTTGTATATTTCTGGTGAAATTCTGGAAACAGATTGTAAATAATAGAACCAGTCTTTTCTTTAAGAATCTAAATATTCTTGTTATCTTGGAACTGTGAAGAACGTTATTCGTTTTATAGAATTCTGTCAAGAGTGTTCTTGGTTTCTCTCAATGTACTTGCTTCTTTTTAATATGATCTTGCTTGACATGCTTAGTACCTATCTTTGATTAACACACTCAAACACACATGTTAAACACCAAAACACTTAGAATCATAATTAGAAGTCTTAATTAACTTTTGTTTGATTATCATCAAAACATTAATTTGGGATTTTGTCTCAATAACAGTAGCATCCAAATATATGAAAATATGAAATATTGGGTTCTCTGCCTTTCCATAGTTCGTATAGAGTTTTGTTCAATATCTTTCTAATGAATACCCAGTTTGAAACATAATAGGCTGTGTTAATTGCTTCAGCCCAAAAATATTTTTCAATGTTTGCTTCATTTAAAATGGTTCTAGCCATTTCTTATAAGGTTCTATTTTTCCTCTAAACAACTCCATTTTTTTTGAGGAGTTCTTGGACAAGAAAAATTGTGTGATATCCCATTTTCATAGAAAAGATTTTTGAAAGATTCATTTTCAAATTCTTCTCTCTAATCACTTCTCCAAAGATAATGTTTGTTCCTTTTTCATTGTAAATCTTCTTACAAAAATTACGAAATGGTTCAAAGGCTTCATCTTTTTGTTTCAAAAAGAGAACCTAAATAAATCTTGAGAAATCATCAACAATTACAAATCTATATCTTTTTCCCCTAAGGCTTGGAGTTTTGATAGGACCAAAAAGGTTAATATGAAGAAGTTCAATAGGTTGATTTGTTGAGATGATATTTTTTGAGTGAAAACTTCTTTTAATTTGTTTTCCTTTGGCACAAGCTTCACATATTTTGTCTTTCTCAAAATTGATTTTTCGAAGGCCTTTAACCAATTCAAGTTTGGATAATTTAGAAATAGTGTTTAAGCTTGTATGACCAGCTCGTTTGTACCAAATCCATTTATCCTTTTCAATAGACATAAAACAAGATTCAATAGGTAAATCATCCAGATATAATACGTACAAATTTTTCATTCTAATCCTAGAGAAGAAAACTTGACCTGAGGGTGAATGGTTAACATCGAAGATAGTGGGTTTAAAAATTACTTCAAAACCACTATCACAAAGTTGGCTAATACTCAACAAATTATGTTTTAAACCATCCACATATTGGACATCCTCTATTTTGGCAGAGTTATTTTTTCCAATAATACTTATCCTTTTAATTTAAGCTTTATCATTATTTTCAACGGTGACTTATCCTCCATCCCTTTTCACCAGAGAAATAAAGTAGTGTTTATCCCTTATCATATGTCTTGAGCAACCACTGACCAAGAACCAAGTCTTTCTTTTGTTGGTTAGCGGATGTTCCTGTGTTAGAGTTTAGGAGTGACTTAGGTACCTATAAAGTGTTGGGTCCTTGTTGGTTAGTATTTCCTCTTGTAAGGATTTTCTTTTTGTGATAGCATATAGAATCAAAATGCCCATACTTACCACAAAACGAACATCCTTTCTTGATTTCATCAATCATTTTCTTGGTGTAACAATTTTTAAGAATATGTCCTGGCTTTTTGCAATTAGGACATTTTGGTTTATCATCTAACTTTTGAGGTAGAAAGAAATATTCATACATTTTTTGCTTTTGAGAACTTTTGAAACCAATACCAGCTTTGTCAAAAATTCCAGATTGAGAACCCATAATATTTGGAAGTCTCAGTCAATTTAACAAAATTGATAATGTCCTTTTTTAGTTCTTCATCTTTCATGTTTAAACTCCTGTTTTCTGTCTTCTCTTTTGAAGAATGGATTCTGATTATTTTTGTTCAAAATCTTTTGCTTCTCAAACATTCTTTTATGAGATTGCTGCAAGTCCATAATGATTTTTTCATATTTATCATTCTTGGCTTGAAGTTCCTCATTATGTTTCTTTATTTCATAAAGTTGATTTCTAAGGAAATCACATTTATAAGAAAAATGTTTGAGTCATTTAATAGATTGTCAAATTCAATTTCTAGTTTTTCACATGAAGGAAAGAGTTCTTGATCACAATTTAGGTCCTCATCAGTTCTGTTATGATTACCTCTTCATTACCTGAATTTACCATAAGACAAAGATTTCCCACATCATAGTTTTTTTTTTGTAGGGAAATCTTCTCAGGTTTCTTTTGTGTAGAGGACATTTCATTTTGCAGTGCCCTATCTTATTTCATCCATAACAAGTTATCTACTATTATCATATTTTTCTTTTTAGTAAGATCTTTTATCTTGTCCTCTAAAATTCATTATCCTCTTAATCATTTTGGATATCAGGGTGAGTTCATCCTCATCCTCGGATAGAGGATATTCAGGGTTTTAAGCTTTTATGGTTTCTTCAACTCGTTTAGAGGATGAACTTTCAGTTTGATTTGTTTTAAGAGCAACCATTTTTCCTTATTTATTTGGTTTGTCTAAACGTAACAATGGTTCATGTGCTCTTAATGTTCCAACGAGATCTTCTAATTTCACAGTGGCTAAGTTTCTTTCTTCTGTGATGGTAGTTACCATAGGTCTCCATTCTCTTGGTAGACTTGGAATTTTTCTTATCCTCTCTTCGATAGAGTTTTTTGGTCTTGCTTTTTAGTAGCTGAGCCATTATCTCAAAATATTCTTCTTCTGTTTTTGCAGCTGCCAACTGTGTCTAGGCAAATGACTTTTGGGCCAAGAATTGAGTTTGTATTGGCTGTGGTTTCAGTAGCCCTGTTTTGAAGCCATGTTGTGACGGCTGATATTTTGATGTTTTGTGGAATGGAGAATTTTGTCCACCATCTTACTTTGAATTTTCGAGTGAGGATTGTTTGGGCCTCTTTTTGGTCATTTTCAAACTACCACGCTAATACCCATGGTAAAAAGAATTTTGTAGAGAATAGCATTAGAGGGTGAAAAATGCGTTCTCTGTCTGATGGTTTATATTGTGTTTTGAAAAGCTGGAAGCTATTTTGTAATTCCGGTTTAAGTATTTCAGGGATGGATCCGTAAAATTTCCATTAATGCGCAAACCATTGAGGGATTTTTGATGCATCCATGGTGAGGTTGAAGAAAAAGAGCCAAGTATGACTGAATTTTTTATTTTGGATGAGGAAAGCATTATACTAGGCCTGTTGGTAGTCCCAATAGTTGAAAGTTCTACAATGGTTAAATGTTGTTTTGAAGTCAATTGGGAATTGTTTTGCAGTATATAGGTTTGGTCCCCATTTTGATGGTGGGATAATTTTATGAATTTTCACAGTGGAGTAATCCACTGGACCTTCTTTTGGGTTGTCTTGAATTGTTACTGAACCCATCAATTCAAGAATAGCTTTGTAATAAGGTAGTGGTTTTGAAAAATCCCAAGGTGTAAGATCAGATGTGCACCTAAGAGGGGGGGGGGGGGGGGGGG
>JBBPBP010009777.1:21588528-21602709 GCA_037974735.1 Cicer chorassanicum
GGGGGGGTGAATTAGGTGTTTGGTTATTTTGATAGTTTTTAGAATTATAGTGATTGATTTTTGCGTTCAATGTTGATAGATGAAGAAATAAATAACAGTAAGTAAATGAACACTGCAAATTTATCCTGGTTCCCCTAATAACCAAGGGTACGTCTAGTCCTCTTGCTCACCACAAGAGATTTTCTTCACTATCTGTCAGAATATGTACAAGTCCTCACCCTGGGACCTTGGCTACAATCTTCTAACAAACTGTTTGTAAGATAGAACACTACTATCTTAGATATAACACTTAAAGAAAGTACAACTTTCTTTTACAAACACTTGTTGTTTTGATAAGGATATAGGAATAGAATGGAGATAGAATAATTCAAGATTTATTCAAGTACTTTGAGAACCTTAAGGATATGAAAATGATATGCAAGTACTTGAATTTCTGAAAATGACTTAGAAAAATTTAGAAAATTTAGTTCAAAATCTTTGAAATTGTGTAATTCGAATTAGTAATTTGAATATGAAGTTATGACCTATTTATAGTCCTCAAACATCTCTTTAGATTCGTGGCCTTTGATCCAAGAGGTTTTAGAAAGAATTGTAATGTTTTAAATTGAATTCAAAGCTGAAAAATTGCATTGCTTCCAATTGTATTCGACTACAAGATATCTGTATTCGAATACAACTTGCTGCAACGTTAAAAATTATTCAAATTTTTCACTGTGTAGTCGAATACAGATGAGATGGCCAACTCTCTGACTTAGCCATGTTTTATCTGTATTCGAATACACCTTGGTTGTAGTCGAATACAGATGATATGTTTTTGCTTCTGACTTAGCAAAATGCATCTGTATTCGAATACACCTGGGTTGTATTCGATTACAATATTATTTTTAGTCAAAAATAAAGATTCTAACATTTTGAAAATATTATTTTGGACTTTTGAAAATATTGTTTATGCATATGCAAAGTAATTAAGGTTCTCTTGTATTTGAATTATGGCTTGAATTATTTTACCTTTATATAATCTATTTATTTGTAATTTCATCAAGGAAGTAATTAAGGTTCTCTTGTAGTTGAATGTGGAGGAATTCTTCTTTTTGTTGCTGTGTCACCTTTGGTCTTTGTGTATAATCAAAAACATGTATTTTTACATTCTCCCCCTTTTTGATTATGACAAAACCATTTCTGTTGAGTTTTGACGACTCCCCTGTAATGTATGCGTATTGTACTCCCCCGTAATGTAGGCAAACGTCTGAGTTGGAGGAGGAAGGGAATATGTGTTTTGTGTACCTACATTTAAATTTTAACGGACAGCAACAAACAACAAAATACAACAAAATACACAGATTTTCTCCCCCTTTTGACATGATCAAAAAGAAGAATACCAACAAAAGGAAAGTAAGGGATTTAACGCAAGAAATATAACATAAACCAAGAAAGATCACATTGAGATAATTCATCAGATGAAGTCATAAAAGTCAGACAATAATAACAAAGGTAATCGGAAAGTAGCAACGATTACAATTAAGCAAAATAGTAGGAAAGTCAATCCTAGTAACACAAAAAATCGAACTAGTCCTAGGAAACGAAATACAAATCAGCGACGATCCGGAGGTAGATGGAGGTGATCAATTTTATCGGCGATGATACAGATCTCGTGGACCAGGCTGTCGTGATTGGTAGCGATGGTGGATTCGATAGCTTGAAAGCGAGCATCGACCGAAGTGGTAAATCCTGAGAAGCAGGTCTGAAGAGAATCAAGTTTAGCCATAATCATTTGGTTAGAAACCTGATCATCATCAGATGCAGGGTCATCAGCAGCATCATCTGTAGGAGCAGTATCAGGTGCAGAGGGGTCGGTAGGAGCACCAGCAGGTGTCTGACCGATATCACTCTGATGGATGTATTTTTGCAGCGGTTCACTCCAAACAATTTTCATGCTGGGAAGAACACCCAAATCTAGCAGATTATCCTTAGTGACGGTATACACAACTTCCTCAGAAAAATCCACCCCAAAATGTTCAAGAATGCGAGAAACTTCCTTAGCATAGGGCAATCCAACAGCTTCACGGGATACAAACATGACTGACTTAACAAAATATGCCCAGTTAAGAGGAAGACCTTCATACATGTAGTATAGAATCTGAAGTTCGAACTCAGAAAGTTGAGAATAGTTACCGACCTTAGGAACCAAAATGTAGCTTAAGAAGTAATGAAGCAGACGATAGTCGACAGTTAAGTTTCCAACACTAAATCGTTGCCTTGCAAAGGTGGAGCTAGCCTGAAGTTGCTTGCGTTCTATGGTTTATTTGTCAAAGCGACACAGAGCCGCATAAGCATCATGTTTCGAGATACTATGCCATTTGCATAAATTAGTCGGACTGGTTTTCTGACCGAAATCAGGTATTTTCAAAATGTCACCAATAATATGAGAATCAAGTTCAATAGTGATTCCTTTGACACGTGAAATCAACATTTTGCCATTCCAACGAAGATTACAGTAAAATACTCGAACCAAATCAGGATATATCGGACCTTTGTAAGCAATAAAGTCTTCAACATGTTGAGCCCTAAGTAAAGCATGAAATTGAAAAGCAGAGAATGAATCTAAAGTACCGAATTTGGGAACGATGAGCCTCTTGTCGGAGTAAAGTGTGCGAAATCGAGTAATTTCTTCGAGAGAATGCAGAAGACGAGACAAATCCGTGACGCTGGTGCTCTTTGTGCGTCGCTTGGAAGGACCCACGCTTGCAAGCTTGGTGCGAGGTCCACGTTTGCGTGCGTTTTCAACAGTGTTGGAGATGTTTGACATTGTGTTGGAGGTTTTAGGGTTCTGATTCGAGACTGAGTTGTAATTTGTGAAAGAAATTTGGGGGTTAGGGTTCTTGAATTCGTGAATCTGAAGAAATGGAAGAGGGATTTCGCAAAGAATTGAAGGAAATCAAGGTTTGGAAAGGCAATCTTGACTGAACGAACCAGGTCTGTGAGGTTCGATTTGCAGAGATGACAGGGAAGGAAGAACGAGCTCGAGGGGAAGAGGGAGATGGTATTCGAATACTGACTGCACAGCTTTATATATGACAGAAAACTGCAAATCTGTATTCGAATACAGGAAGATGGTAATCGAATACAGTTTTCCAGAATCATCTGTATTCGAATACAGTTTGATTGTATTCGGCTACGACTTCCAGATTTTTGAAACAGACATGATTTTATCAAGCAGAACATAACACAAACTTCATATAATCACAGAAATAACATGTAGACATAGTCAACTAAATTTTAATATGCGAAGACAAGAATTAAGCCATACCTTTGACATGATGATAACATTTTACCTTATGTTTAAAGATCACTTTCACTTAAGATGCCGAGTTCGCGTCGTATTTTGAAAAATGAGTCTTTAGGAAGTGGTTTAGTGAAGATGTCCGCAAGTTGGTTATGAGTATCCACAAAGGTTACTTCTACATTTCCTTTAAGCACATGATCGCGCAGAAAATGGTGTCGTATATCAATGTGTTTGGTCCGAGAACGCATGATTGGATTCTTTGAAATATTGATTGCACTAGTGTTGTCGCATCGCAGCGGAATACATCCAAGATCAATTCCATAATCACATAGTTGTTGTTTGAGCCATAGGATTTGTGCACAACAACTTCCTGCTGCTATGTATTCGGCTTCAGCAGTACTGAGTGCGACACATGCTTGCTTTTTACATGACCAAGATACGAGTGCATTGCCCAGTACATGACAAGTGCCGCTTGTGCTTTTACGATCTGTTTTACATCCTGCATAATCTGAATCAGAATATCCAACGAGACTACAGATGCTACCTTTAGGATACCATAGTCCAACATTGATGGTGCCTTTTAAGTATTTCATGATTCTTTTGACAGCTACAAGATGTGATTCTTTCGGATCTGCTTGAAATCTTGCACATAGACAAACACTAAACATGATATCTGGCCGACTGGCCGTTAGATATAATAAAGAGCCAATCATACCTCGATATTTTGAAATGTCTACAGATGCACCAGTTTCATCTTTATCAACATATGTTCCGGAGCCCATGGGAGTTGCACTCTCCTTGCATTTTTCCATGTCAAATCTTTTTAGCAGTTCTTTGCAATATTTTGCTTGATTGATGAAGATGCCATGCTTGAGTTGTTTGATGTGAAGACCAAGAAAATAGTTTAATTTTCCCATCATGGACATTTCAAATTCACCTTGCATCATCAATGAGAATTCTTCACATATTGCATTGTTTGTTGAACCGAATATGATATCGTCAACATAAATTTGGACCAACAAGGTGTGACCATTATTCCGTTTAATAAATAATGTCTTGTCAACCTTTCCCTTTTCAAAACCTCTTTCACACAGGAAGGCACTTAATCTGTCGTACCAAGCTCTTGGTGCTTGTTTTAGACCATAGAGAGCTTTCCTTAGTTTGAATACATGTGTAGGATTCTTGAAGTCTTCAAAGCCGGGTGGCTGCTTGACATATACTTCTTCATTGATGTATCCATTTAGAAATGCGCTTTTCACATCCATCTGAAATAATTCAAAATTCATAGAACAGGCATAGGCAAGTAGTAACCGTATTGCTTCTAACCTTGCGACCGGAGCAAATGTTTCGTCAAAATCGATTCCTTCTTCTTGATTGTATCCTTGGGCGACCAATCTTGCTTTGTTGCGAACAACTATACCATTTTCGTCAAGTTTATTTTTAAATACCCATTTTGTACCAATTATGTGTTTGTCACCTGGATTAGGAACAAGTTCCCATACTTCGTTTCTTTCGAATTGGTTAAGCTCTTCTTGCATTGCAAGTATCCACTGATCATCTTTTAGTGCTTCACCAACTTTGGAAGGTTCGATTTGAGAAACAAATGCCATGTTTAAGCATGCGTCTTGTAGTTTGAGTCTAGTTGTAACTCCTTTGTTGATATCACCAATGATGTTATCAATCGGATGATATTGATGGGTTCTCCATTCCTTTGGGAGTTCATTTGTTTCCTTTTCCATGTCGATTTCATTTTCTTGACTCAGTTGATCAATTGGATCTTCTTTACGTGGATCACTACTTTCAATGTCATCATCATCAAAAGAAATAGTTTTGTCCTCTTTCGAGGGGTTAGTTTCATCAAAAGTAACATGTATTGATTCTTCTACAATTAAAGTTCTTTTATTAAAAATCCTAAAAGCTTTACTAGATAATGCATACCCAATAAATATACCTTCATCTGCCTTTTCATCGAATTTTCCAAGATTGTCTTTTCCGTTATTTAGCACAAAGCACTTGCATCCAAAGATGTGGAAGTGAGAGATGTTGGGCTTTCTACCTTTGTATAGTTCATACGGAGTCTTCTTAAGAATTGGACGAATGTTTACTCTGTTAGTAACATAGCATGCCGTGTTTACGGCATTTGCCCAAAAATACTTTAGTAGATTTGAATCACTTAACATAGATCTTGCAAGTTCTATCAAGGACCTGTTCTTTCTCTCAACAACCCCATTTTGTTGAGGTGTTCTTGGTGCAGAAAAATTGTGGAAAATTCCATTTTCTTCATAGAATTCTTCAAATAAGGTATTTTGAAATTCTCTACCATGATCACTTCTAATCGATACAATTTTGGATGATTGTTCATTTTGGACTAGCTTGGCATAATTTTTAAAGGCCTTAAAAGCTTCGTTTTTGTTTGACAAAAACAAGGTCCATGTGTACCTTGAAAAGTCATCAACAATTACTAGTCCATATGAATTTCCACCAAGACTTTTAGTTCTTGATGGACCAAACAAATCCATGTGTATTAATTGAAGTGGTCTTGTAGTAGATATAACATTAATAGCTTTAAAAGAAGTTTTCGTTTGTTTACCTTTTTGACATGCGTCACATAATTTATCCTTGACAAATTTCATTTTTGGTAATCCGACAACAAGATCATGCTTGACTAGTTTGTTTAAATGATCCATGTGAATATGAGCAATTCTTTTATGCCATAACCATGCATCATTGTTGTCGCTTACCAAAAGACATTTCATTTTCAAGGATAAATCATCAAAATTAAGTATAAAAATATTCTTGAAACGTTTACCGATAAATTGAATTTCACTTGTTGCTGCATTTTGAATGATGCACTCTTCTTTGTTGAAGACTATCTTGTGTCCTTTGTCACATAACTGGCTGATGCTTATCAGATTATGCTTTAGGCCTTCAACATAAAGAACATCTTCAATTGTTGGAGAAGGTGCTTTTCCAATTTTTCCAATGCCTAGGATCTTCCCTTTGTTATTATCTCCATATACTACATGTCATTTTGATTCAAGGGTCAATGCTGAAAATTTTGTTATGTCTCCCGTCATGTGTTTGGAGCACCCACTATCTAAGTACCATAAATTTGAAGTACTTTGTGAGCATCCCTGCAAAATTGAAATCAGATTTTATTAGGTACCCAAAGTGCTTTGGGTCCTTGGGGGTTAGTGCCTTTCTTGACCCATATGCAATGGCCTTTAGGAATGCTAATGTTTCTTATATGACAAGTATTTGGTGTGTGTCCATAGATACCACAATATGAGCAAGTAGGAATTTTACTTGTATATGTATGAAGTTTATTGTTAATAATCTTTTCTTTATGTGAATGCTCTTTTTGTACAATTGTCATGTTTCTTAGATTTGTTTGAGTACTTGATTTTACAAAAATGGTTTTACTAGTGCTTGGTTTATCAAATTTAGAAAATCCAATACCACTTTTATCATTTGAATATCTTTGCATGTTTAGAACATTTTCCAATCCTATATGTTCTTTTTCATATCTTTCAATTACTCTATTTAGTTGAACAATTTTAAATGAAAGGGAGTCACAATTGTTGCATGTAGAATTCTGCTTAGATTTTTCAGCATCTTTTTCCATAAGATTAATTTTTTCTTTAAGACATGAGATTTCTTTCTTTTGAGTTGATACTTGTTTAAGCAAATTTTTACATTCAACAAGAAGTTCCTTTATTGCATTTTGTGCTTCATTGTATTCTATAACTAATTCATGATTATAAAGAGGGTTGTTTAAGTTACTAACCTCTTCGTCATCGGAATGATGTGACGCCATTAGTGCAACATTTGCACATTCATCACTTTCAGTTTCTGATGTTGAACTTATGTCGTTATCTTCCCATGCTATATATGCTTTCTTGAAGTCTTTTCTTTTACCGGCATTCTTTTTGATGAGATCTGGACAATCTGCTTTAATATGTCCTTGTTTTCCACATTCAAAGCATGTGAAGTTTTGGTTAGTCGTGCTATCCTTCTTTCTGAAGTTCTTCTTCTTGAAACTTCTGTTATTTTTAAGAAATTTACCGAATTTCTTGACAAGGAAGTTGATGTTTTCGTCGTCATCAGAAATTTCTTCTTTGACTACTTCCTTTGATTCGGTCTTTAGAGCAATATTTTTGCTTTTCTTTTCTTGGGTTTCATTTTGCTCTAATCGTCCAAGTTCTATTTCATGTTCTTGTAGTTTGCCAAATAATGCAGAAAGTGACATTTTGGACAGACTCTTCTTTTCTGATATCGCAGTCACCTTTGGTTGCCACGCCCTCGTTAGTGATCGTAATACTTTCAGATTCAATTCATCGTTGGAGAAGACCTTTCTGAGGGTTGTCAAATGATTTGTCAAGTGGGAGAATCGTTTCTGCATGTCTAGTATAGTTTCTCCAGGCTGCATACGAAACAATTCATATTCTTGAGAAAGTGTATTTAGTTTGGATCTTTTTACCTCTATGGTGCCTTCATGGGTTACTTCCAATGTGTCCCATATTTCCTTGGCTGTTTTACAGTGAGATATGCGGAAGAATTCATCCATACCAAGTGCTGATTGTAGAATGTTTTTAGCCTTTTTATCGAATAGCACTTTTCTTTTATCGTCATCGGTCCAAGAATTCTTTATCTTAATTTCTTCTTTGTTGTTGATGACAGTTGTTGGAATGTACGGACCATTTTCGACAGCATCCCATATTTCGTCTCCCTGTGCCTCAAGATATGCTTGCATGCGTATTTTCCAGAAATCGTAATGTTCACCGACGAAACATGGTGGTTTGTTACTGCTGCCACCGTCTCTAAAAACTGGTTGTGCGGAAGCCATTTAGTTATTTGATCAAGGAGTAAGTTACCTTGAACCTGCTCTGATACCAATTGTAAGATCAGATGTGCACCTAAGAGGGGGGGTGAATTAGGTGTTTGGTTATTTTGATAGTTTTTAGAATTATAGTGATTATTTTTGCGTTCAATGTTGATAGATGAAGAAATAAATAACAGTAAGTAAATGAACACTCCAAATTTATCCTGGTTCCCCTAATAACCAAGGGTACGTCCAGTCCTCTTGCTCACCACAAGAGACTTTCTTCACTATTTGTCAGAATATGTACAAGTCCTCACCCTGGGACCTTGGCTACAATCTTCTAACAAACTGTTTGTAAGATAGAACACTACTATCTTAGATATAACACTTAAAGAAAGTACAACTTTCTTTTACAAACACTTGTTGTTTTGATAAGGATATAGGAATAGAATGGAGATAGAATAATTCAAGATTTATTCAAGTACTTTGAGAACCTTAAGGATATGAAAATGATATGCAAGTACTTGAATTTCTGAAAATGACTTAGAAAAATTTAGAAAATTTAGTTCAAAATCTTTGAAATTGTGTAATTCGAATTAGTAATTTGAATATGAAGTTATGACCTATTTATAGTCCTCAAACATCTCTTTAGATTCGTGGCCTTTGATCCAAGAGGTTTTAGAAAGAATTGTAATGTTTTAAATTGAATTCAAAGCTGAAAAATTGCATTGCTTCCAATTGTATTCGACTACAAGATATCTGTATTCGAATACAACTTGCTGCAACGTTAAAAATTATTCAAATTTTTCACTGTGTAGTCGAATACAGATGAGATGGCCAACTCTCTGACTTAGCCATGTTTTATCTGTATTCGAATACACCTTGGTTGTAGTCGAATACAGATGATATGTTTTTGCTTCTGACTTAGCAAATTGCATTTGTATTCGAATACACCTGGGTTGTATTCGATTACAATATTATTTTTAGTCAAAAATAAAGATTCTAACATTTTGAAAATATTATTTTGGACTTTTGAAAATATTGTTTATGCATATGCAAAGTAATTAAGGTTCTCTTGTATTTGAATTATGGCTTGAATTATTTTACCTTTATATAATCTATTTATTTGTAATTTCATCAAGGAAGTAATTAAGGTTCTCTTGTAGTTGAATGTGGAGGAATTCTTCTTTTTGTTGCTGTGTCACCTTTGGTCTTTGTGTATAATCAAAAACATGTATTTTTACACAAGGTTTAAAAAACCAACCATCTGGAAAAAATTTTGAAATGATCAATTAAGGATTTTTATTGTAATAGTGATCCTCTATTGTCCAGATATTTTGGGATTCTTTTTTGATAAAATACTCAGATTTTGGTTTAAAAATCATCAAAGTCTGAGACTCATCAGGTTTGAAAGAAATTTTTGAAAATTCCTCTTGAGGAAGTTTTGAAATTATTTTACAAGATGATCCCTCCTGTGAAGGTTTTGAAATAATTTTTTGTGTAGGGGTTTTTGAAGATTCTCCCCTTTCAGTTTTTTGTGTAAATGGAAGTTCCATTGAGAGACTTTCAATCTCTATTTGGAGTTCGCGGAGCCTTGCAGCCTTTTGAAAGTTAATGTCATCTGACATTAATCCTCTAATTGCTGCAAAATTTTGGGGTGCCACAAGTTGTTGGCTTGTAAGCCATTTTTGAATTTGTTGAGTTTCTTCTTCTTCTTCTTCTTCTTCTTCTTCTTCTTCTTCTTCTACTTCCTTTGCCCATGACTTGATGGGTTTTGCAGAAGAAATGAGTTTTGGGTTTTCTTGTGGTTGGTCCTTCTAGACCTCAATTTTTTAGGTTTTCCTAGGCATCTCTCAAGTCCTGTTTTGGAGAAATTCTCTAGTTAGAAAATCTGGAACTGACTTTTTGTCTCCTCTTATAAATTCAATATCAAAATCAAAAATACTAAGGATAGCTTGCCATCTGGCAAAAATTTGTTTTGATGCAATGTTTTGAACATCTTTTTGTAAAACTTCTTCTGCTGATTTGCAGTCAATACGAAGTAAAAAATTTTGATTGAGTAAATCACTTTGGAATTTTGTGATGCACATGACAATTGAAAGAATTTCTTTTTTAATAGTAGAATAACTCTTTTGACAATCATTCCAATGCGCAGAAGTAAACTGAACAATGCATTCCTTGTTAGTTAGTTTTTGTTTAAGAATTCCCCCATAACCTATATCAGAAGCATCAGTTTCAACAATTTTTTGGGGTGAAGGATCTGCTAGATCTAAACAAGGTATTTCTTTAACCTGTTTTTTGATTATTTGGACAGTTCTAGTATGTTCCTCTGATCAAGAGACAGGGTTTTTTTTAACCTATCATGGAGAGGTTTTGCTATTCTATTGATGTTTGGACAGAAATCTAGGACATAATTTAAACTTCCTAGAAACCTTTGTAATTGGGTTTTGTCAAGAATTTTGTCTGAAAATTTTTCTGCGAATAATAAGGACCTTTCTATAGGGGTTATGGTGCCCTGCGAAATGTAATGTCCTAAAAAACGGATTTTTGTTTAGAAAAGGGGAAGTTTTGATTTGGAAACGACTAGACCATTTTTCTTAACAATCAAAAAGAAAGTTTTCAGGTGTTTAAAATGTTCGTCAATTGTTTCTGAAAAAGTTAACACATTATCAATATAAACGATGCAAAATTTTGAGAATGGATTAAAAATGACATTCATAATTCTTTGGAATTCTGAAGAAGCATTTTTCAATCCAAAGGGCATTACCGTCCATTCATATTGTCCAAATGGAACAGTAAATGCAGTTTTGTATCTATCTTTTGTATCTATTTGTATTTGCCAAAATCCTGATTTCATGTCAAATTTTGAAAATACAAATGAAGAATGTAGTTTTTGCAAAAGATCTTTTTTGTTTGGGATAGGATAACGAATCCATTTTAGGGTTGTGTTCAAAGGTTTATAATTTATTACTAGCCTAGGTGTTCCTCTTTCTATTTCTGAATTTTTGTTAACATAGAAAGTTGCACAACTCCAGGGAGATCTAGATTTAGTAATTAGACGTTTTTGTTCTAAATCATGGATCTCTTTTTTACAATGTTGTTCTAGCTCATAATTCATTTGGATAGGCCTGGCTTTAGTTGGGATTTGCTTGGCTGAAAAATCGTTTTCATATGGTAAATCTACCATATGTTGTTTTCTATCCCAAAAAGCATTTGGCATATCTGAACAAATTTCAGTTTCAATTTTCTTTTGTAATTCAGAAATTTTTTGTTTTATAAAATCCTTTTGTAATTGTTGTTCAATTCTGAGGAAGGAAACATCTTGTTTTAGAAAACATAGATGTTTTTCTTTTCCTTGTATTAAACAATTCAATTTATTTTTATAAACAGAACAAGCTTTTAAAAGATTTAAGTTCTTTGTTCTGGGTTTCTCAATAACAGGGAAAACGAGTTTAGCATCTTTTGTTTTGCAAGAAATACTATCATAATTGACATAATAGGGAGTTATCATGTTGATGAAAGGAGTCCCTAAAATGACAGAATAAGATATATTTTCTAGTAAAACAAAAGGGAGTTTTGATAGAAACGTTACCATTTTTAATGGAGGCTTCAGTTTTATTTGTTATAGTCATTTTGGAGTTGTTTGCGGCAACAAGTTTTTCATTAGTTTTTTGCAGAAATCTAATTGGAACAATGCTATTTTTTAAGCAGTTTAGATCTGCTCCTGTATCAAAAAGTGCAATTGTTTCAAATTTGAAATCTTCAGAAAAGACTAAATTGATTTTAATTAAATATTTTCTCGTGGTTATCGATCTCAAAATACATATGAAATCTTCTGGGATTTCTTTTAAGCTATCGATTTTGTTTTCTGGGGGCAAGGGTAGAGAGTAGTCTTCATTGTCTTCTGCCTCTTCATCTCGTTCTGGGTCAGAAGCGGTTTGATTTTGAATTTGGGAAAGAAGGGTTTGGAGAATATTTGAATCCAAGTCTTGTTTTTGCTTAAGAGTTTTTAACTCCTGTTTAACAAGTTTTATCTCTTCTTGAAGAGATTGGATGGTAACCGGGTTTTGAAACTTTCTTTTTGCACCTAAGATATTGGTCAGATCATAGGTGGTCTTAGGAAGTAACTTCAAAGAAGAGGTGGAAGGTCGATTTTGCTTTGACTCAAAATTATTTAGAAGTTTTCCTATTATATCCTTTTGTAAGTTTGTGTCCTCAACTTGCTTTATAATTTCAATAATTAATTCCTGATCTTTTGTTAGGACATTGACCGACTTAGAACTATGCTTTGTTTCACTAGGAGACTCGGAAGTTCCTAAATCATCAAACTGTAAAGGTTTTTCATCTTCAGAAGATCCTAATTCAGATTCTGATAATCTTTCTTCTTCCGAAGTTTCTAAAAGAATTGCTTCAATCTTTTGTAATAATTGCTCATCAATTTGCAATTCATGAAGCTTTTTGGTTCTGTTGCAATACCTTGAAATGTGTCCTGTTTGACCACACTTATAATAGGTTATTTGCTTTGAAGTTTGAGGTTCGAATTTCCTATGAAAGGGTTTTTTCTTGTGAAAATTTGGTTTCCTTTGATTGTAGGAATTTTGAGGTTTGGGAGATTTATAGAAATCTTGTTTTCTTGGTTTGGAGAAAGGTTTTCGGTGAGGTTTTCTAATGGTTTTGGAACAAAAACCTCCACAGTCTTTAGGAGTATCGGTTGTTGGTATTTCACATTGTTTGCAGAAAGACCCTAGTTCTTGCCTAATTCTTTTCATTTCCCATTTCAGATGTTTTTGAAGTTTCAAATCTTGACAGATCTTCAATCCTTCCTTTTGGGTAAAGCTAACTAATTCCCCATAGGTTAAATGGTTGTATGGAATTTGGTTTACTTTAAAGATTTCCTTAATTTTGTTTCAAACCTTTTCTCCTAAAAGGGCTGGGAGTCCTGCAAGGAATTTTTCTTTCCAGAAAGGTTGGTTAGAGTCTTCCCTAAGCATGACTTTGGTTAGGAAAGAGTTTTTGTAATACTGGAAATCAAATAATTTTTTGCATCTAAGGTTTGAAAGAAGTTCTGCATTTTTGTCTTTTAAGTGAGAAGAATCACCTATGAAGTTCAAGCTAATTGTGTGAATTAGCGTTGCAACTGCATCCGGTATAGGGTTTCCTATTTCGTCGAGGATGGGAATACCTTCCTCTGTGGTTTGGATGGCACTTAAAATTTCTAAGTGTTGAGAAGGTGTGAGATGGTAGTCCCACCAACCTTTAAGCTGACCAGAGAATCTTGCATTTAGGAGTTCATCTATGGCTTTGTCAGGTGTATTTGCTTGGGTTCTATAGGCATTAGATGCCATAGTCATTTGTTGGAGAAGACTTAGGATATTGTATTCAGACATACCATCTATGTTCCATTCATAGACAGTACTGGCATTGAATTTAGATTGAGAAAGGACGTTTGGTCTTTTCTCAATTCCTAGGTCTGGTGCTGTAACCATGGCTAAAGGTTGACCCCTTTGCCATTGGAGTCTGCATATGTTTTGTTATTCATGTTCAACTTTAGAGGCTTGGTCTAAATTTGTGATAGTTTTTTCTAGAGATTCTTTAACAACTACTTAGTTGGTCTCTTAAGGCTTGGGTAAATTCAGATTTACCATCTTTGAACAATTTTTGGCTGGTTTTAGAAATTTGAAAAGGTTTAAAGATTGGGTTCTTAAGTTTCAACCCAGATGCTCATGAAAAGAGACAATGTTAGTCTGATGGTTTTCTTCCATCTTGGTTAATTGTTTAGCAATCGTGCTAAGATGGGCATTTGTGAAATTGTTCTGTATAATGATATTGTTTATATCTTTATAAGAATTTTCACCTGGGATTTTGTAAGGTGCAGCTTCAACAATTTGATCAAAATTGGCTATTTTGATCTGTCTTAAAGGTGGATGATCGGATTGTACCTTCCTACCATTGGACATTTCCCATTCTGGAATTTTATTTCTAGTCGTTATGGGATTTACAGAATTTTGGTTATGATTAAAAGGGTAAGAAATTTGATATCAGACTTGGGGGGTGGGGGGGGGGGGGGGGGGGGGGG